>CALSCE010010634.1:3782959-3884912 GCA_943593645.1 Bovichtus variegatus
ATTCAATCCCATGTCTCCGAGGGCGACATAGACAAATCTGATAATGGCAGGCATTATATGATATTATTACATTTCATTATGCGTTGTGCTCGTGACCTGCCCATCCAGTGTGAGGGGGGGCTGACGCGAGCTGAGGGACATAAAAGGAGGAGAGGGAGTCCTCATTTCATCCGAACCACTGAGAGTTAAACACACCGAGCAACTTCTGCTGCCAGCTTCAGGGTGAACAGGTCATTTTAAAGGTAAGAGACTTTTAGTTTCTTCTTTTTATTCTGCGGAGAAAGTTCGCTTCCGTCGACCAAAGTGTGCACTCACGATGGAGAAAGTTGTCCTGGTTGATATTTTCTTTTGTCTCTCTCTTAGATGCAGAAGTGCTTTGGGATTTTTTGCGTGTCGCTCATCCTCTGCGCAACTTTCTCCGAGACCATCGGGTTGGTCATTGCGGTAAGATGTTCGGATGCAAGATTCAACTCAACTTTATTGTTATGTGTGTGTGTGTGTGTGTGTGTTTGTGTGTTGCGTTTACAATCAGGTGCCAAATTATTCAGAGATACACACATACAATTTGAAACAACAATGTAGACAATATAGGATAACAATATAAAAAACACCTAAATATATAATGTCAAATAATTTAAAGTTATGACATTTACAAATTATAGCAACACATTTGAACAGAGAGGTAATGACAATCTATAAATGCAATTAGGTTTATAGGTATACAATCAAAATGCTGTAGTATGTCAGTTATAGGTGTCTTTAGCTGGACTTTCTTCATCTTCTGACAGTAATGCTGCACCGCTGTCTGCATTTTTGTCAATACTGTTTGGACACTTTAACTATAGGCTTAGAGGTCGTAATGCTATTTACCATGACACCAGAGCTTTTTGAATGTTTCTTTTATTTAGATATATTGGTGCAAATATATGAGAAATAACCTAAGACAATAAAAACAGCTTGAATCTGAATATTTGCCAGCGAGTGTATGGGACGTGAGTTGGTATAATAATGCAGACTCTGTGTACACCTGTGTATGTGTGTGTGGGGAGATGTCAGGACGGGCAGTGGTATAGTGTCTCTGGAGAAGTGGCTGTACTCTATTGGGTAGAAGGGTAGATCACAAAGTGAATATTCTCTATGTATTTTAATGGCTGAGAGGGGATTACACTGTAAATTGACTTAAAAACATAAAAAGTGGGAAAGAGGTAGAAGAGGAGTTTATTTCTTATTTTATTAAGGTATTTCTTATTTCTCCAAATCATCTTCAAATGTACATGATATGAACATGTTTTATATTTTAAGAGATATAAGACACTTGATGATTCATAAAAAAACAAATGACCATAGAACAGTAAACATGTCTTTGTCCACGATCTGATCGTTGTGTGTCTGTGGACCCTGCAGGCGAAGGAGAAGCGAGGCTGGACACTGAACAGTGCTGGCTACCTGTTAGGTCCCCGTAAGTACTGACTGCACACACACACAAACACACAGTTTGGGACGTCTTAAAGAAATAATCACGTGCTCTCACAGCAATGCTTCCAACATGTCCGACACATTTCTCTGTCATATCCTATGAAAACATATTATACACATTTTGCCAATTTACAGCATTCCTATCTCGCCTTCTTTGTTAAATTGTTAACTTAAATGTTGCATTATTTCAGTTAATATTAGAGAATGTTTGGCCCTGATCTGCAATTGTTTTTGACAATAGAGACATTTATTTTCCTGAAATTAAGTATACTTTTTTATTTTTTTTCTATTTTTTTCTATTTCTCAAATTTTCTCTACACATGTTTTTATGAAAGTTTATGTCAGACAGTATATTGGGCATCAGGCAGGTAGTGCTGTCCAGCCATATTGACAGGGTGTAGTGTTTTAACCTGCTATAGAAGCAAATAACCTGGAGCAAACAATACATCAACACATTGTTAGTAGGAGAACAATAATGGCATGCAGGCCACTGGAACAGTGTTCATACTAAATTACTGGTGAAGTGTGAACATTTAAACTTTGTTTTCTTGCAAAAAAACTAACTGCATCACATGATCTATCATCATTCTGCCTCTGTGCGCTCAGACAGCATCTGGTTTGTCTTGTTGACTCTTTTACATTTATTAAAAAAAACAAAAGCATCACGTGACTTAAAATCCAGGCCGTGTCAGTAGCGTTTAGTGGCTAATACTGTTTAGCACCTAAATGTTCAAACATGTTTACGTTCACTAAATTAGCGGATGGAAGAAGGTTTGGAAGTTTTCGTGATAAATCATATGATACAACAATTGTACCACATTTTAGGGATCATTACTCTCTTTTTAAAAAGATAACAAATACAATAAATGGGTCATGCATAGGCAACATTTTGAGGCAATTTTATTGCGGTCAAAGTCACAGCAGATCACACAGGAGAGGAAGAATGGAAAGGAAACGCACAGGTGGAATCCACAGCATGAATAACACTCCCCATTAGTTTAGTCTGCATCAGTTGATGTTTTTCTCAATGCTGTTCTGTTTCTTTGTCCCTGTCCCTTGTCTCCACTGTGTCAGCTAATTTAGTATCAATTTAAGGCAGCTTCATGACAGTGAATACTGGTTATCCAGATGCGTGTGTGTGTGTGTGTGTGTGTGTGTGTGTGTGTGTGTGTGTGTGTGTGTGTGTGTGTGTGTGTGTGTATGTGTGTGAAGCCCAGGTAAAGGTTGCTCCTGCCTCATCCTGTGTTTCAGGTCGTATTGATCACCTAATTCAGATAAAGGATTCTCCCAGAGGCAGAGACGAGCTGGTCACTAAATGTAAGATAGAAACGTACGGCCGCTGCAGGGCCTTGGTGTCAGGCCAGGAATTGCTCTTTGCAAACATCCCGCATCTCTTAGCTGCTTCTGTCCCTCGTCAGGGGAGGAATCCTGTCATCCCGCCGCTCTCTGTGCTTACGCATGCAAACATCGCATTTCTCTCTGTGCTGTCAGCAAAGAAATTCATGTTGATATCCAATGAGTGCGTGTTAGGTAAAGCAAAGTGCAGGACAGCGGGACTACACTGTGTTTACTGTCTAATGTCAACCTCTTGTGAGCATTATTCTAAAATGGTCATTCCCACTACCAGACAATACACCAGCATTACATTACATTAATCAGTAGTAGTGGTTAGTTACCAAATGTGTACAATGTAAACAGTTATTAGTTGTGGTGATTAGTAACGGATTTTGTTTTGGTGAATCTGCTAGTGAAGGTACTTTGCAGCCATTTTGCCACAGATTGTTGAGACTTCTTTGCCAAGTAGAAGGTTTCATAACTTACAGAAATTGTGATAACCACGGCAAACTTGGACGGTGGTTTTTGGCCATTGGGCTACTTGTAATTACGTTATGTATTGTATGATATGACATCAACACACATCTAGCTATATATCAGATCTTACTGTGTGTTGAAAAACACATCCCAAAGAAATACCAGAAATTGACCTGGAAGCTATTTCAAATGACTCCTATTAAAGAAACATTTCAGGATTTTGCCAAATGTGCTTTGGACTGTTTTGCCCGGTGTAAGATTAGAAGAGTAGATCAGCTTCAACTTTGTGTGTCCAGTACAGACATACTGTCTGTCCAGCATAGACTAGCTTAGCACAAACTGCTAGCATAGCTCTATTAGGCTAATAGTAAAAAAGAAAAAGTTTAGTAGCATAAACCCATCATGTCATTCTCTTACAGTACATACTCCACACATGTGTTACCTGCACTCACAAGTGTGTGGGATATGCCAGCATAGCAACATGTATGTTCATCAGTCTCTGTTGGTACATTTTGATGTTAGAAACCACTCATCTAGGAAGTTAAATTGATTTAGCTGTTTCACAATGGCTACCAAAAAACTAAATTCTTCACCACTGCACAGAAACACACTTGGAACAGTGTAATTGTAATATTGGTGTGAATTCTTCATTGGTTGTTCCATATTTAGAAGTATTTTTAATTCAGTGTGCGTCTCTGAAACTATTGGTGCTGCTGTCATTTTGCAATACAAGAATGTGAGAAAAGCATCTTGTGTTGTGGCTTGCATTCTTTACACAGAGCTACGGTGCAATTATATATTATGATGGCAGTGACACATGTTCTGTGTGTTGGCTTCTTCTAACTGATGTCCAACTGTATCACATTAACAAAACAAAAGCATTTATCGGTCCAGTTTCACTGTGAATCTTCAATTATAATTTAAATAATGTTTAATAATGTGCAATTAAAACATTTACTGTACACTAGAGACATACTTCACAAACATTTTGATGATAAAAACATGGTATTTAACATCGCATGATACTTCATTTTAAATGTAAAGACCAAAACACTAAGGGGCCATAGAGACAGGAGCAGTTTTTACTTGAAACACAAAACCATTAAAATACATTATTTTCTGTCCTTATGGTCCCTTTAATGTCATGTATTTTAATTGGACCCAATGTTCATAGCACGCAGACGGTGCAGGAGGGTAGCAGCTCAAGCACCACTTTAGCTAATGAGGAAGCCGCTAACACTTTCAGCCACTTAATGTCCCTCCTTTTCAACCACACATCATGACCACTCGTAATGTAAAGCTGTGAGCTTAAAATGTCACAAAGACACGTACTTGAAAAGACTGGCGAGTAATGCTATACTCAAAGAAAACAGATAAGGTTCTGTGGGTTAGCGAGTAACCTATTCGTCATCTAACCGACGTGCCTTATGCTAGGTATGGTAGGCATGCTAGCTGAGGAGATACATGAGGGCAATGCTAGTGCTAAGCTAGGCTACACATAGCCCCGTTTGGGACTGTGTTACCCACTGTGTGGGAGTCCGTTTTACAGGAGAAAAGACTTCGAGGGTAAGGACTAAGTTGTTTTTTAGCGTCCGGTTAGCCGTCCCACCTTCGTGAAGGTTCTCTGAGCTTTTCTATGGGACCTTTTGGTCCCACAGACGATGATCTCTGTACTAAACGCTAGAGTTGTGAGCCCTTCTCTTACCCATGTCTTTAAGACCTAACTCAACAGCACCCCACTGGTACTGCTTATTTGAGGCCTGAACCCCACCCGAGACCTGGAACTATATTTTTGCATCCATTTGTGACTCGCCAGGCTAAAGCAATGCTGTCTCTTTCCCTCTTCGTGTGGCCTTTGTGTATCTACCTGCAGCATGTGACACTCATGGATGTAAACATTTGTGACATTTGATCCTTTTCTTATTAAATTATATTTGAAAATAATAAAGGTAGCAGACCTCTACTGGACACACAGAGATGACTGTAGGCAAACAATCTAAACTATTGAACTATTCTTTTTAAAAATGACACAAAATATTCAACTTCAGTCCAAATATTTTGTTATGATCCTGTAAAAGACATCGTCGGTGGTTAACATGTTTGTGTATTTTGGTCTGTGACACAGCAGAGCTATCATGAAGAGGACTTCGAACTCTGACATCTGACTAATAGGCCCATAGGAATACACTCTGAGCTAATGATATACCCACCACCTTGGTTAAGAAAATCCCTTTGCTTGTCCATTATTTTATTTTCATTTTCATCATGATTATTCAAATGCATTTCCTTGTGTGTTAAAACTGAAGTCCATCCTATGATTGGCCAAATCTCTGTTTTATTGCAATTCCATGAGCCAAGCCCTGCAGGTGGTCCGTAAAAGTTTGGAAATTGAACCAAACAATAAGAAACCAAATACCATGCTGAAATAACCAAGTGTACAACAATGTCCTTTAGATCTTCTTTTGAGAATTAGGCAGCGGGGGGCCATGTGTGCACTGTGTATGTATGTGTGTCTAATGTATGAGGCTTCTGAAACTGTGGGATATTTAGGACATGTGTGCGTGTTTTTCGGTTATTATTATGTAAATGTAGCACACAACAATTCAAGCTGGGTAAAGTAATTTTTGTTTTGTAGAGAGATATTTCTTGTTCAAGCTAGTATAAAATAACTTCATTCACAGCTGAAACATGGGGAAACCTTGAGCAGCTGGAAATGATTTTCTTGAAAATGAAACATGAAAAAACAGCTTTAACTAAATAGCTGTAATACTTTGTAATACTGCAGTTTAACTTGTCATCATTGTAAGTGAAATGAGCTTAGGGCTTGTTTGTATGACTGTGGTCACTCCTCATTGTCCAGATGGGATAGATGGACACAGGACACTCGGAGACAAGTCGGGTCTGGCTGGCAAGAGGGACATGGGCCAGGAGGAGGACTTCAGAACAGGTCTGTCTGTGTGTCTGTCTGTGTGTGTGTGTGTGTGTGTGTGTGTGTGTGTGTGTGTGTGTGTGTGTGTGTGTGTCTGTTTGTCTGTGTGTGTCTGTCCGTGCGTGTGTGTGTGTCTGTCTGTCTGTCTGTATGTGTATGTCTGTCTGTCTGTGTGCCTGTCTGTATGTGTGTGTGTGTGTCTGTCTGTCTGTCTGTGTGTGTATGTCTGTCTGTCTGTGTGTCTGTCTGTCTGTGTGTGTCTGTCTGTCTGTGTCGGTGTGTGTGTGTCTGTCTGTGTGCCTGTCTGTCTGTGTGTGTGTGTGTGTCTGTCTGTCTGTGTGTGTGTGTCTGTCTGTCTGTCTCTGTCTCTGTCTCTGTGTCTGTCTGTGTGCCTGTTTTAAACTTTAGTCACCATGGCAACCTTCACAATGTCTACAGCAAGCTGTTTTCAGAAGCCTTCGTGTTTCACTCTGCTTCAAGTTACTTCCCTGATTTACTTTAAATCATTGTTGGGTTCAGTTTTCTCTGAGCGTCACATCTCTGTCATGCTGAATAATTGTAAAGGATGCTTTAGATTCCTCCTTGTATCAAGATTTCTTGGTATCTAGAGATATTGATTCCCATATGTTGTTGTTACCAGAGCTCTTGTCAAATCTTAGCGCAAACTCTCAACTTCAGATGACATGACACCTGGCTGCATGTTGATTTGCCTCCACAGGTGCCCTGAGAATAGCAGATGGAGACATCATCCACACTGTCATTGACTTCCTGTCTTACCTAAAACTTAAAGGTATGCTCGTCGTTTCTCTAAACCTTTGAGTAAACTGGTGTTGGGGGAGACTCCATGAATGGGGGATGCATGTGACATGCATGAAACCAATCTGACGTTGATCTGTATGGATCAATAGCAGCAAAAAAACAAAAACAAAAATGAAACATAAACATGGCAAAAACACAAGAGAGTTTGTCACTTTTGCATGAATGTGCTCAGAAGATGACACGACCATCTGCCAGTATTAGATATATTGTGTACAAGTGGAAAATGTGTGGGTAATCAAAATCAGAGCTGTCAGACTGACTGAAAAAAGGACCCTTAAGTCTTTGATAGTCAAAGATATAAGGTGTCATATTTGGTGTTTGTAAGCACATGATGTCTGTACTGTAATCCATGTTGGCGTGCGGTTGCAGAGATGGGAGCCTTGGACAGCCTGCCTTCCTCTGTGACATCAGACGAACTGGCCAGTCCCTAACGTGTCTGCCGTCTCTGCTCTTCATCTCCATCTCTCCCGCTGCCCTACATGTCACCCAACTGTGGCTCCATCCACACTCTGGATTTGTCCTGGCTCCAGAGATCTGATTCTTCAACCCTTCGATTGATTGTCCCCATGATACAAATATCAGATCTTTATGCTCCTGTGTAAATAAAACGAAGGTCAGCGAGTGTCTTCAGACTGTCCAGACACTAACTCTGTATTACCATCTTAGTATACTATCATCCGAGAGAAGGGAGTGAAATTAATAAACAAATGGCACTGGACTCGAACTTGAATTTCTTTCTTACCATCAGTCACTATCACAATATTTATCACTTTGTTTTCATCTAAATTGCAGCTGAAATCTAACAAACCAAACAAGTAATACATGCTTCACCTTGTTTATTTTACTGTACTATGTCTGATTTCAGCAGTGAGGTTTTACAAGTTGAGCACCAACAAACACGGAGCTGTTTCCGATGATCTTTCTCCATTAAATATCTTTGCAGCAGCTGAACGAAAGTGTAACTGTAAGTTTGGTTGTAAAATAGACACTAACTGTTGTTAGTTTAATCCTTAACGCAACACTGTGTATTCAGTTTAACCGGTCCTACTGAAACTACGCTTGAACTCATCCTGTGCTGCGTTCAGGAAACATGGGAGAGACACTGAGTAGTCACAGAAATGAAAAGACAGCTTTATTTAAAAGGAGAAAGCATTTATGATTTCAAATATAATAAACAAAAAGTGTGTTTCTCTGTTCAATAATCATTTATCGATCACTTCTGTTGTACTATGTTGACATGAGGAGGTCTGATTCACAAAAATATGACCATAAATGATAATAACATCAACAAAAGTACATTTTGTTTATAACCCAAACAACCAGTGGTGGAATGTAAGTACTGTACACATTTGAGGTACTTGTTTTCATACCACATTCTTCTTCTACTTCGCTACATTTCGGAGGGAAATATTAAATATAGAATATTGATGATTCACTGTTACAGAGATGAATGTCAGATCATTTCGTTTTTTCACAGCTCCAAATAAACATCAAGACAGAGGAGTGACAGATCATGGAGTCGCACGACGTCTGGAAACTTTCTTTACCAAATAAATAGTCAGCATCACGCCTCTTGGTCGTATTGTGTATAACAGATAGAGACTAATCAGAGGAGGAATACAAAATGTCATTCAGGGGGTTCTTTGTTCTGCTGATGATCACATTCATAAGTCATGAAACGCTGAAGGACGTTTTTAAGGGTTAACATTTAATTATTCGCTTTCACAATTAATCAGATGGCAATTGATAAGTGGAGTCTGGTCCGTCAACACAAGCCAGAATGGCCCGCTGCAAAGATCTACTACTATTCCATACTATTGCATTTAAGCATATTTCACGAATCATGAAGATGTTCGGCTTAATGCGGCTCATGAACATGAAAGTTACAATGAATTTAGTGAACCTTTAGCTCACAGTCCTCAGTCGACGGTGTTTCGACAGCTGAATGACTTTAGTCGCTAACTGCTTGTAAAAGTTGGACTGAAGCTGAAGGACTCGCAGTCTGTACCGACATTCTACGAATCGCTGGATTGTGGGAACTACATTCAATAAAGAAGACTTTTCACGGCCAATTTACCAACAGTTACTAAAGCGGTGATTCGGTTTCACTTTTACTCAAAGTGGAATTGCAGTCTGGTCATGTCAGCCTACAACCAGAACTTGTTTAAGGATAAATTGCATTATTGACACCGATAACCAGTTGTAAAAGCTGTAATAAAGCTAAACTGATGAACCAGTGTTAGAGGCAAAGGCAGCAGCCATCTTTTAGCTGTTATTTTCTTTTACCTGACAGCAAATACTTTACAACCTGATCTGTTTACAAATGTGAAACTGCATTCTGTGTTTCTACTGCTGTTTGAACATTTATTTTTGATTTCCTCGTTAACACAGGCTTAACACGATTAATGATGTGATGTGTATGCTTGACCTCAACATGTTTGCCTGAGTTTAGTGGCATTTTTCTTAATGAGAGACTGGACGAGTCAGGAAACCCAACGCAGAATTACACCTCCTGCGCCAGACTCCATTTAAAGGTTTATAGAAAATAGAAAAATGTATGTCATATGTCCATAACAATGAATACAAATTATAACAAATCTAAAGACATTTTATGAAATCTGAACGCATTCTGCTCAATTTTGAGCAAAAATTGTCGAGTAGAAGGCCTAAACGTCCATGTATTGAAATGTAGGCCTATTACTAAATTTGGTGGCTTTTTCTCAACGAGAGAACAGGCTATTTCTGCTTAAATTGGTGGTGGTGGTAGTCTACTGGTCTACTGGTCAGGCTTTCAAATAGAACACTAGAACTGCCACCATTAAGCCCCTGAGCAAGGCACTTCACCCCAAGTTGCTCCAGGGGACTGTCCCTGTAGTTAGTTCACTGTAAGTCACTCTGGATAAGAGCGTCTTCTAAATGACCTGTAATGTAAAAATTAACGCTAGACAGTCGGGACTATTATCACAGACCTATGAAGCACATATTTGTACTATTAAAAAGGTTATCGTGTTATTTTAGAATTTTGTTGTTTGTGTTTTTGTTATATCAACTGTCACTTTTTCCTCTTCTCTTTTAGTACCCTGGAGTCCGACACTACAGCGGCACCCATGAACGCCCCCCACAGAGCGGCATAACAGTGACACTCAGTGGCAGGTCTGCGGAACTGCAGCTGCTCATTTCAAGACATCCAATCCTCATCGTCCGATGCAACCGCAGCGTGCCTAAATCTCCCATCGTGCCTCTGAACCCTCACAGAGAGAACATAATGGCTTATTACAATACCTAACCCACAGCCCAGCACCCACACTCTCTCTACTGTTTATTTCTGTTGATCAGAAGCCCTCCCTGTGACCCCAAACCCTCAGCATGGTAGGTTAAAGTTTAAATGCCGATACATTCAAGTCAGGATCTGTAGCTAGTTGTGTTATTATAACCACACGCGTATAAAATTGGAATGATACATAGAAAATTAGCATGGCTCCTGCACATAGAACAATATGGTGTCTGTGGGAGGAGAGAGGGAAAGGGGGGGTTGCTCCTGTGCATCTGTGTTCAGGGGTTCAATGATGGAGAAGAGAGAGCTTCAGGTGTTGTAAAGCGGTTTCACAGAGACATAACTGTAGAACAGTGTGGGGGTTTTAGTAAATTAGATAGTAATAGTTTGTATTTAATATTGTATTACAACTCTATAAACAGTTAGAACAAGGTGGTTAAAAGATAGTATTATGATGCACATCTATACCCTTATGTTTCTTATGTTTCCTCAGGAACCTGGCCCTTTTGGAGCCTGTCGAAAGCCCAAGGCTGCTGGATGAAGATTCCATTGTCCCCAGGATAACCTGTTAAACCAAAAGAAGAGTTTGGTAAGAGAAAGATATTCCATCATAAAAGTCTTATTCCAAAAGAGGTGTAAATGTGTTGGCTACTCAGTGATGTGTGAAGATGTGAGGGTGTAGTAACCAAATGATGGTAACCATCTTAGTTCCAAAGATAAATATTCCCTAACAATGTTAGGAGTG
Organism: Bovichtus variegatus; assembly: GCA_943593645.1. Lineage (NCBI taxonomy): Eukaryota > Metazoa > Chordata > Actinopteri > Perciformes > Bovichtidae > Bovichtus > Bovichtus variegatus. Next base: position 3,794,015 of record CALSCE010010634.1, read on the forward strand.
CAGGCTGGTGGCCCTCACATCTCTGTGAAGATTTAGGTATAAAACTTCCAATCCAAAGATGAGTTTGTGAATTTCATTTTTAACTTTAAATTCTTACGTTTGCATTTCAACATCAAACTGCACAGTGCTGTTATTAACCTACACACAGTTTGAGACGAAATCCAAAGTTAGGCACAGAAGGCCTGTTTTTATTCAAAGTAATTCAAAGGTAATTAAATAGAATATAAAACCAGCTGTTTTACTATTGTGGTGTATGGCCTGGCAAAACACAATGTTCATATCGATTATCATAGAGGAAGTACACCCCTTTAGGAGGGAGCCTGAGGGAGGCTGAAAGGGGCCTCTCCACTACGCCCTAGAGAATAGGATATCTGTTTTTACCCGATAACATATGGGTTTGCCCATATCTGGTCATCCATCTTTGACCTCAGATAACCTGCTAGGGGGTGAGGTGGTCTCTGTGCCCTATATATAACAGGGACAGAGTGATGTAAGGAGAAGGGTTCATTTTGGCTTGGAATCCTCACATCGCCTGTTTTTGGTGTTTGATGCTGTGCTACTTGTAATAAACTTTTTATATACAACGGAGCCGGTGTCAGCAGAGATTCCTTCATCATCATCACAACATCACGACAAAAGAAACTACACTATTTTAACTTTGGAGAGAAGAAATAGTTGCTGTTGGTCCAGACGGTGGTAAATGTTAATGAATAGGGAGAGTTATTTACACATGAATGAGCTTTGAGTTGACAGATGTAAAGGTTGAACAACGTCGGCAAGTGGGTTAATCATGGTCAGGCTTAGGGGCTATGGCACGCTTTGGGGAGACACTTTTTGGAATAGCTGGGCCTAGGAAGGAGCTAGAGAGATGGGACTTCCTTAGGGGGATTTGCAACACGCCGGACGCGCTGGTCTTGGTCCTGTGCGGCTCGGGTTCGGGAAGGTGGTGAATGTGTGAAAAATCCAACAAATCTTCCTATTTTTCTGGAACAACTTTTGATAGGAATCCCGTAGAGACTCGGAACCGAGCTCCGTCCACAACTTTCTCGGACGTCGGGAAGCGGGGAAGTGGGTTAATCAGGGTCAGGCTTAGGGGCTACGGGTCGCTTTGGGGAGACACTTTTTGGAAGAACTGGGTCTAGGAAGGAGCTAGAGAGATGGAACTTGAAGCCCTTGTTCTCGATATCACACATCTGGAAGAACTTGTGGGTTTTCTCCATGATTGAGTTTTGTCCCACGTCCCCGTTCTCGGACTTGCCCGCCTTGTTCCCGCTCCCTTGCGTTTGTCATGCAGTCCAGGCAACTGTGTTGGCGGTGTTGGTGGTGGGGGCACAAGGAGCAGTGAAAGCTGCCATGGTATCTGTGAGTCTGATGATATGAGAGTGTTTTCCCCACGTCCGTCACATGAGTCGGGTACAGACAGACCGAGGTGCGAAGAAAAAGAGATATCCTGGAGCAGTCGAGCTTCAGGCTGCTCTACATCAGGGGCTCTCACCAATGTCACAGATTGTCATCTCTTAGCAACTGCATCTTTAATTAGTCGATGAAACCTAGGAGAGAGACAGGACGAGAATCTTCAGTTTGAAAGAGTACAGCTCTTTGCCCCGGTAAAAATAGTTAGAACTACATGAATGCATGTACTGCATCAAAACAAAATGTAAAGTCTATAAAAGGTAGCACCGTTTGAGCTAATAAATCAGAATGACATTTAAAAAAATATATATATATAATCGTCTCCCTCAAGCATATAAATACCTCAATTACAAATGCATTAAAGGAACAGACTTATGAGGATTTGGTGAGTACATTTGTGCCTAAGAAGGGCACCTTGATTCCATTTTTAATAAACTTTGCTGGCAATTACACATTCACATAAAATATATGTTCATGAATGTTGTTTCTCGCTCATTCTGCCATCTCTCACACACATTATCAGTCTGATTTACATTGAGTTGTGCAATGTCAAACATTGCCCAACTGTGTGGTGTACACCTAAAAACAACTGCTGCTCTCCTCCTTTACCTCAGGGACGACGGGCCTTGCTGAGACTAATGTCATCTGACAAGTAAAGCCAAAAAGTGAAAATAAAGTTGTGGTATGACGAGGACTGATATAACTTGCTTAGTGGTACGGTTTCAGGGGCACGACAGTTCTTTGTGCATTGGTTTGGAAGACTGCCTTCAGGAGACTGTTGTGCACCATCAGTCGGCTCAGTTGATTCATGAACAAGAGCATCAGACACTGTGCGTGTGTGTTGACCCACGCAAATGTAGACTTGTGGGGCTGGTATAAGCCAAACAGACGGGAAAAAATAAACATGCATGTAGGCAGGTAGAAGGACAGAGGTGAGAGGCAATGCCACAGACACACATGTTAGGATTCACACATTTACAAAAGTCTTCATAATGTGGCGGCTGACTATCATTTTACAGTTTTGCATTGCAACATTAAAAGTAGTTCCACTCAATATTTCATTTTATTGTTTTAACTCCTGCGACATTACACAACAGCATCATCTCAATCTGCAACAAACACACACTCACTTCACAAGACCTGTGTGTGTGTGTAACGAGGGAGTGGTGCTGATGGCTCTTTCCTATTGTGCTGGGTGTCTCTTGTCTCTCACACACACACACACACACACAAACACACTAGTAGTGGCAAAAAATATGATCTATATCTTTTCACTGAAGACTTTTTAATTGAAACATTTAATCAGAAATTGATTTTACTGGACCCCAATAGTAAAATATAAAAAATATATCTATGTTTATCAAACGTTTGGTTTTCAGACAGGTACTTGAACAGGAGTGTAAACATTGCATTTGTCACAATAAGTGGCGTGTTCTTTAAGAATAACTTAAGCTATTTCTGAATATGTCATGCTTGGAAGTTTGAGCCTAAATATTGTGCAACATATTGCAAGCATCACAAACCTCACGGGTCAGCAACAGAAGCTTAAGCATGAGAGGAAATAAGAAAGGGAACTAAGGTGAATTGGTGAAAGACTAATGTCGCCCGGTTTCTGCAAAAGACACTTCTTTCGGGCTTTTTTTTGCACCGACTTAAACATGGCACTCTTGCCTAAATCACTATCACCAACAATGGTGTGATTTTAAAAAGCCACAATCAGCTATGTCAACGTAGGCATTCTGCAGTTAAACATAAAGTGTGTTGTGTTGTCCCTGACAACAATTACAAAAGTACTGCGTGAAATCTAGCTGCACATTCTCACTGGACCCTATTGCATGACTCATTTTCAGAAAGTACACACTTGTGTGTATAGATGAGCACAGATGAAATGAAAGTTATTTAAAGTATTTAGGATTACCTAAAGAGGATTCGTCTGACACGCTGAAGGCATTTCAGGTCAAACAAATTACTTCAAGTCGCCAAATTTAAAAGTTACACCACTTCCTGGATAGAGGTCACGACCATTTCCACCTATAACAACACCCATCAGCCATCTTCAGGAGATCTTTGAGGAACTGCATTGTGCCTGTTGGACCTGTCAAGTAGCCTCATTGTTACATCAGAAATGTCTCTATAAAAAATAAGCCAACAACCGCTTGCAATATGTAAACACAATGCCAGTAGAAGAGGGGAGGCTTTGTGAAAAGCAAAACAACAGTCAGCTAAGGTTTCACAAAGCACATGCAACAAGATGAGACGTTCACTTCCTTCCCTGTAACCCCTCTGTTGTATTGTGGAACCTCTTGTGACGGATAAAGCCTCCTTGACAAAGTAGCTATATTGTGTAAGTAAGCATATTTTTATTTTTTTTACATAAACTAAGATAATGTTTGATAGGAAGGACTTACAGAGTCGTTGTAAAGTTAGGCTAACGCCGACATCAAAGAGAAGACTCAGGTTCAGTTAGCTCAGCTAACGCTACTGCTGTAACTTAGTTAGCGGACTGTTCAAAGTTAACGTTGTGTACCAGCGAATGAAAAGTGACATTCAGGTTTGGAGGAATTCATTGACGCGTATCAGCCGTATCCGCTTTCAGCTGACCTCAGTGTTTGCAGGTGGACTTGGTGTGAGTGCAGGAATGTGACTGAGCACTGACGACGGGGCAAAACCTGGAGGAAGGGGCTTCACAAAGTCATCGTTGGTAACCGTGGCAACTCCAACGAGGAAGTAAAAAGCAAGACACTTTATAACACACCCACGCTTCTGCCCCCCTTCTTTCTTGTTCTTTTTTTTTTGTTCTTTTTTTTCACTCACTCACAAAGAACAGAAATGGAAAAAGAAAAAAAAGCATATATGCATATTTGGACATAATATTAATCTCAGAACTCAATATGAATTAATGGAGTTCTTTGTGAGAGGGCAGTAACATATTAAATATGAGATTTTTTCTTTTTTTTCTCAATTAAAAGCACAGGGGATATTTCTATATTATTTTTATTTGTTATGCAAAAAGTGTTGAAAAAAGATAAATATCATGGAACACAATATTTATCTTTGTTAGTGACATGAAGAAATAACCAAAACGGATTCCAACATATCCTACAGTAGGCCACAGATATTCAGTTGATTCAGTATAAAACAACAGCATGCTGTCATGGTGGTCAATGAGAAACAGATGTTGCCTGAATTTAAATTACAAAAGCTCTGAGAGGCAGGTGAGAAAAACCATTCTAGTGATCTATTGTCTAAGTCTGATCTGAAATATCCTGCGTTTCTGAATTAAGAACAGGTGAAAAAGTTTCCTATGAAACAGGTGGGGGAAAAAAAGGTTTGCCAGGTGAAAAAAAGGTTTGCCATCATTTTCAAGTGTGTGTTATTGTAATAATAATTTCGGCCTCAAGAGTGAAGTGCACCACTGCCCCATATTCTATATAGGACTAAAATAATAGTCGTAGTTTCTCCATGCACTCAACTCAAGGTACAAAAAATTAAACATTACTTACTTTCTTTTGCTAGAAATGTACTTTAATCATATCAATATGATAATGCACTTCAGCCTCTTGTGACCGAAATGAGTACTACCTCAACAAACACTTGATCCTGGCTCACACTCCACGAGGATGGAAGGGACGGACAACCCGAAAACATAATGACGCCAGTACTTTACTTATTGCATTCAAAAGTAAAACCACTCAGGCCTTTTACACGGACACGAACAATTTCAGATGTCACAGTTAGGAAAGCTCAAGTGTAAATAATCAAATTAGTGGCTAAATTCCATTTAGTTTCAGGGTCCTGGTATTGTGCATGTTGGCTTTACGACTATGACAAGTGACAAATTCCAAAAAAGGTATGTTATGCACGCACAATGGCACTACTCCACAATATATGAGTTAGGGTATTCTAGATTCCCAAACGTACAAGCACTTAAAAAGTGAGTTTTCCATCATTTCCCCTTCTGCAGGTTGTAATACCATGAACAATCACATGAGGGCAGTAAAGTACCTGCTATGGAGTCATTGAAATTAAATGAATAGCATTTCATGACCAGTTTTTTCCACTATAAACCAGGAAACTCATGTTTATTTAGCAGTTTTTAAAGAAGTCAATATTATACGTAGCAGGAGGTTTTATATTGTCCATCTGGACAGACATAATCTAATAAATGGCAGAGATGAGACAGTTCTTCCAACAAGTGGGTCTAATCTACAGGGGGGACGTTCTTATAATGTACCATAAAAATGTGTCTGCTCCATTGCACAGCAGCCAAGCAGGTGTAAAAACTGCCTTCAGCTTCCCACTCCACGGACGGAAACGACATGGATGTTCCACATGTGTGGCAGTGATGAGGACCCTTGAGCTTTGACTGTCTCCTCGTTAAGTGATTTTTGAAAGGTTGATTTGCGGCAAATAGATGCATGCGAGGCGACGCTCCACAGTTGAGGCTTTTGAGCCAGATGTGTTTACGCTTTGAGACACTGACTAACGGTCTTTGGAATAGCACTTGTTTCTCACATGAGTGAAAGCAGACAACAGACAAAAGTGTTGTGATGATTCTGTATTTGATCTCACTGGTTTTAAATTCCATAGTCAGTAATTGTGACGTCAGTATCTCATGCAATCTGCTTTAAAGCACTTTATTGATTGTCACCTGAAGTTTCCTTATGAGGGATACATTTCTTCCAACTCCATCGTTCGTGAAGCTCACATGGGTATAGGAAACTACAGCCACACGTTTATGTCCTGCAAAGATCCACTGCTACAAGACCTCTGGGAGACATTTTAACCAGTGGAGAGGAGAACTAGAGCAGAGTGGCAAGGAAGAGAGGAGAGGGAGAGACATGCTGTAGCAAGACTATGCAGCCAGTGTCACCACACTGCTCTGGTTTAAGGGCCTCGGAAGGACTTACATCACACTTGGAGAGTTTCATTCTGCTCTGCATTTCAGAGTATGGGAGGGTGTGTGGTTGGGGGCTCGGAGTCATCTGTGGCACTGCTTTAGAGGCCTCTGGGATCACGCTATGTGGCTATGATCAGAGATATGCCAGTGCCCAGGGGTTGTGGACAGTTCTTCCATTCAAAACCGTGGCCTTTGCTGTATCATTGTGTATCTTTGTGGCTTCGGGTGGTTTTGGTTTTGGTTGTCTGTACGTGCTCTTTTGTGCTTTCAGTCTCGGTTTTTGTGCCAGGGAAAACTGAAGAACTCATTCACATTTTTTTTGTGCCGCAGCAGAAAGACTAAAACTTTATGCGCTTGATCTTTTTCTCATTGCAGCTCGGCAGTCTGGGTAAACAATTGGAAGACTTTCATGTAGGTTGGACCTACTTCGAAGGGTAGTTGTCACCTTCAAGGTCTCCAAATTTAGGTCATTTCCGACAGCCATGATACAGTGTGTTTGCTTTTTTTTTTCAACTAGAGGCTCCCAACTGGCAATCAGGCTTGATTTACTTCAGTGCCCCTGGCAGCTGTTCTGATGCAGCCTCAAGATGAATTCAGCGTAACTGTCCTCACAAATGTCTTTTTATGCATATAACCTCATATTGGCACATGGATCAAATAATATTTAAAAAGGAACTTCATCAAAATTAACCTACTAAATGAACATTTTTATGTTCTGTGATTTTTTTTTTTCTCATCTCTGACTTACTTGAATTGGGTTCTCCACTGTGGTTTTCCTTTCTCACTAGAACCTCTAGGTGGCACTCTGAAGTAGGTTAATGCTGTGTAACAGTCAAGCTCAGCACCTGTGGACTTCATTTGCAGCCAAAATGCTCAAACTAATAAGCTCTGAATATGGAGATAGTGTGTCATGGTTAATTTATCACTGCTAAGTGGTAGAAATACATTTTATGAATGGATAATCTAAGTTCCATTTTATTATCTACACATTTCTGCAAGAGAAGCGAAAATACTCCAGTGCACTGTTCCTCCATGCTATCTTGTGAAAAAACAAATTATTTTTAGACAGAAATACAAATGCTTCCTACAGTGGTTTACTGGGAGAGGAAATAGGAAGTGGAAAATGTGAATTTGTTTTTCAGCTGACGCTGAGAGCTAATTTGTTGTTACAGCAAAATACCACAAGTGGCATGTTTCTGTCTCAGGCAACTCCATCCTTCATGTTCTCCCTGTGCATGCTGCCATTCCTGAGTATTTTTAACATTATAGCGAAGACAAGTCTGACCAATCTGAATTATTTTCCAAGGATGTGGGTGGTGCTTGGCGCACACTCATGAGACAACCTGGCCCCCGACTGATTGTTGCCCAGTTGGAAGCGATGCTGGCATACAAAGCAAGCATGCTGCTGCGATCGCTTCTTATCACACAAAGTCTTATCGGGCAAGACCAGCTATTACACGCTCCATTTACAGGGTGGCTGCTGATACACTGAGGGCGAGAATATTTAGCCTGATGTGTGACATAGCGAAAAGCTTCCAAAGTGGCACCACACATCCATCCCAGTTAGCCTCTGGGGGACTATATTATGATGGCCTCCAATTGATTGGAGAGTTATGGTCACTGGTGTTGAATATCAGCACCCAACCTTACTCTACATTTGCATCAGGGATTTCCATTCCCTCTTGAAACTAGATTCATGCCATTAGACATGATTGCATGTAAGTACCACTTGGAGTCCCTACCCCAGGGGACTACAGGAACATGTGTTTCCCATTGTTTCATGGGTTTCTTAATGTGTTCACACTGACCACACTGACTTTCCCATTATCTCACTGCGCTTGTGTACTGCGACTGACCCTTTTAATCGTCTTTGCAGAATGCCGTCAGATTATATCACCTGAAGGAGCTGCACAAGTGACGCAAAGAGGTAAATACGTTTTTCAGTACTTGTGTAGCTGGAATGGTGTGCTTATTTAAAAGGACAGTTCACCCGAAAATCACTCGTATAGCCTCTTGCTAGCATACCTGAGCTAGCTAACGTTACAGCTCAGCTGACGAAGACGCTATTAATGTTGACACCTCTCGTCCATGAGTTATAGGGTTGACGGGTGTAGTTCGGTAGAAAGAAAATTGTTCCTACATGAAACCGCTCACAACAAGGTCTGGACAAGAATTATCTTGAGTAACTGGGTCATGATTTCTGGATAGAGACATCGCTGTTGAGGTTTACAAATGTATTTTGTTAGTGCTTTGAGCACCACAAGCCGAGTGGCATATTTTCTCCCATTATATTCGAGAGAAGGCAGACATCTGGCTGCTATTACTGTTTTTATAACTTTATTTACTGTTTTCTTATTTATTTTTGTACTATTGCATAGAGAGAAGCCTGCAAAATTTCAATGTACACGAGTATAATGACAATAAAGATGTTCTGATTCTGATCTCCGCGGACAATATCTCCAGCACTCTGCAACTCACACCAAAGTTATCTAGATTGATACATAGCACGGCAGGTAAGAGGAAAAAATATGATTTTTTTGATTTTGGGATGAACTGTCCCTTTAACCCTCTATAAAGATTTAAAGGAATAATTTGACAATTCTTTTGAATACACTTCAGAGAGTTAGATTTGTGTAGCATTAAGATTGGAAGGGAAACAGCTACTTTGATGTTTGTATAGATTAAACTAACAAGATACACAGCAACTTGTTAATTGGTCAAATTTAGAGGTGCTGGTACAGTAGGCACACACAAAAGAGACAGGTTAGCTGTTTCCAGTCTTTATTCTAAGCTTAGCTAAGCACCTGCTAGCTCTAACTTTTTATTAGTGTACACTCTCATTTTACTCTATGCAAATGTTTCCAAAATATTCCTTATATTCCCAAATTCAAACTATTCCTTTAACCACCAAATCCTTTCACTTTCTATCCTCTAACTGATAGCATCCTTTAACAGACAAAGCTGATTCCGGCCTGATGAACTGTAATCTGACTTTTAGACATACAATAATAAAAGTACCTTTTATTTTGTAAAAGAACACTTGATCCTTGCAGAACCTTTTCGCCCACCAAAATGCGGTGTTTGAAAAAAGTGTCCCAGCTGCTTTATTCTCAGCCACTTCCACAACCTGTGTGAAAACATTATCTTTTTGCTTTTATTTGGCTCAGGCTTTTCACAAGTCCTTTTCTTTTACAACCCACAGGAGTCACATTTTGTACTCAGGCAGAAAAAAAGGCCAATTTTCTGGCCTACACAACTTCAAGATAAATGCTGCTTTCAGAAATGAGTTGCGTGTTGTATTTCAATCATGCCATGGCCCTGTTTTAGGATAAATTGTCTGGAATTGTTAAGCCTAACTAAGATTTGTTTTTGCGGTCTAACCTCAGAAGGCACCAGAATAAAACTACATCTCAATTCTTCATGTAGTATAGAGTCGTAGTTCACACTCAACCAAGGAATACAACCTTCCTGAGCAATGATGAAGTGCAATTTCAAACTTTTCACAAGGAAAGAGCTGGATTAGCTTTTTCTGTTAGTTACTGTATGCTTTTGTTGAGCATGTATTGCTTTTTAGATACACAGTAAATCTCATGCAGCAGTTTTACAGAGCTTTTCATTTTTTGCAAATAGTTTGCACATTTTCTGTATGGTAAAAATGTAGGGCAGAAAAGCCAAACAAAAAAGAAACGGTTGGCGGTATAGTTTGTTAACCTGGTCTCACCTCATGAAATCAATTATCCATCTGCTACAATCACTTATGTAAAAAAGTATGTTTCCAACCATTTCCCACTCATTTCTGGTTCATTGCCCAGTCATATGTGGAAAGGTGATGTTCTTGGCCCAGAAAGTAAGATGACATCAGAAGTTTTCCTTTGTAAAACGGAAATCTGACAGGTCCACCCACATTTGTCTATTAGTTCTGGTGACTGATAAAATAAAGCAGGCAGTAGGTGAATAAGCGAAATGAAACATGCTCTGGCAGAAATAGCTGGCAAAGCATCACATTTTATAACTTAATCTTAACACAATGTTGTCATAAAGCAATTAAACACCCTTTTTGCAAGTACACCGACGATTAAATGTACGTGTGTGCAGTAATAAAACTGAATTATATGTTTTGCACCATTTTAACACCCACTTACTTCTTATCAACCTTTGACCTCTTGGAATAGTGGCCCTCCTGAGTGTCTCCTAAACTTTTCAAACCAGCCTATACCAGTGTTATACAGAGCAATATGCAAGGTGGTACATATTATGTAAAAAATACATTTTCCATCTCCAACATCATTTTCTTTACAGGCCTGACCGTAAAAACATGATTGATTTATGAAGCTGGTAGCCGGCCAGCTGAAATACTCCACTTGTCTCTTAGTTCATGCGGTCTGTAATGCCTGAGTCTCATTCCTCTGTTGTCTTTAGAGACTACACTTGATTGGCCTTGGTTGCTTCAGTATAATATAAATGATCTTGGGATCTATCACGTGCAAATAGTCAAAAATTTTGATGGAGTCCTGAGGATGACCAGATCAAAATCACATTGCTGACAGATCAAGTATATGTCAAAAGGGAAACACTTAAAGAGGTGAACAGGATGAAGTCAAGTGCATGTCAATATAGCATGCAGAGTATACCTCGGACTGCACTGCACATCTTGAAGTGGTTGTGAAGTTCCCCGACAGTCAGCAGTGTGTCAGATGTGTCTGTGTGCAGCAGCACGTTATTTGGTACAAAGCTACCCAGGATGTGACAGGCCTCTCTTTAAAATAGGGTGTTTGTGAGAACAGTGTTAAAAATCATTAAAAGTCTTTTTTTTTCTGTGTTCAAGAAAGAAAAATGAAAGTTCTGTGTACGTCCCGGTGTTCTCATATGAATTGCATGGCAACCTTCGGCCAAGATTAATAGTTTATAAGCTGCTCGAGCAATAAAAGAACAAACTGAGCCAGCAGGCGTCATCTCAATGTTTCTGTAAGAGCATAAACACATCTGCAGGAATTAGTGACGACAAACAAGCTAAATTATACATAGACATAACATGAGGAGAAATAAAATAGGACATGTCGTGCTGGTAATAATCTGTAAAATGTGGACTTCAGTTGGCAACCATTCGACGTTATTTAATGACAATTTAATGATATTAAAGCAGCTATAATCAATATTTTATACTACTTGTATAAGACAGAGGTCGCTCGTAATGATGCACCACAGAGAATTATCCCTCACTCTACAGAGCTTTATAGTGAGTGTAAGCACATTGTTTAGTTTTTTTTTCCAGCCCTTAACTTTTGGTCTCCCCACTTTCATCAGCGTGGTTTTGGGCCGCAGCAGGCAGCTGTTTCGAGCGAACAGCAGACAGCAGACAGAAAAAGTTAGCAATGCCGCTAAAGAGCCAGATTCTTTCATCGTGAGTTCATGGAGACCAACACCAGAGTTAAAAAGACAGTGAATATTGCTCGCCAGAGACATGCCAACAATGCGAATGTTGACTAGTATCTGCTGGATGAGTAGATGGGCATCTGTTTGATAACACGTGAGCCATAGCAAATTAAAAGATGTTTCTGCTTTCCCCAAGTGGACAACAAAAAATTATTTACAACATGTTTCTCTGGTTTGTGTCAGGCATATAACATTTTTGTCTATAAATGATACGTATATATCAATCTGGTCTCCATGTGGAACGGTAAATACTTTGTTTTGTGGCAGAGATCAGCTGTGGCTTCCAAACACTACTAGAGACCATTTTGCGAGGGGATCGCACCAACAGCAACGGCAAATCTGGCGCGGGATGTAAAGTGTGTGTTTGTGTGGGGGGGAGGGAGGGGCAATGGCCCCTTTCTCTACTTCCTATCCCTCTTTTTTTTTATTCCCATTGCAAGTTGTAATTAAAGCTGAAATGACTGGAGGAATTAATGCAGTTGTAAAGTTGGACAAACAGTTATGATAGTGCCAACAAATATGTGGGCTTTATATTTGTGTTAGATTTAGTTTTTTGAGAAGTCACACAGTAAATAGTTCCTACCTTGTACAGATTATTAAAGAAACTTGTATTTCTCTTGGTTTACCTTGAGCAGAGTATGTGCAATTGGATCGCTCACTCACAAATATTGTCATATCATATTATGAGTTCCCGGAAATGAATTTCCTTTCATCTAGCTGTATGGAAACATCACTTTTACTTTCTCCTGTGAGAAATGCCATAATGTAACTGGTTTCAAAGCTCTCTAAATAAGTGTAATATCACTCTGAAGCTCCGCAGAATAAGAGTGTGGTAAGAGCGGTATCCTCCTCGAGGGATCAGGGGGCTTCAGTTTAGGGATACAGATTCTTTTCCATAGCAAGTCTCCTACTGACACTTTCCACCCTGGCCCTCCGTCAGCGCTCCTGCCAAAACGCAATCTCTTTCACATAGCTAGAGTCAGTAAACCGGATAGTGCAGCACTCGTAGCTCTGCAGCCTCGGAGACTTTCAGCTGTCTGCAGCGGGGTAAAACAGCTCCGACTTCTATTTGGTGGGGGATAGGCTTTAGGGTGAGTTATTGAGTGCATAGGTCATGTATTATGGTTACACCTGATCTGAGGACTCAATACCATATGCATTTTAACATTGAGTCATCAGGAAATATATCTTTGGACACTGTCGGATAAGACGTGCAATGAGAGAGACACTCGACCTCCCACTGATAATCACTGTGATGAATGCCTTCTTACTGGGTGGCACGTCCTGTAAATGTCTGCTCTGACCAGAAGGCAAATACCACAGAAGTACCCGCCACGTGTTTGACCAAGCCCTCTGAAGGCCGTGGCATCAGTCAGACTGAGGAAAAAAGTTCCACAACCTGATGTACAGCAGGTTTTTATTTCAACCACCATGTGGGAGGGTAAAATGCTTGTGAAGGATGGCTTTCATTTGTCTGTCAGAAGTGAAGTAACACAAGAATCCCACTGTAATTTAGGAAATGTTGATGAAATGGTCTCTTCTATAATTGTAATTCATGGATATGATTCTAACTATAGCAGAATTAGAGCTGGATTTCATTGAAGTCGTCCATTATTTCATACTTAGTTTGGTTTGGTAATTCTTATTTTTTATTATGTTGTTATTTTGCCAAATACTGCACCTTACCTCATCTTGGTGAATTTTGCACCTTAATATTGTACCTTACCCCATCTCAGCTCATCTTATTTTTACATTTTTCTACATATATATATATATATATATATTGTATAAAACATGTTGCACTATTTGTATATTTTTGTAAATGTTTGCATCTTATACTGTCTCCTACTGTGTATTGCAACTGTTGCACAACAATTTCCTTCGGGATAAAAAAAGTTCTATCTTATCCTATCTTATCTTATCTATTGTATATGTCCCATTTCCGCCCTAGATTTGATAGATTTCCCACCTCATATATCGATCATACATCGCAGAAAGGCATTCTATGAAGTCAGTCTATTTTCCAGAGAGCTCTGCTTTTACACCAGAAACATTCTGTTATTTGTGCTAGTCATGATTTAGGATAGTGTCCGGAGAACCTTAAAGATAATTTAAAGCAATTGGATATATTAACTTTTGGCTTAGGGTGATAACTGTAAATGTCAACCAGTGAGCCATAACTCAAGAGTTTTTTGAACGAGCTTAGCAGTAGTGGTATGTTCAGTATTTTATAGATGAGAGAGCATTGCTATTAATCCTGGTTAATGTGTCTGTTTTTTGTTTTTTTTCGCCGCTATCCGAAGCCCTGAAGTGGTCTCGTTCATGTCCTGTTGAATCTTTAGTGAGTCAGTCTTCTTCCAACTCCACAAAATATTACCAAGGGGCATTTAGGAGTAGCAGATGGTGGCACACTACTCATCAGGTTTAAGTGGGTCACTGATTTTGCTTGGATTGGGATCAGGGGATGGATGTGATTCAAATCTTTATTCAAAAAACTACAATGACGTTAGGGGAATCTAATTGTTTTGCTTCATACTTCTAATCACAACTATTGGGCAAGTTAGTTGTCAATTACTCAGATTACTAACTGAAAAAGTATAACACAGCAAGCAAGTAATAAGATAAGTAAGGGATAATACCCGACAAATTGTACGCTCCATAACTACCCGAGAACCCTTCATGTTGGGTTGTTCCTAGCCATTACAGTCATGGAAAGCTCAACTTGTAACACTTGACACGAGTAAACTGACTATGAACAGCTAACTTAACATTAGCTCTGGTGACTAGAATTCCAGAACGTGTATCGCTAATATTAACATTACTGTCTGCATCTAGAAGCCACAGAGGCTTACAATTTAGCAAGCTGGCAAGCAGGTAACTTAATACAGGACATGCAAAGGCATAATTACATAGTCATTGGGAATATTAACATTTTAATCAGATATAAACAATCCCAAAGAAAAACTCTATAAGACTAAAATGACTATCCATTGAAAAATGTACTTCCATGACCTCAGTCGCTTCTGAAAACGTCAGCAAAAACGTTACAACCTGTGAACTCGGCGCTTTAAGAACATTTCCACTTCCAAGGTTGTAAATACCACAAGAAGGGGGCGTTGTTATGGTCTCTTCCCTTGAACATGGTAAACACAAGCCCATTTGAAGGCAGCATTAGCCTTCCGCCATGTCACAGTAACGTCTGGCTGTCTCCATTAGCGACATTAGAAGCAGTGTAAATAGCTGTTAGACCCTTGACAGCTGGCTAGCTAACTAGCTGCACTGACTTAACGTCAAGGATCCTTTTGGAGGTGCTGAAAAGCTGCTGTTGGCTTTGAAGGCCGGTGGTTGGCAGGACAAATATTTTGAGAATAAAAATGTCTACATTCATGCCATGAAAGCCTTATCCAAGTATTGCTGCAGTGAGGGATTTAGTGCTCCGTGAGTGGCTTGTTTACTTCAGTTAAAGCAATTTTCAAAACATAACACTTACATGGTTTGACCTTTCAGCCTCAGGGGCCTGAACCGTCTCAGAGTGTTATATTCAAAAGCCAAAAGGGATACGGGGTGAACGATATAGAGCTGGTCAACATTATACAGTAAATTCCGAGTCCAACTAAAGCTGAAAGTTTGATGTGTTTTACGCCTGTCAAAGTGTGAAGTGTAATGGGAGCTGTCACAACTCTCTATCTCAAGCCCAAGCCACTTAGCTGCAATTCTTGAAATAAATCTTAACTATAGTGCCTTTCTCTCGCCCACATCCTGGAGCTGTTGCAGATGTTCCTATGAATAGACCGCGTGTGAAGTATCCTGGTACTTGTTACGGATTATTTGAATAGATTACTATGTAGACGTCCGCACGGATTACACAAGTTTACTTACAATTTCGCTCATGGGAAAGTCGATTTAAAACAATGTTGTGTGAGTCATGATTGTTAACTCATTTGTTCTACAGGGAAATAGGGTACGAGGCAAAGAGGTGTTCTGTGCACAATTACTGAGCCATTCTCAAAACAAATAACAAAGAACCCATGACCATGATTTAATATCAACAGAATTGCACCCACTTTCCAATTAATGAGTCGTTTTTTTTCTCAATCGTATTACAATGTGTAATGTGAAAATGATCTAATGCAATGAACCATGTGTAAGCAATATAAACAATAATTATTAAGAGTATTGCATCATCATCATTGATATTACATCTTCTAAAAGGTTGTAGTGCTAAACAATGTACAAAGAATGGCTTTTTGATTTAATGTAATTTCCAGTGACAAAGTGGCACATGCTCGTCAGTGATAACCATTCACACACACACACTCACACACACACACACCATCGGGAGCAATTTGGTGTTCAATATCTTGCCCAAGGACACTTTGACATGCTGACTGCAGACCGGGGATTGAACCTCCCACTGGTGGACGACCTCTCCCCCTGCTGAGCCACATCCTAATAACCCGAATTAAAGCTTGGGTAGGTAACACTCGAGAAAGCAGCAAGAGTAAGTTATTCTTTTTTAATTATCCAATCGAAAAACCCAGCCCAGTGTTGCCAACTCTTTTCCAAAGAAAGTAACTCGCAGCACTAGCTCCAAAAGTTCATAAATCGAGCGAGAAAGTCGGCAAGTAGGCAACACTGAGCCTTCCCTTCAGGCCTCCCGAAGCCACTCCCCCGAAATGATCATTATGAACGTAAACAAGCAATGAACACGTGTAGCACTCAGAGCTGTTAAGCTAGGGGCTTTTGGAAGACTCCGTTGACACGCAATGACTCACCGGTCCGTCCATCACAATCATTTCCATATAGTTCCAGACTAAGCAATAACAAGACTGCATCGTCTCAGATGTATTTTCTAACAAGACGATACTGCTTGTATCATGTTTGTCCAGCAGGTGGCGACCTAAGGAAAAACGCTCTCGTAGATTAGGTAATTCTGTAAATCGGCTTAGTACGTGAAAGAGCAATCCAAATGTAATATATACGATTTGACATATTATTTAGCTGTCGGACACAGACCATAGCAGTTCTGATGCGCGATTAAAACAATAACCGTACACAGCTGAGCCTCATATCGCGATAGTGCTTCTGCTGTCACGTTACGTCACACTGTGAGGCTGTCAGCTGACTGAACCAAGCAGGAGCTTCCGTCCGTCTCTGCAGCAGGAAACATCATATTCATTCATTTTCAGGTAAATCTGCTCCTAATAATATGTATATATTCAACAAAACAGAGCAATAAGAGCTGCTCAGGTAGACATGTCCACGACAGACGGCCTCTCATTATTTCTTAGCTTTGTACCTAAACGTTAACTATACTGCTAGTTAGCATGTAGCTACATTTACATTAGACTAGAGTGACACTCAACAGTGATTAGCTATTAAACTTATTGAATAGAAACGACAGATCCCTTGTCCTTTGTTAGTTACAGTGTAACAAAGTATTAACGAAGACGTGGTCTCGCGGTGTTGCTTGTACTCTTATGAGGACGCTGTTTTCTCTGCTGTGCCAGTCGGTTAACTTTGGTTATTTCACATATTTCAAGATATGACGGTGACAATGATGTCATGTCCGTCACTTTTTGTTATAGCCCATCAGACTCTCAGACATTTATTAGGGGCCGGGTTCCTCTTGTATTATGTCAATGTTGTTATTGTTATTGTTATTGTTATTGTTATTATTATTATTATTATTATTATTGTTGTTGTTATTATTATTATTATTATATCAAGACAACATTCTAAAAATATGTGTACTACATTTGGACAAAGTAGTCAGTGATTTATTTTAATAAAGATTCATAAGAGAAAAAACTATGTTTAAAGATGCTTGATTTCCATTGACAGCAATATCTTACATAAGTATATAATTCAAAATACTGTAAAAAATTTAGTTTTTGAGATACAATTCAAACATTTATCACACTGCATCTACCATGACATGGACATGTTTTTGTTTTTTTCATTAACATTGGAATTTGCAGTAGCATTTTGATGCACTGTGGGCAAAAATTGCCAACTCGACATGACATAGGACTGGATTTATGTGCAAAGTATGGATTATTTTCATGCATGAGAGGGCAGATTTCCTATGAATAATAATAACATTGACAAACAAGAGGAACCTGGCCCCTAATAAAGAGCTGAGAGTCTGATGGGCTATAACAAAAAGTGACGGACATGTTTACCATTGTTTCTAATAGTTGAATTTTTATTGTATTGTTTCTCTTTGTTGCTCTTACTTTGGTTTGGCTTATTTGAAGCTATTGTTCTGCACTTGTATGATTTCACCTATTTGAAGCTTATGTACTTGCAAGATTCTCTCTGTTTGGAGTCGTATAGTAAGTCACTTTGGACAGCATCTGCTAAATGAACTGTAATGTAATGAATTATCGGCCAGCCCTAGCTCAAATGGGCTCAATTTTTGGAAATTCAAAAATCTCCGTTTGAGGCTCCTTTTCTTTTTTTTTTTAAATGTAATTTATATTGTATTTTATCACATTGTATACATATTATATTGTGTTTCTTTGTTCAGTACCTTTTTCAATTCCTATAATGCCTCGTTTTTCTTTTTTATTGTTATTATTGCTGCAATGGTAAAGACCAAAAACTTAAACTTGTATAATTGAGGTATGGGTTTTCTTGAATCTTGAATAAAATTAAGTTTAAGTATCAAGTTTTTTTATTTCAATTTGGATTGTGTTCTTGGCCGTGTGTGTGTACGTGCCTGTGTAAAGTTTGCATGTATGCGTGCATGTCATTAACACGTGCGTGTGTTTTCTTCAAGTTTGGGTAAGTAAGAACTTTCTCTTCTTTTCCCTTCTCTTTACAAATCTAAAAGAAAATACCTTAAAAAAAATAAAAAAAAAGAGAGGAGGTTGTATCGGTCGGTGAGCGTGTAAAGTTATTACCGATCAGCAGCAACTTCACACGCACACAGACACGCACACAAACATACACCTGCACTTGATTTGGAGTAAATGCTGTTCATAATATAACATCACTACTGTTGAATGTGAAACATTATCCACCCTAGCTTTAACTTCCATGCTGCATGATGATGTAGCTGGCGTCTCCAGAAATTGTTACATCAAATGATTGTACAACAGATCACATATATAAACATATATAACAGCAATCACCTGTTGCTTATTTGACGTTCATGATTTTCCGTGCTTAAGTTTCCCCCCCTCAAACGTGCTACATTCCTTTACTCATACTTTCACACTGGTCTAACATATCAAAATTACATATTCTGAACATACTGTACATCTGGCCTTGAAATAAAACAATTGAAATGACTATCATAAATGTATGCAAGGGGCGAAATATGTACAGTTATGCAGAGCACATACACATAACACCGTTCTTAGTAATCACCTAAAATGATATCCATGATGGATGAAATGTTCTTGACTTCACTTTCTGCTTCTTAAGTTTTCTTAATGGCAGAGTTGTCCTGGCCCCTCTCAGCACATTAATCAGGTTTGAGTGTTGCTAGTACAGGGACCACTTTGGAACTGGTTTAAAACAAGCTCTAGTTCTGGCAGAGGAAGTGCAAATGCTGTGAGGAATGATAATCTGATGGTGGAAGAGTCTGTTTTGGCTTCAACCACCAGAAATATTCTATTTCACTGGAATCTGGCAGTGTCAAAGATAAATCTATAAACAAAACTAAAAACTTAAATCTGAGCATCCAACATGATTCCTCCCCAGCAAATCCAGATTTGCAGATGTCTGTATGGGAACATGGTGGCAAACATGTTTGAAGTACATTTCCATTAGTCCATTCTGCTCTGGACTATTTCATACTATTGCATAACGTGATAGTTATTGTCTAACTCACTTCTTTCTCTTTTTTCCCTCCAACAGCCAACAGCCAACATAAGGTCCTATAAACACACAGACAATGGGAAAATAAACAAAGTGGTTCTGGATGTTGAGCTACATTTCCTGTTTTCAAAAATCTGTTTTTGGGCACATGTTCCACAATGCAACACTGACAATCGTCAATCACACTTGACACCCACATCCATGATAAACTTACAGTTTGAATAATATTAAAAAATAATGTTTTGGAACAGTTGAAAAGAATCTCATCATACGATGAGATTATTCCTTTATTATCCATTATTTTCTTCAAGTGTTTCTGCGCCTTAAGGCCGATTTGTTCATCATCTGCCTTACTTTTTGTCATGATTCTAACCTCCCAAAACATGCACACATGGCCGAAGGCATTATGTTTTTGGGTTGTCCGTCCGTACGTCCATCCTATTCTCGTGATCTTCAAATAGAGAATTTCTTCAAACGTTTTGCACAAACCTCTTCTTGGACTCAAACTGATTCAATTTTGAGGGTCAAAGGTCAAGGTCACTGTGACCTCACGTCTGTGCCATTTTTGTGAACGCATTATCTCAGGAATATCTTCAAATGTGGCACAGACGTCCAGTTGGACTCAAGGATGAAATCATTAGATTTTGGGGGTCAAAGGTCAGGGTCACTGTTAGCTTATAAAACCCTTTTTTAGCCATAACTCGAAGAATTTATACGCTAATTGTAACAATTTCAAACAAATGTCTTTTAAAATAAAATGATGAAGTGATGACACTTTGGACAGACATAGATGTAAACTACAACTTGACAGGTTGGCGAAGGCATACAACTGTGTCGCAGTAATTCTAGCTAACCAGAAGGCTAAATTACCTGGATAATGTTGGATGATTTTTGTTTCATTGACTTTTGAAAGTTAATATACATTCAGACACATTTTGGTGATTGTAGAGAACGTGAAGACATTTCTACATTAAGTGTACTGTATACTGTACAGATGATCCAAGGGCCTCAGGCACTGCACATTTGAAGTTGTTTTCCCCTAACGGGGCCAAAATAAATCACGAATCAAATCTATCTTTTAACCTTTGAAACAAATTCTTCCATCAATCCCTTTATGACCACTACGTCTTTAGTTGTAGATTACCTCATTCTCTTCACCTCAGCATACACTGAACACACTGATTCAATAAATAAATGAAGAAGGTTTTTGAAAACAAATGCACTTTTGTGGCTGAACGTGGAGAGCGCAGCAGGTAATTTTTGGTTTTGTTCCAATCTCGCCATGTTTCCAGTTTTGATTGTTTTGCTTTTGAAAAGCAAAGACCGCTGTCAGAAAAAAGATACGAGCCATCAAGCTGAGCAAGAAACCATGAATCAAACCTCTTCTTTTCAGGCGTACGATGAGAAGAAGTGCTGTTTGAATCTGCGCACCACATGGTCGATACATTCTCGGGCTGGACCTGGATGAAAAAGCTTGTCTGTATTCTCAATGCAGTCTGGTTCTGTCCGGATGGAGAGGGGTCAGCGTCATGAGGATGCAGAATAGCAATTGTTGCACTAATATCATGCGAACAACAACACACAAAGACATCCCTTAAATAAAAAAAATTCTGGAACATATCAACAGTAGTGATGTTATATTATGCACAACATTTACTCCAAATCAAGAAGGACAGTGCAGGTGTGTGTGTTTGTGTGTCTGTGAGTTTGCATGTCCTCCCCGTGTATGCTTCCTCCTCCTGCAGCCCAAAGATATGCAGGTTAGGTAATGGGGCAAAATCATTTCAATTAAGTCATTTAGATTCTGGATACTCTATATAACTTCCCCACTTCCATGATTTCCATATTTAGGTTTTTAATCTGGCACTGCACCAGGATTTGTTTATGCAATAAACAGACTGCAAGAGCAGATATTCATGTTTTTTTTTTAATGCAGAATCCAATCGGATACTGGTTTTCCCTACAATGCAATATCCTCAGGGGGATAATTAGCTCCCATGATGCAATGTATGTTCTTTGAGAACAGTGACCCATGTGCACAACTCATCCCCATCTAAGAAAACAAATTGTACAGTGGACATGTTAGGCCTATAAAACAACAGCAAGCCTGGAACAAATCACCAAACACTAATGTGTGTGCTGCAGAAGAATTGCCCATTAAATAATTGCGCAAGCTTTAAACGTCTTCATGTTTTTGTGTGTTTTGCATGCTTTTGCCGTGCTGTGAAGATTGAAAGTATGTTTGATCAATCACTTGTGTTACGGTTACTGCAACACTAGCTCAATGCTACAGAATCGATTTTATTTCTTCCACGCCAACCGTCCTGAAAGACACATAATTAAAGGCCTAACTTCAGTTTGTGGGAGCTTAGAATAAAGGGAAATGTTCAAAAAGACTTTTTCACTGCTCTAATAGGCGCATTAACTCTTATTTGGGGAACACACTCTTAAAAGCTTTTGTAAATAATTTCTTACCAAAGCGGGATATTGTGTTGCAGCTTCTATGCATGAATTGATCATTAAAAAAAAGAAGGAAAAAAAAGGGTTTGGGGTCTTTTAAGATGTCAGTCAATGTTAGCAAACCCTCTGTCAGTTTGAAGCCAATGACTTTCAGATGGCAACAGTAAGACAGTGTGGCTTTTCATGAGGTCCCTGGAGAAGGTAATGTTTCCGGCGTGCTGTGAAGCTCGTGCGGGCTCACTTTACATGTCACAAGCAGTTGTTGTCTTACTGGAGGTTGTCATTACTATCTGAGGGGATGAATTTAACAGACCGTGAACGTGTATGATCCCTGCTCCACACAAGGAGATTAGAAAGAGCTTGTTCTTTAGAAATTCAAACGCTGTTGCATAAATCCATGAGAAGAAATTGAATGGTGACAGAATCTGATCAACATGCACATTTCAATTCAAGTGTTTAATGTCATTTGACTTTTTCTGTTACTCAGAATGTCGAAATAAAAGATTGGCTGGATCTCATGTTGGTTGTTAGAACCTGATGATTTCAGGGGTTTTTCTCTGTCACTGGGACATATGGCCATCACGTTAGGCATTTTGACAAGTGTAATCAATACACTGTCTGATAAACCAAGATCCTTAGGGTGTTTTTAACTTTGTGCCCTCACATGGAGGTAACGCTTTAGACATTTTGCAACCAGTGCTTTGCTTGAGATTACATCAAAGAAAAAACACATTTTCTTAATGAAATGTGCATCTTATTACTCAAAACATACATTACAATGAGTAATCTCTTTCTTTTTATGTATTGAATCCACATTGACTTTTTTTAAGTTACCTAACGCAGCGTACTTGATGTAACGTTCTGGACTAAAAATGGTGTTCCCACATGGCAAAACTGCATTGTCAATCATGTTTTGAGAGAAGTTGTAAGTTGCATATTTATAAATTTTATTCAAAAATTATTTGACTTATTTAATGTATGCACGTAAATTAACTTACTCAGCGAACTAAACTTTTGTTTTTGTGAAAAGCATGCATTTTAATATGTTAGTTGCTCCTTTTAATTGTAATTTTGAAATGTCCTGCTACAGAGATGAGGGTGGAATGCATCAGTATCAAAGCAAAGGTGGAAAATATTGTTTTCTTTCAAGTTTCCGTTATCTGTCATCTGTTCAAAATTCAAAGCTAAAGTCCAGCGTAATAATGGATCACATGTGAACAGTTTCTTTATGTTTTATGGCCAAAGTTTATGATAGAAGGACTGCTACGTGTATACACCAAGATGAATGATGAGTGTGGTTGATATTCGTTACATCTGGGTGTGTAGTAAAATAAAACTTGACTCGGGAGAAGCTCGTCTTATGAATCCTCAGACAAACAGACATACGGGGTGAGAAGGTGAATCAAGTCTGGGTGTCTGCTTTTGCTTTTCAAATAATGTACGTGATTATAAGCCTCACAGTGGAGCTTTACTTCAAAGATACCCTAGCTAAATCGTCTCAAAGGTTTTCTTGGGTTTTATTTTAGTTTTTTCCCTGACACTATTCTTCTTTTCACTGAACATATGGATTTCCTGGACGCGCAACACAAAATGGTGTGTTTGGAAGCTTTTCTGTGCCTTCAGCTAGGCTTTGAACCAACAAAAAGGCTGTATAGGAAAAAGAGAAGAAACATACATAGAAACAACATAAACCCCCAAGGCTGTTACTTTGTAAATGTTTAGTGTGAAATTGAATTATCCCAAACACATGAAATTGCACCATTCGAGCGAGATTAAATATATACACAGTTCTACTTGTGATGTATTGCACATACAGTTAATGAGCGAGGGGGCTACTGATTATGAGTCATTGCTTTCTTTCTACATGTGCAATCCTCTAAACTCTGATCGGTTTCTCAGACACAGAGCACACTGCCTCCAAGATTTTATTATTGTACCAAATAGTATGTGGCTGCACAAAGCATCTTCTACAGTACAGGGTTTTGATTTTAAAAAAATATGTATTTATAACCCACTTTACGCTATTATGAATGTATTATGATCAGTTAAAATATATGCTAAAAGTCCAAACTGTTATTGTCTTGTTATTGCAGTTGTTGCACCATTAAAACAAAAAAAATGTCCTTGCTAGTTTAGACTTTAGTAATGTTTAAATTGGTTTCTAGGAGACAAATGTGGCGCTGTCCAATCAAAAACAATCATTGTGTAAACAGGAAGTCACTGAGGAATCACTGCTTTAACATAACTAAAAATGAAAGGTTAAGGGCCTGCCAATCCTTTGTGATTGTAGGTGTGACTTTGTTTTATTCATATATGGGTGAATGGAGAAATATTTGTTTTTAAGTGTAGTATTCATTCAATTTAGAGTGAGTAGGTCATTTCTTCTGGTGATTGTGTCGTAACATTTTGTAATGTGTCTTTTGTTGTCATTAAAAAAAAAATTCAAGTTTACTTAATTTTTGAACCGCATTTTATAAAGTGTCAAGCCAAATGTGTCAACCACTTTCAAGACAGGGTTTTCAAAAATGAGCCCTGCTTTTTGAGCCTTCTGTATAAAAAAAACCTTCTTCTTTTCTTTTTGGGGCACTAATTTTTCTTGGGAGGACATTCTCCAAAAAAAAAAGGAGTGTCATTTCTTAAAAATCTTCAGACTTGTAAGTTTAACACACTGACTGCTCAGAATTGTGAGCCAGTGATGGGATGACTCACATGTGTTGTTGGTGGTTGAGAACTTCTGTATGCATTTTTTCATGCTGAGGTTGAAAGGGATTTATCTATATCCCATCCAGACCTTCCTGCCATAACGGATCGACACTGACATCCTCTTTCTTTGGATAATAACACTTTAGACATGTGGTTCATCCACAACATGTCACTGTCAAATTGAGGCTCCTTAAAACAACTGTTTTTGAAATGCAAAGCAGCTCTGCTCGTACCGCTCACTGAAGCACACTGTAGTATTGTAAGTTGAAACTGCTGGCAGCAGTTGAATTATTTTGTTGCCCTTTGCATCGCTCGCTCACATTGCTGTATCGTCAGACTGTTAAAGGAGTGCATTTGTGATGTTATGACAGCAAAAATAACTGGCTTTAAAGCGGACATCTATCCATCAAAAAAAGCCTGGATTATCCACAATCCAGGGGATCCTCCTCACGCCTCCTTACTTTTATTTTCATTTCAGCTTGTGGATAATTGCAAAGTTTCTCATTATTTCTCCAGCCTGGACATTCCCATACAACAAAACTGCATTGTCAATGACTTTTTCAGGGAAACGCATTTTCTTTTTGGCCAATATCATTTGTCCGCGTAAATCTGTGTAGGAAGGGTGACGGGTTTGATGGGTCAAATCTCGTTGTTACATACTTAACTTACGTACGTAACTTGTGAGGGTTACCTCTACTCTTCTTATACAATCTGAACGGGTCACATTTAGCAAGCTAACGTTGGTTTCATTAGCTACGCAACAGTTAGACCTTGCACTTACTTGTGGAAATTACAAATCACCCTGCTGACTCAAAGCCACTATGGTCTCTGGTCGTTCCTGTAACTGCACACCCAGTGTATGGTGGTTGATGAGTGTGTGGGGAGCTGTGGGAGAGGGCTCTGGGAGCATACTATAATCCACTTGTCAAACGAGTGAGTGAAGAGAATAGGTCCTCAAATCTGTTCTGTATGGGGAGAATATGGACGCGAGTAGTTTTTGTGGGAGGCTATTACACTGCCAATCGTTAATTAAACTGATGTACTGGCCTTGTGCATGACATAAACAGACCCCAACAGCAAAAGTAGCAATCCTTCTTTTTATTGTGGGAGATAAATTCTAATTAAGGAGCTTGAGACAAATTGTCTGTGCATCCAAGCAAATCAAATCAGAAACACGCGAGCCCCATATTGTAGATGTCTTCGGGTAATTTAGCTTGTTTAGCAGAGGATGGTGTGGGCCTCCGGTAGTACTCCACCAGATGTTGTTCTTTGATTCCATGAAGTGATTATTTAAACATACTTTTCCACCAGGGTTTGGTGGCTGCTGTCAAAAATGTGTCTAATGAAACTGGGTATCTGGGTTGTGCTATTATTATTTATGTCTTGAGGTTTATGTTTTCCACAGAGAATACATGATTATCTGCACCAACAGTTCTGAGGTATTGTAGCCCAGGGAAAGGACTGTTTCATTTATGCATCTTAAGAGTTATTTAATGCACCCAATTAACATCAACGTGTTACTGAATTGCAGTTCAGCAGATTGGAAATATTAATCATTCTTTATTCCTCAAAGCCCCTATAAAAAATGTGTTGCTGGTAAAAAAATAAATCTTCGAGTAGCTGCTATGATTTTACACTTTTGGGTGACAATTGGTTTTCTCTTATCTAGTGAAATATCTCAACATATAGTTGATGGATTGGCATTGAATTGACATGTGGATTGATACATTGATAACAATGGATGCGTATAAACATCAGAAACACTCTTATCAGTACAAAGCCGCTCACTCTTATCACCCTTTAAACCATTTTCATGAGGATCAGCATGATAGCCTTTGTTGTTTCTTGTTTAGGTACAGTACATTCAGACCAGACTGCCTTTGTGTAGCTCGTCTGATGGTCTCATGGATTTCATTGTGTGGAATTTCCTGTAATGCATTAAAGATTGCAAAGCTGCAACAAATCAACTCCACGGCTGAAACTTTAATAGCCATCATTTTTTCATGTTACAAGAGATATTTAGGTTGAACCATGATTCATCAATTTTTGTTGCGACCTTTTATAACCCAAAAAGGCAAAAATATTCATATGGAAGAGATATATTGATGATTCATGCTCGTGAAAAAAGCCACCAGCCAGTTTTCTCCATACATAATACAGACGAACGCTTTTCTTGACAACAGCCCAAATCTCCGGGGAACTGCAGACATCACAAGTGACCCATTACGGTTGAAAGCCGCTCCGGAGTCCACTAGATGACAGTGCCTCTAACACAAAGGGAATTCTCTTTGTCACATAATTGCTTCATAAACAGTCACCGGCTGGGGCCTTGGTGTCCCCAAAGCTGATGGGAGAAAAGCTGAGCGTCCTCCTATGTATCCATGAAGTTCATACATTATCTCAGGCTCTCTGAGAAACACTGCTGTGTGGGAGTATGAGTGGTGAGTTATGGATATGATGCAATGCCATAGAGAGGGGATGGCTTCCACATGGCCTCTGATTTAAAGTCCCTGCTCAGTCTGCTGCATTGTTTGCTTGTCAAATAATCCTCTTCCTCGGGATTGCGGTCTTGGCTATGCACACTAGGTTGCTCCGAATGAAAATTTGGAGTTATGTTGAATTTATCTCCTTGAGACTTGAATATTGTGTGAATGAGTTCTACACAAATATTGACGACAAAGCGGTTATTGATTATTGATGCACAGGTTCTCTGCGGATAGATGTACCAATACCATGATGGGTCAATACTAGAGATGTTTCATTCAATAAAGCATGACATAAAGGACCTTGCTCAAGCACAGTGCAGCAAGCTTTTCAAACACAGCTGAATTACAAACGCATTTGTGTTTTGTTTTTTTCACAATTTTTCCACATATCTCTTTAACCGTGTCTTGAAAACACAACAATAATGGTGGAAAAAGTATATTTGCTCAAAAGTGTACTTATTGCTGTGCTCAGTACCGCTGCCTTATACTTCGACTCCACTACATTTCAGGAGGAATTATTCCACTTTTTACTTAATTTATTTAAGTCACTTTTTGTATTATGACCTCTCACAACAAAGCAGTGTGGAGTTTGGGCCCCTTGTCACATGTCAGGTGTCTAAGATATGTCAGCAGTTCCATCAAAGAGTGATGTTCTAAACATCTCTAAACTGGTCTTATTTGTAAGCCCAAAAAGGTCAAATTATCCATTATTTCCTAAAGCAAAGTAGAAATTCTGTACAAAAGAAGAATACAAATTTGTGTAGCTGAACTTGTGTTTTTCTTCTTCCCTTTCTCATTAATCATCTTATGACCCCCAGATTTATCGTGTGGCCCTTAGTAAGGAGCTCCACCCTTAGGTTGGGAACCGCTGGACTACCAAGCTGTATACAAGGAAGTTAAAACTAGGTACACCATGACCAGCTACAACCTCGCTGCTTACCTTACCTGCTCACACTGATGCATCAGTATTACCAGCTGAATAATGTCATACATATATATATATTACTATAGAACTTTTACTTTAATACTTTAAGTCTGCTTCTGTAATTTTACTTAGGTA
Organism: Bovichtus variegatus; assembly: GCA_943593645.1. Taxonomy (NCBI): domain Eukaryota; kingdom Metazoa; phylum Chordata; class Actinopteri; order Perciformes; family Bovichtidae; genus Bovichtus; species Bovichtus variegatus. The sequence continues at coordinate 3,822,300 of CALSCE010010634.1, forward strand.
GGATTTCTCAGTATTTTTTACATTACTGTATCGGTACTTTTACATAATTTAAGGATCTGTGCACTTCCCCCACCACTGCTAGCAGTTGAAGAGCCAAGTATTTTCGTCAGGAGTTGGTGGAGACCAAAACCAGAGCTGAAAGGCGCGTGACATGCTTGTTTGGCACTCAGCGTAAATTGACATAGAATTTATTGGAACAGAACTCACCAGGACCCAACTTAGTTGAACTAAACAGATTTTTGAACTGGCTCGGAGGTGTATAACAGTAGAGGTAAGTAGCCAAGATTTTTCCAGAATTGCTCGGCGCCTGTGGGACTGTTGATTCACTCAAATACATAAACACACACATACACAAACACAGACATAATGGAGAGGTAATCCATCAGTCAGTATAACATTTACAGTAATTACAGAACCCATTGTAAAGGCTTAATTGCTGGAGAGAAGACATTTATCTTTGTGTGTCCTTTAAATGTCACTGTGTCTGTTCTGTCTGTGAGATATAACCTTGTACCTGAAATGCATGGACCAAAGTGTCAGGGCTCCCCTGGCCTTCACCTACAAAAAATCACTCTTAGAGACACGTAACGACCAGGAAGAGATGCAAAATGACCACACAAAAAAAACAGAAAACGACTACAAAGAGACACAAATAACGACAAAAGGGGACAAAACAACCATGGAGAGACACAAAACTACGACGCATGGAATTACCAGGAAGAGACAAAAAACAACAACATAAAGATCTGTAACTACTATTGACAAAAGCTTTACGATGTCTGTGTTTTACTGCAGGAGGAACAGATTTTATAATGCGTCCATGCTGAAGTACTTAATACTGATGGTTTTGCTCCAAAGGCACACCAACTCACTTCCGGATTACATCAACATATAATTTACATCATTCATCAACCCCTGAGTTTCATTGATTAAAAGCTCTCTAATGATAATGATAATAATAATAATGTTTACATCAAATATAAAAGGTGCACCAGTCGACCAAATGTGTCACATCAGCTGCTGCTTGCCTTTTATGAATTACATTACCATGGTGTCATTGTATGTTTTTTTCTTTTTTGAGTCAATTCATCTATTACAAAAACAGTCTCTCTGTTACCCATAGGCCTTGGTGTTAACAGGAACTATTTCTTAGATAGAAACTAGTTCCAATGAAAGCTGTTTGGATTCCTTTTTCCCCTTCTCATTTGGATGAATTTCTGCATTAAAACGCGGGTAACCATACATGAAGCTGTTTAACAGACAGATAAACTTCTCAAAATGGACCATTTCACATGCATTATTTTGTATTGAAAAAAGTTACGTGTGGGAAAAAAAGTTACATAATGAAAGATATTGCAGTGATTCCTACATATTCTTCAGTCTTATTATTTAATTGTACACTTAAACCTCCATTAAAACAGTTTCCTCAAAATGTTTTTGTTCCATGAATAATAACTTTTACGTTCAGGTAGAAACAATACCCAGTTTCTCCAGATGCTCAGTTTCACTATGCATCGATGTTTAATATCTTAGACTGAAAGGCCAGTTGTAAGTGACTCTGTAATGTTTTGTCCATCACTCAACGCTGCAAAAACCTCATGAAGCACCTGTCTGATGCCAGCTCCATCATCTCCACATCCATTTGTTACACAGTGGGCACCATCTGTTCTTCATGTGTTAACCCAGCTCTGCTTTCACAAGAGCTCCCGCCTTGGATACTTGTTTTATTTATATGACACTTCAGAGGCTTTATTTTGAGCAACAGTCCAACATTCCTGCATGTGTTCTGTCCTGGTGCACTGCCAGGACCTGCACCTGTTTGCCTTTCTTGAAAATATGAAACATTGAACTGCGAAACCGTCAAAAGTGAAATGTGGCTCGCTAGCCGGAGACCTTGAATCGGAGGTAAGCGAATAGCTGACCCAACAGCCAGTGTCGAAACTGAGCTTACGAAGCCAAACTTTTCTTTGAGGTGTGGAAATCCAATGCTCGGCTTTGCAGAACTTTCCACTCGTAAGTCATCTCTCTGTTTGCTGTACGGCCGCCTCCCCCTCTGGTTCACTGTCTGCGGAGTGTGTGCATGCATGTGTGCGTTGCGCTCATATTTGATAACGGAGAAAGTCCATGTTTGTACAATTAGAAAGACCGGAGTGATATCATGCTTGTACATGTACATGGGGCTTGTGCAAGTGAGGTCAATGCCTGCGAGAGGGGTTTGTGTGTCAGAGTGTGAAGATGGGCTCCAGATGGCTGGACGGTGGAGATTTATGGCTGAACAGTGGCTTTGTAATGTGAGCGTGTGGGATGGGAGAGAGATCTGTGACCTCAGTGCTGCTTCTCCCACACTGTGACGAGCCCGTCTCCAGGTTCGCTGTGCCTGGGACTCCTTTTGATTGCCTGTCCCTACGCTCTTCTCTGGGACACTGGGAGCAGGAGAAGAAACACTTCTGGAAGTGATTATGAATCCGGTGAGGAATAAATCCTCCATTTTCTACAGTCTCACTTCAGTTTTTTTTGGGGGTGTGAATTTTACTGTGTTGCACTTCTTCTCTGCAGTCCTAATTCATCTGTCCAAAACAGTACACCTGCATTCACTCTCATTTTCCTCTTCCTCACTCGATCCCTCCTGCAGGAGGTGCTGTTTTCCTAGGTTCAAGAACGTCTCCTTTGCTCTGTTCCCTACCGTGTAGACAAACCCCTGGTCCTTATCATCAAAAGGACTTAGCTGGAGGCTAATTGGTTTCTCACAGGCCTCGGTCCACACTTTCTGGGATGCCGCATATGGGTGGAGTGTGTTCAGGCCCGCCACTTCTAAAGGAGAGCGGCAGCATGAAGAGAAAAAAAAAAGAATGACGCCTTGATGAGATTAAGCGCTTCAAGATGTTCATATGTTGGTTTAAAGCCGAGGGAGAAAGAAAAAGGGCCACTTGGGGCATTGCATTGTCACATCCTGGGGATTGTAATGGTGTGCGCCTCTCCCACTCTCTCATACACACGCAAAGCAAGCAGATATACAATGGCAGCACTGTCCTTGTGCGTCTGGCAGTAGTAAACAAACTCCATCATTGCCTCCAGACATATAAATGAAAGAAAAAGTCAAACTATTGGAAGTTATGCACTTGACAACTTTTGTTGGAACCAAAAAAAATGAGTCTTTATGGGAAGTGGAAAGTGGAGAAATTGTTGCACAAATAGAGTGGAAAATTAGTCCTATTGGCTGCCAGAGGTCTTCTTCAACATCTTACACACATTAGTTACCTGCTCCAAAGGCATAAAAGGTTTCCATGTATCATTAGTACATGGCAGGAGTTTCACATTCATTCATGGTTTCAAAGCAACGAGTCATCGTCCAAAACAAATGTGGCTGGGTTAGTTCATTTAAGGCACGCGAAGCAGCAAAGTGCACACATATTGACACAGCCTAAGGCAAGGCCTAGTGTCCTGCCTTCTGAGCTGCCAAATATTTTAAAAATAGCATGCATTTTGTTACTGGAGAAAATGTTCCAGTCGAGAAGGGGAACCCAGTTAGAATGGCTTTTTATGTGCTTGGCTCTTGTGGCGTTATTGCATGCTGAGAGTGAAAATGACCAGTGTTTAGAGCTTAAAGCTCACTCACACACACACACACACACACACACTCACAGACTGTGAGTTGCAAGCCCAGGACAACCACAGCTAACAGAAAGCTGGAAGTAGTAGTGACGAGAGTATTGCGGAGGAAAATAAAGTCCAGGGAAAAGCACAGGGTTAAAGGAAAAATCTGCCACCTTTTATGCTGATGTCTAATCATTGTTGATGGTAAATGTAGTTGATTTAAGCAATAAATTCCTCAGCAAATGCAAAATGTGTGTGTATTCCTGCATCCGGCGCCATCATTTGTCGTGGCAGTGATGTATTTGGATGCAAGGAAGAACAACATGCTATCTCAGATTAGATTTCCAGTCTCCGCCTCTGGGTTGCCGTAGATGCATTGCAGATGTTGATTTCTTCAACACAAACATCTGCACAATTCACCTACATAGTAAGAAATGCTAAATTTTGTATATAATGTTTTAATTTAATCCCTCTACTTTCTTTCTTTTTTTTCCTCCTGTTTATTTCATTCCTATTATCTTATTTAAAGATTTTAGGATTGAGGGGTCTAATGAGTGTCCACATACTTTTGGCCATATGCTGCACGTGTGATTCAAGGAGAGTGCACAGTCCGTAATGTCCATTTTGACTTTGGGTAGAAGTGGAACAAAGTATTCTATTTCTTTTATTAAAGTTTATCTATTATTCTTCCTCCCATGAAAACAATTTGTTAATCTGAACTTCGTGTAACCTGCTCTAAATGATTGCAGCAAGGACGGAAAATTGCTTGGATGATTTGTTGTATAATTATCAATGAAAAATTCAAGGCTGATCCACCCACTGATCATCATCATAATTATCATCATCATCATCATCATCATCATTAACCTGATAATACTTCCACTCATGCAACGTCTGGAAAACACAGCCTGCTATTAGTATTCACAGCAACAATCCCAGTGATGAATTAGTGACACTCAGACTTCTACACCGAACCGAACCATGCCAATTCAAATGGAAAATCATTTACAATCTATCTATAAAAGATTCAGAGACAAGCGCCGTCATAACACAGGAGGATGGGAGTGGATGCCATCACTCAAACTCAGTGTTGAATTTAACTGTTTCTCATCAGTTTCACATATGAAATATGATCATTAAACACTTTACATCAGCTGTTTGCATGGTTTCCAACCTTGAGGAGAATTGTGGCATAGTCATAAAAGATGTCCTTTCTTTGATTCTTCAGTGAATATGTTGGGGGGCATTGCTGAAGTACAGCCACCATAGGACCAATGATACAGAAGGGATGCCGCAAACTGTTTGAAGGTCGCAACTAGAACATTTTTTGATCAACCGAGGGGCAATGTCTGGGTCTGAAAAGTGAAGCCAATGCGATTCCACCGGTTGCAAAAAAGAAGTTAGATTGTATAGAAGTCTATGAGAAAATGACACTAATTCTTAATTGATTTAATACCTCAGTAAACATTTCCCCAATGATTGTATGGTCTCAAACACTAGTGTCAAGTCTTCTTCACACAGCATGATGTTCATTTTGTAAATTATGGCCACATTTGGAGTAAAATAGACGATACAGATATCGTCTATTGCTACCCCACCCTGCAGGGTAGCAGGGTGGGGCTGTCTTCTTTTCTGGTTTGGGTGTTGTCATGTTTTCATCTTAGAACTTCAACACTTTCACAGTTAAAAATGTATTCTTTAGTGTTCGGTTGTACTTAGCTCCACCCTTTCTTGTCGCAAAAAAACAGTAATCCACAAACCAAGGGGTGATGTTTGCGTGACTTTGTCCACTTTTTATATACAGTCTACAGTTATGACCTGACAAAAATCTGTAGATAACATTGGGGACAGTGTTCAAATCTGTGCCTTATTGTCTATAAGGGGTTGAATGTAAGATCAGAAACTTTATAATAAGAATAAAATCCACAGGACAGAGAGGTGAAAAGGGTAGGTTGGGTTCTTCTGAGTGGCAGGGAAATTCCCTGTGGGAAATTCCCCAATGTAACCTCAGTGGGCAATTCACTTATAGGTAAAACGTCATGTTATGTGCATTCTAGCTGAAAATTATTGTTATTTGCATGAAAAGCTCCCTTTAAAAGAGAGTTGTAGGGTGATGTGTGTGCAAACAACTGCACACTTTATTGAACGGGTTAAAACATCAAATCGAATGGAAGGAACTGAAGAAAAAAAAACTGTTGATCTCAGTACATAGTAAAAAGTTAAAATTCTTCCTTGAATCACTTCCAGATGTCCAGGACGAAAATAAACTCAAACAAACACATAGACCTGCACAACACAATCTCCTTCAAAATTGAAATGTTGCAGAAAAACGTCCAAACATTATCAAGCCAGTGTTTATCACCAGTCAAAATATTTTCCTCGACATCCTCCACATCTGTCCCCACCCATGTGTGCCACGCCTGGCTGCGCTGTTGAAAGGATGTGCAGATTAAAGGGCCCATTAGAGCCTCAGTGACACTGTATCCTATATCACAGGGGAGTGTGGTGGAATTTCAGAGCAAAGGGCCTGTGTAATCCCAGTTGACGATATAAACAGTTTGAAATATCACGGCACCCGAAGCGCAGCGAGGACAAAAAACATCATTATGCGTGTGGAGGAATTTCATTCATGGTCATTATTTGTGATATGAGGCTGCAGAGCTGCAGTATCAGAGCACTCTCTGTCATTTCATATGATAGTTGGAAACATTTTTCCTTGGCTCCGGCGATGAAGGAGTCTGTGTATGGACTGTGCACGTTTAAATACGCTCTCTCTTTTACAATCTTACTGCCTGTCACTGATTCCGTCCTGATTAACAATAATGGGCAACTGCACTTATCACATCAGTATGCTGGAAGTACACCACGGTACGGACTAATATCTGCTCTAAGGGCACATACAGAGCTGATTTTCATTTTTAAACATCGGGCTCTGCGATGGACTGCTTGCCAGCTTTGGGCAGTGGGAATAATGGCAATCAGTGGAAAACAACATCTACTGCACCCAATTCTTTTTCACTGAAAACCAGAAATTATGATGGTGGAAAATAGACTGCTGTAGCATTCAGTTGGAACTCTGTGATACGCCAAAATAGCCATCGAGTGGAAAAAAACTAAAAATCTTTTTTTTTAGCTGGCCAATCACATGAAATAGTCTCACAGTCTGAGTGCATGTACGTCGGGCCTGGCAGACAGCCTTATGTACTGTATATGCAACATTTAAATCTAATTCCATTACATTTGACGGAAAATATGTAGAGGCTGCTTGTGGTATTGTGGTGATCTGAGCGCTCAGCCTTTGTTTAGTATCTGTCATCTCTTCGCATCGCATTCCGTGAGCTGGCAACCATGACTGCCCATGTGCTGTTGTCAGCTTGTTTTACAAAATGCAGCGTGGAACTCAAGACTTGTCAGAGAAGATTTGGTCGTTTTGCGCTGAAGACATCTTTAATGAACCCATAAGCCCCGGTTATATCTTGTTATATGAATATCAATTTTTCAGGCTTGGTCTCATTTTCAGTCTCTCAAGTTGCAGAGGTCACATTTTTTTTTCCTTACATATGTGAGCTGCAGAGTAGCAGCCCAGCACAACTCCACTGTGACTGAGATCTGTACTCGAGTGTCCACAATAGCTAAGTTCCAGTGGATCACGCTGTCATATGTCACTTTTGAATTTGTCACTGCTTCTTCCTTTGATCTTTGAACAACAAATTGAAATGGCATTATGGTATTTTGTGTTTAATCAAGGCTCTGAGTAGTGTGCCTTACATACACAATGTGCATTCATGCCAACGGGGAAAGGACAAAATCATTGCAGTATGTCACTAAATCCCAGAATTAAAGCACACATGCAACGCATTAAGTCTTTAGTAGGAAAACAGCTGATTTTTTAACATGTTCAGCCTTATCCCGCTTGTTTGTCTGCTGACTGTTCTTTCACATGTTACGACATTATTACCCGTGTAAAAGACGTCGGTGTCCTCTGAAGTATAATAGCACATATTCCCCCACACCACATTATTTGGACAAATTACTGCAGAGTGCAGTTCTGAGAGTTTGCTGTGTGTCTCCTTCATATCAATCCAGTCTGAAATCCTGGTGTGTGGCTCCACTTCAACACTGAGGCACCATGTGAATATCTGGCTCTGAACTCTACTGGAGCTGAGAGGAAAGGAAAGCAGAAGGAGAACAAAGGAAAACTTTGGAGCCGCTTGCTTTTCCTTGCTCGCGTGTTGTCTTCGCCGCTGAAACTATTCCACGATGTGGAAAGCATGAGAGCAGCCCAGCAACAATTTGTCAACTGCGTGTTGTCTCCCAAGAGAGAGCAGGAAAGTAAGTCGGAGCGACAGCAAGAGCAGGAGAGCGGGCACAAAAGGGAAAAAGCGAAGACGATAGAAAGAGAAATAGTGCGAGAAGTGTGTTGGCAAAGGCCAGAGGGGGAAGACATTTGTATGCAAGGCTTAACTTTGCCACATTAGCATTCAGTGACTAGTCACTCTCCACTATGTGCTCACCCCACTATAAATCAAACGGCATGTTTACAGCGTAGGAGTGCACCGACGGAGGAGTTATTGCTGATGCAAGGCACACCATGAGTCCACTCTCAAGGGCTTCACATATGATTTTGATTTTATGCAGTCTAGGCTGGTTTTCTATGCTAATGACATTCAGGAGAACATCTTGATAAACATTGATTTGACTGAAAATTGGCCACAGACAGACAATAAAACCTCTTTTGCCAGGAACGTCCTACAGTAATTCATGCAATTCAATCAACTTTCTGAGAGTTCCCTCTGATAGCATCTATGGCTGCTCTTAGCTAATGTCAACTCATTCACAAGTTTAACAGAATCCTACTGTTCTTCACGCAGAGATTGGGGAAGGATCCCAGTCTGTCCCACAGTCTCTCCAATCCACTGAATGCATTTTGACAAACCATCGGAGAGTTATTGGTCACAGTTGGAAAGCATTGTTCGAAGTACACTAACAGTAGCTGGCCTGGGGTGTGATGCTACTGAAATGGATGTCTGATCCAACTCAAATGTAATATGTAAGCCTTCAATACCTGGTGACTGTAAACAACACTGACATTTTAAGTTGTTATGGCAAACATGTTAGCAGACAGCTGCCTAGTTACCCATCCACCAGACTTTAGTAACTTTAGCATTCATTACGAGTAGTGTTTCTGGTCTAATATTCACTCTCATCTTAGATCTGTTTTTGGTCTCCACCAACTCTTGATAAACACATGGCCCTGTAGCTGCTCCACCATGTTCACAAGTTTGGTTTAATCTCTATAATCAGATATCTGCACATGAATGCAGAATCTGTAGGTAACGGGACAAGGTTTTGATATCGGAAGCGTTCTGGTTTCCGTTTGTAGTCCAAGCATTGACCGATCACGTTTAGGTAAACACTCCGTGAGGAGAGCTAAGAAAGAAAGGCGGAACTCACTGGCCAAAATGCAATCTCCGACTACAACTCTATTCTTGCGTCTCAAGTTGCTAATCGGACTCTAAACAATGACCGGCGCACGAAACAAGAAGTCTTGGCCCGGATATCTGAACCCCTGGAATATTGGCCGTTGCCCCCAGATGCTAAATTGTGCTGAGCATATAGCATATGAAGGTTTTTTGTCTTTTACAGTGAAAACAGCTGCCAGCTGCGGTCAAAAACAAGCCTAAAGGAGCCATGAGAGTGAACCAAAACAGGGAAGTTGAGGGCCAGACAATCAAAACAATGAGCTGAAAGACACTATAACATTCTGTAGAGCTGCGGTAAACCCACACAGTTCTTCTTCTCAGAACTTTGTGGGCATATAGAGACAATATAACTGTTTTTGGTAGGGTACGTTGTTATTGGTTCATTTAGCGACTTCAAACTGATCAGCCAAACTCATTGAAAACACCGGTGTGCATGACGTGCAGGACCATATAAACGATTTTTAAACATTCACAGGTCTTTCTCACGGAATACATATTAATATGTCACAGTAAGAAAAGCCCAGGTGTTAATGATGCAATTAATTATGGATAAATTCCATGTAGCTGCACAGGGTGCTGGTTCTGTGCTGGCTCACTGTCACACTGTCTTACACACTGTAGTATACACTGTTAGTGTTATTAGTAACACCCGTGCTGTTCCTGCTTCGACAAGTCAAAATGTCTGATGTAAAAATAGGCCTCTTGTAAAAAAATTTAAATAAAAAGCTGTGTCTTTTTTCCTTGGTGATAATTTTACTAACTTGTAATTCATGACCATGTTCCCTTATTTCCTTCAGAAAACACCGCTCCTTCAAACATCTGCCATACCGCAGCTAAACCAAGACACTCATGACCGGCGACCGTGTAATTCTGTCTAACTCCATCTCGAGACATGACATCAAAAAATACACAATTCCTTAACATCAACAAGACCTTTATTCATAGTTAGCCCTCCTCTGGTGTGCACTTACCAGAGGAGTGGAGGCTGAGAGCCAGGAGGAGCAGGCAGAGGAGACCTGAGCTGACGTTTAAAGGCTCCCTCGACTCTGCTCTCCTCTCCAATCCTCTGCAGAACACATTAACTCCAGATCAGCTGCGCTTCTCATCAGAGGCAGGCTGAGGACCAAATGTTGCACATCAAAAAAAACCCGACTGAGATGGATGTATAAACACACGCTCTTATAAACAGACACACTGGTTTATGTGTGTGTGTGCAAAACAACACACGCAGTCTCTCTTTCTGGCACATGCTGTATTGTATCCTAGTTTTTTGACACACACACACACACACACACACACACACACACACACACACACACATACAGCTCTAGGATTCACAGCCTGCTCAGGTTGCTGGGACCGATTTAGGGAACTGTGTGTTCATTAAAATGTCGGTAAACATTCTCTCATTGAACATATTTATGGGGTATGAGAGAGATGCACTAGCTAAGGTTAAGCAGTCTATTGGGTCTCATTAAAGTGATCATTTATATTGCAGGTTGTTACTACAGACGCTACAGTTTTACAGATAATCATCAAATGAGGATAAGGGGATAAAGAATTTTATCGGGGATGGCGAGAAAATAACTCACAATAAAATTGAATTTACATTATCGGAATAATTAGGAATATCCTCATATGAGTGACTTGAAAATACTGTCTGGCTCGCTATCATGGTAGAGAGGTGAATAATAGAGCCTGATTTAAAAATATATACATGAATTATCATGTAAGAAAGAACAGACTCACACACTGTTGCTTTTTTATATTTATTTATCCTTTATTTATGCAGGGTGGCCTTATAATTTATGATTACCATATTTAAAATGGTTTGTTTTTCACTAAAAAAGGTTGTGACCCATCTGTGATGCAATAAATATATACATATATATATATAATATATCCAGTACGTTTTAGCGACGAGTTTTATTGGGATAATATCGGGAATCACGATTATTTTAGCCAGAATAATCAAGACATGACATTTTCATATCATCTTATGCCTATCATCTACTACTTGCATTTTGTGTATAACTTGAAATATTCCTTTATTACTTAACTTTTTAACCACTCTTTGTTTTAATTAACTTTTTAATAGACTAGAATTGAACCGAAAAGTCAGTGTTTCATTGATTCTTTGTGGAGGGATAGAATGGTAAGTCTACTTCCAAGAAAGTCGTCATATCTTGCTGCATTCAATTTTTTTCTGTAGCAAAAACAAAGCTTACTGCAGCAGAAGGTCATTTTGCTCTGTAGTAAGGCAGTCAGATAAACATCCTTTTTCTCAAAAGTGTCCTTCTGGTTGCCGTTAAAGGTTACATTATGAATCCACACGGCTCCAATGTGTGAGTTTGTAACCTGCCAGTTGTGAGTGTGGATTATTAGAGGCAGAGCTTACGAATAACAGAGCTTTTCAGTGATTGTCTCCGGAGAGGAGACTTTGATTCATCCGTGGAAAGACCTTGCTCCGGGTAATTTCATTATGCAGATGAGTTTGAGTGCTCCTGTGTCTGTTACTTTGTTGAAAAGGACACACGCGGCTGGCAGAGTTATCCATACACTTGTGGGATGCACGCCACCATCGGTTGCAGTTATCCCCAATCCTTGGTTCAACAGGAAAAAATGGCATTCTGTTGAAAAAAAAGCCACAGCATTCCTCTGACAATGCCTATGTCTGTATAGCATAAACAGATGGGAGTTCTTGGCGATGCCGAGCCCTAGCTTAACTTTACTTGAAGATCTATTGTTTTTATTTATAGAGGGCTGCCGCTGTGTTGGCAATTTCATCTTGTGGAGAATTTGGTGCTTAATGGAAAGAGAATTGGAAGTTACTGAACCCTCCCATGCTAATGATAACAAAAATTAGAGTGGACATTTAATATAACAGGTTTCATGCGACGCGTTGAACTGCACTGTGGAAATTGTTCATTTTTGTGGATGATTCGTTGGTTTTTTTCTTGCAGGCAGTTTTTATTGTTCTCCTTCCTTTCTGTTTTTGTGCCATGAATAAATACCCTCTTCCCTCTTGCTGGCTATCAAAACCTTCTGCTGCTGCTGTGAAATATATGCACTACTCCTTCTGAGCTTCACGTTCCATGTGAATGCTCAACAGGGCAAATAAAGGCTGAATTCTCTCCTACTTATCAGTAGAGGTGGCGAGCGATGTGTGGGTAATACAAGGTAAAATTCAAAGTCTGTGGCTTACCCACTCTGGCTCGCTTTCAAATTATTTGGGCAAATAACAAGAATCCACCTCAGAACTTATGACTTGAAAGAAAAAAAAAAAGACAGGGTTCCCTTCCTCGCCAAAGATCAAGACGTTCCCTCTCTGCTTAGACTTGTAAGAGAGACAGCAGCGTTGCCGCCGCTGCAGGGGGCATCGGGGTTCAAAGCAGCCTGTGCTGATGGACTCCTAAGATGGTGGTGGTTACTCGAAGAAGAAAACAGTAGTGCAGGTTCACCCTAAAGTTAAAAGCAAGCTGCAGTAGGGTGCTTTGATAATAAAGTTGATTCTCTGCTCAGAATTTAATTGCTTTTTTAAATTGGAAATGTTGTCCTGCACACGCCATCGCACACTGAGACGTGGTGGAGGCAGGATGCGTGTTACCTCACGTGTATATTCAGAGGGACCAGGTTCAGTGTAATCTTCCTAATGTCACACAACCAGGTAGTTTGAATCTCCCAAGACCTTTTTTCTTGACAACAGAAGGTCCATCAAACTTCCTGCTCCTTCCTGCCCCGTCACAGGTAATGGACCTGCCACATAGATAAAATAGTTAACTCCCTAATGAAAAAGAGACAAATTATATTAATGGAAATGCCACTGTCTGCTGTTCGACGGACACATACTTCTTCCACCTCCACTCGATCTGTCCGTCAGCATTACGAGTGTGCCATTAACCCTGAAGTGAAAAGTAATGTACTGGTGAGAGTGCTGATACGGCTGATACTGCTGAGTAAGCTGCGTCGAGATGAATATTTGTAGCCTCAAATTAATGATCTCATGTTTTTCCTGATTGCTGAGTCTCTTTTGGAGTACAGGTTGAGGGGACCCAGATCACACATCGCATCTTGCTTGAAGTTCTGCTGAATGTCAGTCCCTCAAAGACACCCACAAAGTCGATTAAGCCTCTTGGCTGCTTCGTGCAAAGCCATACTTAAGTGAGCCTGCGTTAAGCATCACTTTCTGTTTTACCACACTTGCGTTTCTTCTTCGTTTTTTTTCATTTTTTTTCCATGCAAAAGCGATTTGGCCTTCAGACGTGGGTCTGAACCTGTAATTATCTAACAGCCAGAGCAGTGTCCCTGTAATTCTTTCAAATCGTCCAGGATCCAAAGACATTCAGGGAGGTCTTCCTCTGTTGCACACTTCAGGAAAAAGTCCCCCCCAGCACACACTCTTATCTCTCCTTCACACACACACACGCACACACACACACACACACAAACACACACACGCTTTCACTTTGGCGGACACTTCACACGTGAAGCTGAGGACTTACCTTCATAATGTACAGTCACCATGATTCCCTCACACAGAATTTCCAATACAAACAGTATCATAAAAATATATTTTTTTTATTGATATAAAATATATTTCAGCTACATTGACCTGGAAATGGTAAGTAATGTAATCGTGATTCCTTTAATCCACGATTCTTCATTTCTTTAATTACAAGTTGGCGAAAAAAAAAGGCAAGTTGTATTGAAGTGTCACTTAAAATGCTAAATTCACACAAGGATCCGGAGGTCAGTGGTGTAAGAAGTATTTAGATTCTGTATATGAGTGAGAGAAGCAATAACACAATGTAAACACGGAATATGTTACAGTTTATAAATACAAGTAAAAATCCTGTATTTAATACTGCACAAATTAAATGAAAGTATTATCGGAAGAAAGCTGGAATTTTACTTGTTATTGAGTATTTTTTATATTGTACTCTAACTACTTTTACTGAAGTATCTTAGAATACTTTCTCCACCATTGATATTTCATAAACTTATATAATATTTAGTATGTAATGACTTAGTCTGTAAAGTATAGGGCTGCAACTAATGATTATTTTCATTATTGATTACTTATCATGCTTATATACATATATGAAAATGTCCAAAATCTAAAGATATTTATTTCACTATCACACTTCACAATATAAAGCAGCACATGAGCTGCCCTTGGGCGTGTTTGGTGTTTTTGCTTTAAAGAATTATTTCAATAATTGTCAAAATAGTTCAGTTCGATCAATTTATCGATTGTCATTTAAAAAAAATAGCTTCAGCTTTAGTGGAGTAACTATTAACTATAGTTGGCAAATGAATGCGGTGGAATGCAAATGAAAATTGTACTGAAGTGCAATACTGGGGTTAATGTAGGCTTACGTACTACCTCTGCCAGTGGTGGATAATAAAGCAAACGCAATTAAAACATCCTTTTGCCACGAAAAAAAATAAGACATTGTACTTTGAATCTGATGGGAACACGGGGTTGCATCATTCATGTTTGGATTATTAATCATCCCTCAGTGAATTGCAGAGCAGAAGCAAAAAAAAAACCTTGTGCCATTTGCTCTGATCAGTCTAATTAATTCCGGAAAGTGTGTTACATCGCAGTGTCCTGCTGCTGTCCCGTGAAAGACTACATTGAAGTCTGCTCCGACAGATGGGGTCTGTCTATTGAAACAACCCTGAATCAATATGCAGTGGGCCAGGCAACATGCTTTGTCTCCGGACACTTTTACATTTGTTCTTTTTTTTTTTTTTTCTCCTTTCTTTGCCGCTGGTCTCTTACTTCTTTATATTATGCAATATCCTCTATGGAAGTGAGTCCAAGAACATTTTAACAGAGTGGAGGACTTTGATTGAATATGCTGTGTATTGTTTTTGGGAATTAAAACATCATTGTTCATGCTGAAATTGATGATCGAGAAAAGCATTGCTGTTACTGATCATTTTGTTATTTTACTCTATGATTGTTTTACGTGGGTCACTATGGAATATTGGAATATTTAGACAATAATTGGATACTAATTGAAACTATTGTTTTTATTTAAGGACAATGCATTTAGTTGCGCAACAGAGATGTGAGTTTGCCCTCTACTGGTCACTGTGGGGCCAGCTATAATGTGCACTCATTTTTATAAGACTGGTCGGATCTTAAGCAATAGAAAGCAATGAATGACACTGACAAGACTTTTAGTCACCACTGTGATGAACGTGTTGCATATTCTTCGCATCGACTAAAATAAAAGTTTTTTCTCTTTATGATTTAATCAGACAACCAATCTTTTTGATCAAAGTGGTCTCTGCTCTGACAGAAGTCCTCTCTCAAAGCTATGATTTTTCTTTTTTCTTAGCTAAAAGCAGACTATAAAGTAGCTTTAAATAAACAACTTCCCTTTGTGCTAACCCTTTTTTTTCCTTCAATAAACAGATGTCAAAGCACATACTGTACTCACAATGTTTCTTTTATAACTCCTGTTTTCTGCAGCTGTGATCACTTATGTTTAGATTATTTAAGCCAGATCAGAATTAGAATAAAAATTGTTCGATTCACTTAAAATCATGCACAACTAGCTGGATGATTCTCAAGCAATGCTGTTGTACTTTATATATAGCCTTGGGGTGTAAATTGTATGCATTCCAGTTAAAGAATTACAGACATAATAGCCTGTACCATAATCTACTCTATACTGTAGATCAGAAGAGTGACACCTCTGACTGATATACTATTGTATTCATTATGGTAGTAACCCCTTGGTAATTAAATATTGGTCAAATCAACTAAATATTCATGATTATGCTCGGGGAATACAACCTGAATAACTCCTAGATGTCCCTGAACGTCACTCTGAGGACCACCTCCACATTATGGGCTACAGTTAGTGGTAGGAAGTGACCCTTTCTAACGGGTTTCAGCATCATGTAGTGTGATTTATCCCCATCTCCGGAGGAGGGGTAGTGCGCATGCACTCGATATCTAACCACATGCGTTTGGATCACAAATGCATCAAGTAACCAGAGACACCAACAGCAAGAGCGGAAGTAAAATATATTGACTTCAGGATAAAATAACAAGATCTATAATCAATCAAAATAAATTAATATAGAAGCTGTAATATAGATCAACGTTTATACAAATAGTTATTGCATATAATACAAATTCAGTTTTAGGTGAGAATGGCACTTACCAAGATGTAAAATATCACATAATGCAGAAATGCATTATTGGCTGATTTAAAATGGGCAGCACCGTGATGTAATGCAGGTAGAAATGGCATAATTATTTCCATTCATGTATGACTGAAGTAATGGGAAATATACATGCACTCATTGAATACGATGCTATTTTTTTATTGAAATTAGTAATGTTATAAAATTAGAAGAAAACGTCATCATCATTTGTTATTTTCACTTGGGCACTAGAAGGATATAAATGTAAGGTTCATAAGCGCACTATATTTTGAAAAGTTCAACCGGAAGTGGTTGATACAACACGGCTAACTTGAGAGCGGCGTCCTTCCCGACGTTCCTCCAGCAGCGGCCGCTGAGCATCAGAGCGCTGATCCTCCTCTGTGTCGGGAAGGCGTGCGGTACGCTGTCACACATACACTTCAACGCTGATCGTGTTTTATTTCCTGCCAAACTCCCAGCCAGCGGGATAAAAAGCTCTGCAGCGCAGACCCAACATGGGTTAGAAAGAAAGCGACCTATGGATTATCCACTTTGTGCACTTCACCGAGGATGATGGGGGGAGAAACGGACTTGTTTTCGCAGAGACATCCTGACAAAGACGGAGACTGAGAGAGGGAATAGAGATCGCTGCTTCTCTCTGTCTCGCTTTGCCGCTTTTGTCTCTTTTTATATATTTATTTTTAATTATTTTCCCTGTTTTTCTATTTTTTATTTATTTTTTACATTTTTATTTCCCCGCGTGTGTGCGAGAGAGAGAAATGTTTGCAGAATTGCTGTGCGGCGCCGTGGCTCTGGTCCTGTATGTCAACACTCTGGGCGCCGATTTCTGCTACGATGACAGGTACTTGGGTGAATGAATGACACCCCAGCCCCACGTTACTAACGTCACCGTCTCTCACTGTGTATCCTCACCTGTACCTTATCAATATCTGGACATCAGCAAAGGAATGATCATGGGCTTCATTTATTATGTTACCATAACTCTGATTGAGCGGTATTTCAATGCAGCAACAACACAGTTTACTCATGTGAGCAAGCAGTCTGCCTCCAAGAAAAGTGTCAATTTATCAATCGAGTTTGGTGTGTTGAAGGGCTGTAGAGTTAGCCAAATGCTCTTCCCTTTCTGCAGTATCTACAGTAAGAAGTCACTGTTGCATTCCTACACACACTTTTTTTATTTGAGTTTTTAGAGATCATTATGATACTGTATGTTTTCACATTCTCCAGTGGCATTCTTGTCATAGTCCTGCTGCATCCTTACAATAAAGCTTTCTTGCCTCACTCTGAGCTGTAGTACGTAGGCAGTGTGCCTGGATGCAGTCTCCAGAGTCTGGACTTGCTCTACAACTCTTGAGTTGTTCTGAGGAAATAATTGATCTCTGGAGGAGAAACACCTCTCCTCGGGCCCACAGCGGAAGTCCCTTTACCGAACCGTGCAGCCCGCCAAAACTTTGAGCAAAGTATTTTATTATTCATTTACTTAAAAATAGGCAGTGAGTTGTCACCCTCCACTGGAACGCATCAGTTTGAGACGGCGGCCGTGGTGCTTAGGTTCAGCGGGGTAATGCATTACTCATAGCTGGCCATTTGATATTTGATGGCTGAATGGCTGTCAGTGCCTCGGGCTCATTTATGCACCATCCATGCCTTGATGTAGGTCAGAGAAGCTGGAATCAGAGAACTTTGACGTTTCCCCCACCTTTTAAAAAAATAAAAATAAAAAAAATAAAAAATATGACTGATTGCTGATTCATTTAGTAGTTAATAACTAATGGATTAATCTTTGCAGCACTAGGTACGATATACACCTGCACACAGAGTATTGTGCATTTCATAATCCTCTCTATGTGCTTTGCCTAAGCAGTTTGTGTTTGCATCACAGGTGCAGCTTTTAAAA
The DNA here is from genome assembly GCA_943593645.1 of Bovichtus variegatus. NCBI lineage: Eukaryota > Metazoa > Chordata > Actinopteri > Perciformes > Bovichtidae > Bovichtus > Bovichtus variegatus. The sequence goes on from CALSCE010010634.1 coordinate 3,840,465, forward strand.
CACACCCAGAGGTTACAGCTTAGTGAACAAACACTACATTTACACCCTCCACATCAGCTGCTGGTGTATTTCCTCCACAACTTCACTCTGTACATGGGACACTTTCATCTTAATGCATCCCTATAGGCCTTTCTTTTCTTTCTTTTTTTGTTGTTGCTGAAAATCTGATACTTTTCTTGTGCTAGAGTTGCTGTGTCTTTGCTCTTTGTGTTGTGGTCAGGAGATTCAGGCAACTCTTGTGTAAGAAAGATGGTATTCCGTCTCCATAAAGCTGTCAGGGAGTGGCAGCGCTGTGCCGAGGTGAGAGGCTACCTACCGCTGCTGCAGAGTCAGCTGCCGTGTGTGCCGGAGAGAGCCTCGAGCCTCCAAGTTTTTAATGGAAGACAGAAAGCCGGGCCCTGATTATTCTGCGAGGAGATGTTAACATACTGTTATTTATTACCATGGGAGTTTTGGTCCAAGTTATTGCAGATGAATACAGAGTTCTCCAATCCTGGCAGATTTTCTCTGACGTATTCCGTCTCTGACATTTTTTTCATCGCAGGCTATCTGTCATCCAGCGTTATCTGTTTTTAACACCATGTGTTTGGTTCAAGGCTTGCAATTAGCAGCCGTCTCCTGTCCCCTTTGGGCTCCACTGGGGGAGGGAGGGAGATAGAGGAAGGGAGGGTGCGACCGAGATAAATATATATATATATATATATATCATTTTGCTGAGGGAAAAACAGCCCTGGACACACAGACTGATCTAACTTGCTGATTCTGTGCTTGTGTAGAAAGAAAGCTGATGTGACTGAGTGATGGTAAAGAAGCTGTCATTATGGAAACTACCAAATGTGTGCAGCTCGTCGGGAGGATTTATTTAAACTCTGAGTCTGACAGTAATTTATGTGTCATTTACATAATGGTTTATAAAAACTTACAGGACATCGGCATTACAGAATGTAAGGCCTCGTGCTCAAAAAAACTGTGGCTTTCATTGAATGTTTATAATGAATAGATGCAGAAGAATATGGATATTATTGTCACGGTGCAACATTGATTACTCTCTGAGAGAAGATAAATTGTGCTACTTTTTTTCTTTTTTTTTTTTACTTCCGGCTGTGAAAACAATGCATTGACTTTACTCGATGCGTGATAAAAAGTTAGGATCTACATTTGTTCTGTGTGTATGGGTGCGTGTGAAATGGCTAGGAGCTACAGAGCTGCCATAAAAGACAACTGAGGATTTGCGATCGATTGCCTGGTAGTCTCGTATGGCAGTAGAATACGTAATGCTGCTTTTGCTCTATGTATTCTTGTCATGGGGAAGGGAGTGTTTGAATAAAATAAAAAATAAAAACTCTCTTGGGCACTGTGTGTTTTCAGTCACATACTTCATATCACTAGTTACGCATTACTTTGAGCAAACTTTATGCATTCCATACATACTAACCAAGGCTATCAGGAGGTCAAAGTTAAAGGGAAAAAAACTGTTTACATGTGTTATAAGAAATGTTGTCCTCATGGCTTTAAAAAAAAAAAATCACATGCAATGCAGTTTTTTTGACCCTGCAGTCCGTCAGTCACGGCCCTTCTCTCGATAAAAACGACAGCCTGAAAGAGTGGCCTGCCCCCGGGGGAGCTTTTCCTCTCTCTCTCCCCTGGACACACTCATCATGAACACATACACAGCTTTGACACCTGCACTAGGAAATGGGAATCATACATCATGTAGTTCATACCGCTGCTGCTATAATCTACAGTTAGGGTTGAATGAAGGAACGGGAGAGCCCAGATAAATGTCAGAGGAGAAATACTGGTGCAATATTGTGTGACTTGCCCTAAGCCTGGAAACTTAACAGCAATACCCGGTGAAGGCATTGGTGCGTTATTGGCTTGATTGCGGGTGGCAAAATGTATTTTTGTGAATAAAAAAAAAAGCTTCTCTGGCTCACAGGTTAACCTAGGTGAACATACTTAGCAGTGGAGTTAAAAAAGCAGCCACTTTCTCCATTCAACCGCTGAAATAATTGAGCTCATTTCAAGGTATAGTTCAGCCTACCCACACACACTGCTTTTATGGATTATTGTTCCCTGTCAGGAGCGTGACGGATGTGATGAACTGCACCCACCTCATTTTTCTGCCCCTGGTGTGATGCTGTTGCGGGTCACGCTGAAGGACGCAGCCTCCCTGGGCATGGGGCGACGATGATTTACAACGCTCAGACAGTTGGTAAAGGCCAGCCGCTGCTCTGCTCCATGCCCCACGAAAGCTTTATTAGAGAAGTCGGGATTGGGGGGCTTCACGCTGATGCGGTTTGATGTGATCTTTTAGTTGATGACGGCAAAGGAAGCCACACATTGCTTTAGGGGATGACTCATGTTGTTTAATGATCATACCAACCGGGTAACGGAAAAAAAATAAATGTGTGTTTTGTCCTCCTCTTTTTCTTTTTTTTTTTTGCTTCATTTTATTACATTCTTTATCATGTGTTGCAGGCAGTTTCCTCAAAGATAGACAGACAAACACCAAGAAAAGTAGACGGGTCTTATGACAATGAGGTGTTTGCACATTCATCGTAGAGCCTTTGTTGGGGCTCTGTGTGGCCCTTTTGAAGTGGAAGCCAGTCTGTGTTGGCCTACCTGGCCTGATGTGGACTTTGCCGCTGTGTGTGCCCATGGCTGCCTCCTCCTTGGCACGGTGTGTCAGTGCACTGATCTGGAACCCTACTCTCATGGCCTATACTGTAAGATGGGCTGTTTGCGGTTATGTTGAAGGCATAAGGGCGGCAACCCAGCAGTTTGAGTATCTCCGCTTTTTTTTTCCCCCCAGTCAGGCTCTCTCTGTCTGTTCCCTGTAATTACCGTCCTGCCCGTAGAGCGGGACTCACGACATGGTTTGGTAGCTGCTCCACTTTCTCTCTCTCTCTCTCTCTCTCTCTCTCTCTCTCTCTCTCTCTCTCTCTTTCTCTGTCTGCCTTCCCTTCAACAACCCCCCAAAGCCTTTTAGTCCTCCAGCTCCCATCAACCAACGACTGCCTCCAGATGGTCCCGTTTGGTAAGCAGTTTAGGGTTTTTCTAAACTGCAGTTTGAAGGGGAAGGTTTGAAGTGGATTCAAATGGAGGATGTTGCGTGTTGCTTGTAGTTTCCAGGATGGAGACATCAAAGTGCCCAGTGACTAGACAGTGCGTAACAGAGTCAGGGAAGATGGCCTCATGACAAAAGTACATCGAGCCACTTCTATGACGAGGATGAAAGGGGTCGGACTTACTGACTTCCAGCTTTTTTTTAGCTAATTGTTTTGGTTTTAAGTCCAGGAAATGTACTGTTTTGGTTCACTCTCTCCGCACCTTTTAGCTTGTTTTTCAGCCCCAACAAGCAGCTGTTTTCAGCGAAAAAGCTCTAAAAACCCACTGCACACAGCACCACACGGCTGACAGACAGAAAGTTTGCAACTAGTGAGTGAACTTTTACCTTCAAGAGTTGGTGGAGGCCAAAATAGAGCTAGGAAATGTTGGAATTACATTTGCCAGGCCATGGCCATAGCAACTTAAAAGGTGATACTGTAAATAGTATGTTCACAGTGGCCAATAAAATGATAAAGTAATTGCAGGTTTAGATAAATGTCAAATATAAAAATACAAACAAATGATGAAAATTGACCAGTGTGGAAGTGGCTATTTTCCATGTGCAATGGATCTTCTGTGTAGAGGAGGAAACTTTAGTGTTCTTGCATTTCCTCCCTCAAATCACTAGGGAGTACAATTTGTTGGCAGGAGAGAAATGCGATATGTGGGAGGCATCCTGCCCAAACTTGTTGGCCCCACACTTTCTCTGATAGATTTTCTGAGATCCAGAGAAGACGGCGTTTGTGATTTCTGAACAACGTTTACAGATTATACATAATTACTGTGCGCCAACTGGAGATTGTTCACATTCCAGGCTCAGTAGCTGTTGTCAACAAACTTGTAAAAGTAAAAAGTTGTTTTTGTTCTTTTCGTTCCAATTCCTTTCTCATTTTTTCTCAAAGGCTTGCACATCACAGAAACAATAACTAATCTCGCACCATCTTGGCATTTCACTGAAATGGATGAATCTCTTATTAGAATATGCCACCATTGTGAACATCTTTACTTGAGCTACACCAGCCTGGAAAACTCAGTTCAGTGTCTATCCACAGATCGATTGGATCTTCATTTCCCCATGCTCTCATTTTCCAACAGATAGCCGATGAGGGTAGAAATAGTTATTTTCACCCTTGCCACAATTGCAAGATAAGCTACTCTGGCAGAAATTCATTTGTTTCTAAAAATACCATTAATGAGGGGTTCTGATATGTTTGTGAGTTGCTTCCCTCACCCACAAAACCCTACAGAATTACTTGAAGCATCGGAGTCTTGGATAAAGTGAGTTCATATTTAGGTCAATAGGAAACAGCTGACTAGATATGATGCTCCCTTTTCTCCCCCACTGTCATCAGGCCCAGAATAAGAATTCTGCATCTTGGTTATAGAGTTTCACCACTGCATTCCCTGTGGTGAGGACAGAAAGGAAAAAATCTGAGATACCTGCATATTTGGAAACTTTTCAATTGCGATTAAATTTGAGAAAGTGTTTTATTGGTGTACTTCCTTACATGTAAAATGTGTGGAAGTGCACGCATTGCGGCAGACCACTGCAATCCTGCTGCCTAACTGTGGACTTTCATTCCCCTACCCTTCCATTCTGGGTCACCAGCTTTCTCAGTGACTGTCAAAATAGTTAAATTAGCTCCTCTGACTGCTGTGTGGCCCAGAGTGGGAAGGCAGCTGCCACTGTGTGATCTGTGTATTGGCGGGCGTGACCCTGCCAGGCTTAGGCGAACTTTCTCCTTCCAGCAGCTTTTTTTTTACTGCTCTTCCAATTTAGAAGCTTGAAAAGGTTTTTTTTTCCACAAGAAACAAAGGAAATATAGTGGTTTACAATACTTGCAATATGAGCCCAAAATGTCAGCAAATAAATAATTGCAGTACAGAAATGCCAAAGATATGTTTAAATAAACAATACAAAAACAGGAGGAAGCCTTATTTGGATTTTATAGTAATAGAACACGGCACATGTGCTAGGCATAAAACTGTCCATAGAAAGGGAATTGATGTATACAGACATTCATGATCCCCAGAGGATGGATACTAGTTGCTTTGACTTTTCATCTAGTGCCATCATCAGGTAAACATTTAACTTTCTCAAATACTTTGGTTTATGGCCAAATACCTGCAACACTAATGACATTCCCATACCTGCTTAACTTCAATATGTTCAACAAGGACAGCCACACAGAAGTTACTAGCATGGCTGCGGACTCAAACCTGATTAGTGTGTGAACAGTAGCAGGTTGTAGTGCTGAGAGTGGTAGCGCCACTAAGCCACGGTCCAAGTTTTTCACTTAGTCACAGTAATCCTGAATGACACTTTACACAGGGAACATGCTCCTTCAACGCCACCGGACACCCATAACCTCCAAGTCCAGATGATGTCTAGACTCTTGAGAAACTTGATACATACCTGAGTCTTAAATACCTGTGATGGGCTGATGCTGAGTTGATCACAGAGCTACCTTTGATTACCGGAGCAAACTGCTATCTGAAACTGAATATGTGTGGCAGGGTGCAGAGAACTGAATCCCTCCGGTGATCGCCTGCTTCAGCTGATTCTCATTTGTGATATGCTACTGCACTAGGTCACTATTCTCACTGTGGGATTGAAAGCTGCTCATGAGCAGTCACCATGGTCATCGTTTCTTGAAAGCCCTCGCTGTGCTCTAGCACGGCCAAGGCAAGCTGCTTCAAAAGAGAGATTGTCTTCGCTGCAATGTACACAACGTTAACCTTAGTCCTATTTGGGTATTCTCAGTGCTCCATGCCTGGCTACTTAATTAAAAGCCAACAGATTATCTCTCCTAATACGTCATGTGGTTATAGCAACACACACATACAGTATACTGCACACAGACAGACAGACAGACACGATAATAATCGCCTTAAATGGGAATAATGTTTAATACTGGACTAAATCCTCCAATAAGAAAATCCCTCACATGATCAGTATTGCGTGGCAGACGTTCAACACAGCTACTCAATAATGTGAGAAAGGCATCAACGCTGCCAAGGAATACACTTAAGTCAAAATGATGGATCAAATGTGCCGTTTGACCAATAGAATGAGATTAGTGGGATTTATAATCAAATAACATGATGCATCTGGTGTGTCAGCTCTGTGCATTCCTGAAAACAATGTTTTGAATGTGTGTGGTGATGGGTAAATGCTGGCTATAGGTTATGCTCCCATCATTTGGCGTGGGTCTCAAATGATTTGACTCTGCCAGGCTAAATTGTTAATGGGTCTAGACAAGGGTTTGGATTTCGAGGGCTAATGCTGGCTGATGGCTCTTAAGCCGTGGCCACTCTCAGGCTCTTGGCCCTCTTCATATTAATGGGATTAACAGGACTGTGGAGGAGAGGGGGCACAACGTGTAAGCAGAGAACCCCAAGCCATTAGAAACAAAAACTCCCCTGTTCCCCCATATCCAACAGGGATGCTATAGTTTGGCCTTTTCAGTGAGGAAGAGGAGAAGGATACCTCTCTTCACCGGGCCTCTCCATCTCGGTGGCCTTATTCTCTGACAAGGACCACTGGTTCGTTTCGATAAGGTTATGACACAAGTTGGCTGGTTCGGGGGCAATGCCTTTGTCCATTGTGAGAAGAAGGGGCTGTGTGGTCCCTCTGTTCTCCCTGGACCCAATGAAGGAGGCCATTTGTCCCCCAAATAGAGGGGAATTAAGCCCTGGTTGTGTTGGTCTGTTGTTTATGTAGGACAAAGAAGCAAGACCTCAGTGTTCACTGTTTGGACAGAGCAGAAAACTGCTGCAGCTCTGCGGAACAAACCTGTCAGAACCAATTGGGTGAACTCATTGCGGTCGTACGTGCTCTGGTTAGGGTTGTCAAGTGTCGAGACAGAGGAAGGAGGGCAGAGGATTCACAGTTTGTGAGCTAACAGGAGCTGCTTTGTGTTATGAATATTCCAGATCAATTTGTCAGTTTTGGGTGGCATGGATGTTTAGCTGGAAAGATGCAACAGTCAATGCACTTTGGGAAATGTGGCCAGGCTGGAAATCAACCATCAGCTTTTGGTTGCCAAACTGAATGGTTGCCATATTTTAGTAATTTATAATTGGAGTAATTATATTGCTATTTAATTCTAAACCATATTTATAGCCAACAAAAGGAACAATCTGAGTCTGAATTTGAGGAAGTATTTGTTTCTCTTTCATTTTTATTTAGCTGTTCGCAGTACAGACTTGGATTAAATCAGTGCAACAGCAGCACTCATTCACCTCCAATGGAAGATTCTCCGCTGAGGACTTTTGACACTGTCGATCCAAGAAAACCACAGAAACGACATGTTCCTTAACCTTAACCACATGGTTATTGTTGTTACCATGACGACCAAGCTCCCTGACCTTAACAGTGTAGTCATTTTAACCCAAACAATGATATTTCCCTAAAGGTAACCAAGTCATTTTTGTGCCAAAACCCAACCAAACATTTTACCCTAGCGATGTTGCATCATAAAATGTCAATGCTAATGTTATCCTTGATTCCAGTGGAAAACAATTACAGACTAGTAGCGCAGTACGGCGGGCCATCAGTGAATACATGACATTGTGCTAAATTTCTATCATCAGTTAGGACTTTCCCCTTTGTTCTCAGGTTCAGGTTCACTCAGGACAAAGGTGTTGCAATGTCTCTGACTTGTGTTATTATTGTGGTTAAAGTGGTTTTCAAGTATGATTACAGTATCTGTTTTTTCTTAAGTGTGGTAAATCAGTCAAAAGCAGCACTGGAGGATCTGTGGTCTGGCCAGTTTAGCCACTGTGGGTAACCTGTCGCTCCCCTCAGGCTTGTAACACAGGGACACAAGAAAATGTGCCCCTTGTGCCCTTTATTCTGGTGCTGCATGCTTTCCCAAATCACAGAGTTGCACACTTGAGACGATAGAAGTGAACAGGGAGGGACTGGTCAGGTGTGTGTTGTAGTTGTACATGTTTCTTTATTTGTGGACGTGTGAACAAGCTGACAGAGTAAACTGAAGACTGAATTCTTGTGGATCCCAACTGTCTGAGAAGTAGGATTCACCTCCTCCCTCTCTCTTCCCTCGCTTCCTACCTCTGACCAGACCACAGCAATGGAGGAAGCACATCTTTTCACAAGCTGCTTCTAATTGATACTGTTGAGCCCTGGGAACCCAGTGCGTGGTTTTAGAGCTCTGCGAAATGCGTGCAAAGCACAACAGCCTGCAGTATGCCACCCTCTGGGACACCACAGGTTATTTACAACCAGACGAGCAGTCTGGCCCAGGTCCTCGTATAGATTCATTTAAGTAAATTAAAAAAAAACAAAACAATACCCACCGCACTTGGATGTGACCCTCGCCAAGCCTTTCATCAAACAGCTACACTGAGAGAGGGCAAGAGTTGAATCAAATCCAGAGCTGTAATCTCAGCCTTAGGGGGCTTTTTCCCTAAATGGCTGTGTGGGTTATGAAAGAATGAAACCAGTTATATATGAAGGTTAAGTTCCTACTCTCTGTGCTGCCTTTATGCTACTGTTTGTGTTCATACTTTTGCTTCTTCTCACCAGGTACACCCATAGAGTTGTTTAAATTTTGTTTATAATTAATCATGTTAAGTAAGGGCCATGCATTTTTTTAAAGTTTGGATATAATGTATGTGGCATTACAAAATCCAATCAAATGCGGTGTAAATTGACTACTTCTAATATAGCTTGTCATGGCTTGGTGAGGCAGACGAGTCTGACATCTCTCCAGATGGAGAACAGCTTGTGTTGTATTGTATTGCACAGACAGAGCCAACTCTCCCGTTCACTCTCTTTCCCCCTCGCACACTCTCCCTCTCTCTCTGTCATCATGAATAAAATCACACTGGTGACAGATTGATGGAATCATGAGAGTTTACAGGGTTGATTTCAGTGGTTTATTTTGGCAGAGCACTGACCCTCAGTATCTGGCCGCGGTGTTTTCTCCTCATCTTTGACCTTTCGCATGTGCGACTTTCCCCTCTGGCTATTTTGCCAAGTGAGGTCTTCCTCTTCGGCAGGAGATGGATACACACAATTGGCCAGAGTTTATTTTTAATCCAAGGAGGAAGTTTGGGTTGGGAGAAAGTGTGTGCAACTGTTTTTCCTTTAGTAGCTCCTGAGGTTTGAGGATCTGGAGAGAAGCGCTGTCAGCTGCTCTGACAGAATAATGAGACTTCTTAAAGGTTTTCTCAAGAAAAATACATTTATAATCTGAGAGAGAGATTGAGGATGTGCAAAATAAAAAAGAGCATAACTGGCAAGAAAGAATGACTGATGGAGCATTACGGTATTAGATGGAAGGCCTGATCCTTGATTGTTTTAGTGTGACTGTGAAGGCCCCGAGGCTGATCTATTTCAGTCTGCGGTGAGCATGTGTTGTCCTGACTTTGAACTCCAGCTGCTTTAGGGTCTTAGAAACATTTACCTGATGAGATGTTAAGAGGGCTTAAAACCACACCGGATTCCCCCAAGCTACTCTTCCAAACGCGTCCAGCCTTTACAGTAGACACTTTTCCCGCCACCACATGGTAGAATCATCTGCGGCTGTTTTAATTAGGACGCAGTTTAAGGGAAATCCATCCACGGCACGGTTGGCTCGCAAGCTTTGTTTTCATTTGTGTGAGTGACTGCCAGAGGTCCACCATGAAGACCCTAACCTTCAGACACACGAGGCTCACCACTGTTCAAACAAACCGTCACTCAAACCGTCTTTTTCTACCAAAACAATGTCGACCTTAGCAACTATTTCAGCCTCATGCTCAGGCTTAATGTTTTGATTTTTTCTAAAAACAAGTGCCGTTATCTCGGAAAAAGACAAATTGCACTACGGGGAGAATGACACTTATATCAAGAAACTCTTTTGAGGCGAGTAAATTTCTGTGTGGGAAGAGGCAAAGTTATCTTACCCCACTGGCAGATTTCCATCACTTGTCTAAAGAAAAAACACATTATCAGCACTAAACACTAGATTAAATGACTTGCTCTCCCTGCCTCCGCTTCTCATTTAGCACCACTCTGAAACATTTGCTAATGCAGTGCGCCCATCACTCCACTTGATTGATGGAGCTGATGACTCTGCCTCATGACAGCTGAAGTAAAGCAGGCAGGGGCCTCGGGGTACCTGCCATGTGGGCTTGTTCGCTCCCTCGAGACTCATCCCTGCTGTTGGGAGACAATAGACCTCGATCGGCGCTGTGATTATGTCACCTCTTAAACCCTACATCCCGCAGCTCATATTCTCAGTCTCCTCAGGAGCTAGCATCTACCACCGGCAGCTAATTCAGAGGTTATTGATTTTACGCAATGGAACAATTCACCATAGTTTCCCAGTGAGCACCCAGATGGCTGGCCCTTATTAGGCGAATAAGGATTTAATTAATTCCTTCCGGCAGCCGTTGCAAAGCCCATTCATTCCTTAATTTATTCAATATAGTTTAAATCCATAAAGGAAAATTAATTACTTATTTCCTGTAGTGTCACAGCAGCATACATTTGTATGTAAAATATATTCTTTGTGGGTTAAGTTTAGTATCCAGACGTTGTAGCCGGAGGAAGTAAAACCCTATAAAAACTTGAGTGTTTTGTATGTGATGTATTGCATGTGGCCAACAAGTACAGTTCAGATTTATGTAGGAGATTAAGGTGTATCTCACACTCTACTGCTGGAGACTTTGGCTGTAAATCTTGTGGATGAATGATGGATATAGGTTGTCACAATGAACAGATGAGTTGGCAGGATGCACGCTGGCACGTTTGTCTGCTCAATGAGCTTTTAATTTGTGGTAACAACTTGACATCAGCAGATGAGGGGTCTTTGGAAATCAGACAAACCGACGTCTGTGGAAGAATAAAAGAGCTGTTTCTAAGATATACCTGTTTTTAAGATGCGCTGGACTGGATGGAGGACATCATTAGTTGTTCTTGCCACTCTCTGGGACACCACAGGATATTTACAACAAGTTTTTAGAAATTAACGTTTTTGGGTGTTTATGGGACTGAACTTTCCATGCAGAAAAGTTGCAATAGAAAAGTGTTTAGATGCTTCTGGTAGAAAGAGTTTTGGCACAACTTCAGCCAGGGAACTTATCTTTTTTGCTCGTATTATTAGACCCTTCCATTCATTGAAAGACAATTTACAGGTGCATCCATGGATATTTTTATTAATTTCTATCTATTTATTTAACACCCAACATTATCCCTTGTTCTCAGTTTGTCTATGGTTACATGTTTGTTTTTTTTCCATTGTAATTGGCTTTTGTTTTCATGGGTACTTTGTGTTTTACACTAAATTGCAAACTTGGCTTCCACCCTGTGCAATTACCATTTCCCATCTGAGAGCCATGATTCAGCGATATTTGGTCTCCACAAACTGCTCAACACAAGGCGAGGTCCCCTGTTGTAGTCATTCAAAAATCAATATTTGAAATGGAAACAAGAATATTGTATGTGGAAATGTAAAATCATTTTCTTGACAGGCATACTGCATATTGCCAAGGCCTAATAGTTTTACAATACACCGTCTGAGTAAGTATATTGTTGGAAAGGACACATCACATAATCATCATTATGAATGATCTCATGGCATTCAAAACATCAAGACCTCTGGTTTTCTTCAAGAAACCAGGTCACGTTAATGCCCCGTATCTGATTGATGTAGATAATATGTGAAATATTGCTTATTTATTCTTGGAAGCCATTTTAACGGTATTGCATTTTTCGGTGTACAACCTAACCAATTAATCTCCATTCAAATACCTTTAATCATTATGAATAGGGGAATCCTTGGCCTGAGTATGAATGGCTGCGAGTGGGACACTGTGGGAAGAAGAAACCTGAGCAGAGCTGAAGAGCCACAGGTCCATTGACTGCTCTTTGTTCGCTGGTTTTATATGTGCATCACAGTTCCAATGTTGTCCAGAATAATCAAAAACAGATTCTTACATGTGGTTCTGCAGGCTCCTTCATCTGAACCGCACAGAAAGTACTGTAATAATAATAATAATAATAATATTGGCAACGGTACCAAAAACAATGTAAAAGATTGATGATACTGCATGTTTTTCTCTTCTTAACAGCTGCATCCTCAAAATAGATTTGGGATATATTAATTAAATAAAGAGAGGATTGCCCCAAAAGCTTTAATTATTTGCAGATTTGTCTGATTTAGGAGGCTTTCTGCGTAACAGTCGGTGGACTCCCAAGGGTGAGTCAGCTGCCGCGGCAAGAGACGCCCACGGTGTAAACCAGATTAGGAGTTAAAACCTTTTAGTCTCCAGTGGAGAGGCTCTGTTAAACTTCTCTTAATTTAGATCCATACCTTTTTTGCTAGACGCAAGAATGTGCAAAAGTTAACATAATGGTTTGCTAGATGATTCAGGACTAAACTGCAAGATATAAAAAAAGAAGAAAAGAAGAACCTTGAAGGCGAGGTGAATTTGATCTAGATACGAGAATTCTTCAAACAGAATTGATGATTGAGATGCAAAGTGCATCAAAACTGGTCAAACCTCTTGAACCTTAAAAAAAAACAAACAGTAAAAAAACATCTAATCAATCACATTTTTCCCTGACCCCCAGCTGGAGATAAAACCCAGTTCTCCAGTTCTGCACGCACGATTTTTTCACCTCAACACAGTTACACTTTCTGACGCCTCTAAACCTTGAGGCGGGCACAATTTGCATATTCATAAACCTCGTGCCGTTGACCTGACTTCTACCTGGATGTTCCGCTCGAAACATTTTCACATGTCTGCGGCTTATGTAGTGCAGTCTTTGCCTTGTTGAAGACAAACGGCAACCCGCAAGGAAATAAGGGGCTGCTGTTCTCTACATATACATACATCATGGTGCATTGTGTGTCATAATGGACCCAGAGTTGTTAGTCTCAGCACACTAAGTAAACACTCTCCATCAAAACGCGGGATGCAGTATGACAAGACAGATTTAAAAATGTGGCGGCAGCTGAGAGATTTTTAACCTTGTCGATCCAACACAGCCGCTATGATGCAAGTTTCGCTGTGTGTGGTGCAACCCTTTGGCTGATCTATGAGTCGATCTCCCCCCTGCCAGCTTTGTTAGCCAACGTTAGTTTAACTGGAACACTCACCTTGGCTTATCACGAAGAGACTTCAAAAACATTCGATATGTTGAGCTGCCTTCCTCATCTTCCACTTTTATGTTTTTTTTTTTTATGGAATACAAATACTCTTTTCTATTTCACTCATTAGCAAATACTTAGGAAGTCAACCACACTTTATTAGCATGAAAATGAATTATGAAATCACACATGAAGCCTTATGGTGTTAACTGCAAATGATTCAGAATAATGAGGTAGGTCCAACAATGCAAAAAAAACAAAAAAAAAACATGTACTGAATCTTGTATAAATCATTCATAGCTGGACCCACTATGGACAAACATCCTGGCATATCTCCAGTATCAGTTTGCAGAAGTAAACACTATTTCCTCATACAGTATATGTCTGCTAGCGTTGGCAGCATGTACTTTTCAGCACCATTCGTTTGGGTTATTATTAGCTCAAGTTCCTGATGTGTTTATGGCGGTTGTGGCTGTGTTTATTTGATCAGGATTTACGGCTGTTTATTTGGGACCAACTTCTGCAGTATACAGTAGGCCCAGTCAGATAATTGTGAGATTTATGAGCTGGATAAAACACCAGCTCAGAGCTCAGCAATTTCTTACCACAGTTTGGCTACAGCAAAATCATCTGCCACCTTTACAGAAAACCATGTAAAGATTATGCCTGGTTTAGAATAAACAGAAAGTACCTGCTCATTTTCCCTGAATGCTCTCTGATTGTGAGGAAGTGCAAGTATAAATGATCCTGCTGTTTTTCTTTTACCCAGCGTTTTCTGTAAATAGACTGAAAGTGAACTGAAATATGCGCAATTTCATGTATTATTATTATTATTATTAAGTAAAATTGTTCCCTGTTTTGTTCATGTTGCATTCTTAGCGTCCAATTTTATGTCTTACCTACTTTTTGCATCCATTATAGTCATAAACATGATTATCATTACCTTTTTAAGAGTTTATATTCAGATCCCTGATCCTGTCTCTGGCAGTATAATAGTCGTTTAAAAGATAAGTCTGGCATTACTCGCGGTTTCTCTTCGGCACTTAGCTCTAAGCCCATTAGTTATTGCTGAAGAGCTAAATCTTAAACAGGTCACAAATAAATCCAATTTCTTTTTGTAAAGACGTTCCTTAAACAGCTGGGCACTGTCGTTTTTACTAAAAGATACTAAAATAGAAGTAAATAGAGAACTTGTTGAGGATTACTTTCAGTTGAGGATTAATACACACATGTGCTGCTATAGTGAGTGTAAACAGCAGCAGGACGGTGTACATGGGATTGAAAATAAACTAAACTACAGTGCCCACGCTGATGGTGATGACGAAAACGTGTCATCCCGGTGCACCAATTTGGCTCATTGATGTGCTGTTTGGACAAAAATTTGATTGTATCGCAGAGGAACAAGGCTATCTCTGGCTCTGGCTACATAGACAATACTTTTTAGCTGCATATTCCTCTAAGAGTTAATATGAACTGTGAAAAGTATTTTGTGAGGAGCTCCATGGGTCTGAATGAGTCAAACACAGAGCAGTATATATAGTACAGTATCATAACATCGTTTTTTGCCCCAAAACCAAGGGTGGGTGGTGGCCTCCAATAGAGCTAACCAGCAAGAGACTGGTAATTGATTTGTTCTAGCCCCCCTGCTGACCTGGTGAAATGAGATGACAAGTAGAGTCCTGAGGCGTAGCTGAGTGGAGGGAGGGATGAGGGGAAAAAAAGAGGTCCATGACCCACAGGAAGATCAATACTACATGATGAGGCTGTGGAAATGGTGCTGCAGCTCTTTGTTCTCATTCGGGCCTTAGCTTTAAACCAACCATTTTGCCCCACTACACTGTTATTTGAAAAAAACATTTCTCAGTGACACAGGTCATTTGTTTTTATTGACCATATGTTTGACCATTTGGTTTTCCATACTACAGGCAGAGAATCTTTTTTTATTTATTTTTTTTACTGCCCATCATTGTAAGTGATATTTAGGGACATAAAATGCAATTCGGATCCCGAACAAAGGCTTCTGGTATACCATGACATGGAGTCCCACTACAAAGGAATGCAGACATCACTCACTTACGCTTTGTAGTATGTAGTTTAAATCCCACATTAGAAGTTGTTGCAAAGATTAATAACCACAATTCTGCTCTACTGGAAAAAGATGAGCTCACATCTTTTGGGATGTGGCCTTCATTGCAGCGTACAATACTGTACCCGATGTGTGGGGACCAATGGTGTCGATTCATCCACCAAATACTGGCATTTGCTCAGGGCAAGGCTTGAATAATTTGTTGGTGC
The DNA here is from genome assembly GCA_943593645.1 of Bovichtus variegatus. Taxonomy (NCBI): domain Eukaryota; kingdom Metazoa; phylum Chordata; class Actinopteri; order Perciformes; family Bovichtidae; genus Bovichtus; species Bovichtus variegatus. The sequence continues at coordinate 3,855,977 of CALSCE010010634.1, forward strand.
AACATGAATAATGCAATCGAAGGACACTTCTGCAGAGATGCCGTGAGCCTGTTTTTTTCCTCATGGGCTTTGGTTCCAACTAGGGCTGCAAATAACATAACATTTTCATTATCGATTAATCTGCCGATTTATTTTCTAGATGAATTGAATAATCGTTTGGTCTCAAAAATGTCAGAAAATAATGAAAAATGTCCATCCCAGTTTGTCCAAGTCCAAGGTGATGTCTTGTTTTGTCAGTCCAAACCCAAAGATATACAGTTTAATATGATATATGACAGAGAAATCAGGAAATCTTCATATATGCGATGTTAAAAAACACATTTTCTTGCATTTTTGCATGAAAAATTACTTTAAGGATTATTCTATTATCAAAATCGTTGCCGATAATTTTTTCGACTAATCAACTAATTGACTAATCTTTGCAGCTTTATTTGAAACCAGCTGTAGTGCTTCATTCATCTATTTGCATGTACTGTATAGAATCCATGCAATGCAGTATTTGGCAGCATAGCCTTCCAACTCAGCTTATACCTAGCCAAAACAGGGGATAGGTCAATTGTAAGTACATTTTTCAGGTCATAAAAATTCCTATATATGTATTTTTCTTTGGGGTTTAGAGAGAATTCCTTGCTCTCAGGAAAGTCGGCTGAAAAGTTGGTTGGCGGGAATAATAGCTCACTTTGCACCTCATAAAAACCTGCGAGCACACCTCAAGTGCTGCTGCTGAAGGCCTCTCACTGAAGGTCCCTCGCTTGCAGCCCTGAAAGCAGACCCTCAGGAATACAGGAGTGATGAGGAGGGCAGTACAAAGGATGATATCCGCCGTCACACCACTGATGTGTGTGTTTAGTCATCTTCCCTCACAATAAACCACCAAGTGTCCTACAGCAATGACAAGACATCATGAATACCTTCGTTTTTTTTTAGTTGAGCAGCCTTTTCCTGCTGGCCACAGCTTTCAGTCGACACTCCAAAGTGCTAAAGTGTGTATTTCTTTGCCAGCAGATGCAAGAGTCTGGCCTGAACCCTTGGCTACTGAGCCGCACTAAATGTGTGCACTGTGTGGCGTTTTAACCCAGTTTGCGTGACTTGAATTTTTAATATCTGCTAAGCTCCAGGAATGCACTATGTTGCACTGACATAACAGGCATGGCAGAGAGCGGGGGTCTCCATTGCATCCACTGCAAGTGATTTCGTCATTCTGCAGCGGTTCACCAACACCCATCAGTACTTTTGGGCAACGATACAGTAGGAGGGTGAGCTAGAACTGAACTTCAGTGGATTAACTATGAGGGGATAAACTGACAGATGAGTGCTTTGTTTCATCCTCACTCACTCCCAACCGATATGTCTGCTGTATGGGCTGTAGCTTCGGCTCGGAGTCATTCATTACACTTGTGGAAATAGTTGTCAGAGGACAATAGTCGTATCGATTATCTCGCTCTGTGAGCAAAACCAGGAATTGAGTCCTCTCCTATTTGGCTCTTTGTACTGAAACATAAAAGACCAGCATTAGCTCAGATTTCGGAGCTCTCTTGGCAGTGGCTTGGTCTCATTGTTGTTAAGTAGATTGGTTTCATTGCTTAAAGGATTAGTCTATGAATTGGTTAATTGATTGACATAAAATGTTGAAAGCAATTTTGCTAATTAATTAAACGTAAAGGAATTTTTCAAGCAACCAAGTCGACAGCCATGCTAGCAACTCTGTGAAGCTTAGCAGCAGCGCTTGGAGCTACATGCTAACTTCTGCATGCTAACATGCTCACAGTGACAATGCTTATAATAATATTAATTACCAAGTTCATCATCATCTCAGTCTATCCTGCTGGCATGCTAACATTTGCCGACTAGCACTTAGCACAAAGTACTGCTGAGACTGATGGGAATTGCATTAATTTTGCTTGCTTGATGGCACAAGATGAAAAGTCAGAGGAATCGCGTGGGAATGTCCTGGTCATCCATCCAGTAGTTGACAAGATATTTCACTAACCATCAATGTTGACATTTGTTGGCGCTTGAGATAAAATCAGGGGATCATAAAAGTTGGTAAGATTCATCCTCTGGGAGCAATGCATGTCCGTACACAATTTAATAGAAATCCATTCAGTTGTTATATTTCACTCTGGACGAAAGTGGCAGAAAAACATTGCCATCCAAAACGAAACTGCTATCGTGGCAAAAAAAAAAAAAAAAAGGCTGCTAAACATTGTAATATTATTAAGATATATGTATTGTTCTGCAGCTGAGTGGGAGAAAGACTAAGGTATGCAGTACGTAGCCAAAAATGTTTGACCTAACCGTAATTCTGGATTGTATATGGCTCAATAGGTAGGAGGCTGAAATGAATCCTTACTCCCACTCTTAATTCACTGACTTCTTCTAGGTCAAACAGGCCGGTAAATCTCCCCTTTGAGCCTTTGAGAAAGGCCCGTCCTCCTCTGAACGCTGTTATCAGGGATCTGTCACACTAGCAGGTTCATATAGTTAAACCCCACTGCTTTGCATGCAGCTGTGTCTTACATGATTCATCTCTGTCTGTCTTTCGCTCCAACACGTTTTGGTCTCCACTGTGTGTCCCTCCTTTCATCATTAAGGATTTGCAGAGCACCTGTGCTGAGCCCATAGCCCATAGAGACGTCACATGCAGGTGTTGTTCTGGAGGAATTCTTGTCACATTTATCTAACAAGGCCTTATGACTACTGCATGAAGGAAAAAGCTTTGTTTACCAGCAGGGTTTTTTAGTTTTTCCTGAATTTCATTATTTTACCCTTTTTAAGTGTTTTGTTTGGAGTTCACCTGGTTTCTTTTGCTGATCACATTTCTTAAACGTTAATGTTAGCATGCCAACATTAGCATTTACACTGGCTATAGACTCTAGGGCTATAGCTTTAGGGCTATAATAATACTAATAATTAATTTCTTTATTGATTCATCTGTCAGAATGTAACACTACAATTGATTTACTTTCTACTAATGAAAGCATTTTTTACAGAGCTCAAGGCCAGATTTCCATTTTTTTTTCATTTTGGAAAACTAAAGCACTAAACAGCTCATCTTGTACATTATGTTGCTATTCTGGACTATCAGAAAATGCTACATCAGGTGAATGGGGATAGCAGTGTATTCATTCCCACAGTAGTCTGGAATACTTCACCGCTACTAATCTGCCCCATGTGAATCAGAGAATCACCAACCAGGGCCAACGTCATTTCTCGCCACCTCACTGTTTTGTTCACTAATAGCAAGATTAACGTACTTTCTGTCAACATGTTATTTTTGAGATTATGGCTTCCTCACTCCTTCACGAGGAAATTGGGTTGACACAGTGAATTTCTTTCCATTTAAGCAGCCTTAATACTTAATGCTGTTTTGTCTGCCCCTGGGGCCCACTGAGTGCGCTTTGCACTTTTCTGGGCTGGCACAGATTCTCATTACCCCTGGAAAAACTTGCCGTGTTCATGTAAAACAGTGCAACCTGATCCGGAGACTCGAAATAGTTTGCGGGAGATTTAACATCCTCCACAATCTGGTGGAGGCAATGCTGGCTCCCAAGAAGAATCCCATAAATAGAAAACGGCCTAGAAGACGATGTAAAGAAACAGCGTGTGCTCGTTTAACAGCTATAAATATCCAAGGTGATGGGAATTAGGGATAATCAAAGGAGACAAAGGGACTTGTAAAGTGGTGCTACCTCAGCTATTTTTTATATGGCAATGACCTCTTTCTTAAACTGTGACTTCTGTAGTTGGAGTTAAATTGTGTGGGGTAAGGCACGATGTATTGAGGTACAAAAAAAAGAGATATTTAGAAGTAATGTCTTGGGCTTGCAGATTTAAAACTCTGAAAATGTCAGTAAAGTAAAGACTTTTGGTTTAAGAAAAGTGTTTGACTGCAGCAAATCAGATATGTGCCCACACAGTAAGACAGCGCTGGGAACCAGTAAACGCTGACAGCATATAGTCCATCAGAAGAATGGGATTGCAAAATGTTTACAAGATATCATCTGACATCATCAGCTGAAGGACGTTATTTCTTACTCCCTGGTGAGATAATCTATTCTTACCAACAACCGGAGCCACCCGAAGAGAAAATCAAATCCCAACCCACTGGATAATGGGCTTTTGAGTCCTTTAGGACTGGTGATAGTGATTGCGTCTGCCTTCATTGGAAAGCAGTTCAAATTCAGCAATGTGTGTTTGTTTGGGCGTTTTGGCGCTGTGTGTGCGAGCTTGTGTGAGTAAACGTTTGTGTGTGCCTTTTTTTATGTGCTTGTCTGAGTGATTTCCCAGTGAGAGTGCGTTTTACAGCCGGATTCCTCCAGGATGAGTCTGACTGTTTGATAGAACAGCCCCATGGCGGCCTCCCAGTCTCCAGTCTAATGAGCATCAAGTCTAACAGGTGGTCCATCAGAGCACTGAGAAAGAGAGGAATTAGGCTGTATGTAAGTTTCTTTTTCTTATACCAGCAGTGCTACTTTTTTCTCCATCCAGAGAGGAAATTGAATCATAAACACTATATTTCTTGGACCAGCGGATTGGCAGCGTGAGATGCTCTGTGGTTTGTGCCGTAAATGATGAAACAATTTCAGAAAACCTGGAAGGTAGTCACAGTTTATTGACTGATTTAAGGTTGCTGACGTTTGATACACTGTCTGAATTGTGCTGTGAACAAGCTGCTTTCTTTCATGATCCCACTATGAAGACGTAATAAAACAGGGGCAAAATTTATACAGCTCGAATGAAAAAAAAGCTATAAAAGTGTTAATTGTTCCCAGTTGCACTTCCAGGTTATGTAATGTACACAACGTGAGTTTATTGCATGTTTTGTAAAAATCATTCGTATGGTGTAAACTATTTAGAAACACAGTAGTCTATAAGCCTAGCACGTACTGCATTGGCAGCTTTCCAATGTTTTTCCTTTAAATGCCAAATTACGTACATGCAGAAGGCTGTTTTTACAGCATTCTCACATGCAAATGTAATGTACTACAACCAGACTAGGTTACCTTATAATGACAAAACTATATTTGTTAAATGCTTAACTGCGGTTACAAAGTGATTTTATTTGCTCGCAACGTGGCAATGTTGGTCTGCCGGTCGGTCCACCACTTTGGTCCAGATTGAAATATCTCAACAATTCTTTGTTGGACTGCAAAGAAATGTTCTACAGACGTTCATGGTCCTCAGAGGATGAATCCTATAGACTTTGGTAATCCCCTGACTTGTTTCTTCCACCACTACACAGTTCATACTTGTAGTTGTTGTGAATAAAAGGTCACCTTGTGCTATCATCAGGTCAAAATTGTCATTGGACCGATAAAACAAAATACTAAACTAACGACATTCCCATCAACCTCAGCTGGTCTTTGTCTTTAGTGCTATTCAGCTAATGTTAGCATGCTGACACACTAAACTAAGAAGGTGAACATGGTAAACATTATACCTGCTAAATATCAGCATGTTAGCATTGTTTTGTGAGCATGCTGACGTTGAGGCTTCGCTCAAAGCACCACTGCCTCACAAAGTGTAAAATTGAGTTGCACCTGAAGCCTTCCATGGACAGACCAACAGTGATCATTTACTGAAATAATAAATGAAAAGAAAAAAATAAAGACAGTCCATTACATGACCACAACTAAAAGGCGTGAAGACGGATATAAAAAAAAAAAAAGATTCTACTATGAAACACGGGAAACGTCTTATTTAAATTTTTTTCTTTTTTTTTCTTGCAAAATGTATTTAGGAGTTACACAGCTTGAAAGGAGACGAGAAACATTTGCCCTTCTCTAAGCTGTCGTTGTTGCTTTGGTAATGTCTGAATCATGACTAATCATTTTAGTCTTCATGAGTCTTCAGTTTACTGATTCATCTGCATTATGTGGAACTGCACTTTTAATTTTTTTTTTCTTTTTTTTTCTTATCTCAAATTAAACTCCATTAATAATTAATTGGGTTTAGTTAGGTTAATTACTTAAATCATACTTTTATCTAATCATAATAAGATCTATATTTATGGTAATACCTCAGCCAGAAGTAAAAAAAAAAGATGCAGTTGTAAGAAAAAAATAAGATGCCATCTGCCCTTAAAACTCATTTTAAAACTTACAACTTTTCTGTGTCCTCTTTTTATGAATTTATACTTTTAGCTGTGTTATAATCCCTGTACTAGATGACCAATATACAGAATGTCGGAAACAAAGCAGTATTGTTTAGCATGAGCAGCAAATGTCTTTTGTTTTGGCGTGAGCTCATTAAAGTATGGTGTGTTAGAAAGCATGGGCTCAGGGTCGGGGGGGTACGTGACCCCCCTTTCTCCTGCATTGCTGCTGCAGCTGACTTTTAATGGAATCTGATTTAAAAAGCTTGTGTGAATAATTCCCGTGGGGTTGTGCTTTGTAGGTCATTGTGCCATTATGGTTTTGCTCCTGGTCTGTCTGAGGGAAGATGCAAGCGTGTGTGTCTGTGTGTGTGTGTGTGTGTGTGTGTGTGTGTGTTTGTGTGTGTGTGTGTGTGTGTGTGTCTGGGTGTGTGTTGGTGGGGGAGGGGGAGCAAGACACTGTGGGCTTTGCCTGCTTGTCTGGTTGAAGCGTCGTAGCTTCTCTCTCCATGCTGCTGTAGGTGGACACAGAGTGAACCCATCCACCCCCTCAGGCTTGACCCACAAATCCCTTCCTCTGGGCAACAAAGGGATTATGGGAGAAATAGACCAATCTACTTTGGTGAATTTACTTATGTAAAGTGTTTGCCACACAAGCACTGGCATCAGCCTGATCTTTCAAAGCAAAAAAAAATAAAATAGCGTAATATATATATATATATATATATATATATATATATTTTTTTTAATCCACCAAAGCTGCACTTTGTGTTTTATGCTTTCTGTGCAGAGCGTTGCTTTTCTAATCTTTTGTTTTCTTTATTTGTGATACTTGAGAAGGAACACTGGGCTTGTAAGGGGCCACCTGCAATAACAAATTACTCCCCAGTGTGTAGGAAACATCCAAAAGCAGCACTCTGGGTGAGTTTTATTTTTTTTTGTTGTGTTGATTTATTAATATTCTGCATATGCCTGAGGGTTGAGCCTGATATGTAGCTGGAGGTGTTGCAAGATGAAAAATATACCATTTCTGATGGGTTTCCCAGCCAGTTCTATTCAGTAGCACATACCAAGAATGACAGTTTGTTACTTGCACGAAGGCTTGGAGAGCAACTTTCACATTTTAGAATGGTATTTCTGGCCCGCTCAACTCAAACATCTTTGATCTCTTCTTTCGGGTTTATATCTGGATGTCTTGTCTTTATCTGCCGCTGAGGTGGAAATGGAGTGACGGTGAGTGGAGAAAATTGAATAAGGATGAACTTATCACCTCGACTTCGGGTGGATGGTTTCGCCATAGTTGGCTCTGCTTCGCTTGTTTAAATGTTCGGTGTGATGCAGTGTATCCCAGGCTAATTCAAACAGTCCAGGGAGAAATAAGCCGAGGGATTTTCTGCAGTAAACGTTAGCGCGTTGGAGTGGCTGGAAACAGATAGAGTAAAAGCTTCTTGGCAGTAATCATGATATTGTTTCTCCTCAGACATCCCTAGATGTTCGGAAATTAGCCTACATGTTTGCACGTACTGTACAAATGACTGTTTCCCCTCCACATTTGACTTGATGATGAAAGATTGTGTGATATTCTTGGCGGGTGATATTTATCTTAGAGGGAAGAGCTTTGATTGTGCACCACAGGAAGAACATGTGGGTAGTCTTTGTGTTGCACAGCGCTGGATTGTGTTTGACTCATTTCCAGACTAGATCCCAGATGCTGGACCTGGGTGGTCACACCCATAGCGATGTTGCACAATGCCTGTTTGCTGCCTCTCGTTAACCAAATATTGTTTCTCTTTCTTCCTGGTTCTACAAAAATCAGCCCCATGCATCAGAGGTGTTTAACTGGTCGACCACACAGTTTAGCAGACAAAGCCACTAAACAGTTATCGTTATATTTCCTTTCCAGATGTTCTAATGATGGTCTCATCAGCTCTCACCACCTCTGTTTTCACAGTGTGTTCACAATGTGAGCCAGATGGGTTGTTCTCTTCCGAGGGTGTATGCTGGTCCAACAGTATGGATTTGGGGTCATACCGTTTTATCATACTGGCCCGGATATAAGACCATTTTTATCATAAGACAACCCCGCTCTTCCAAAACCTATTCTTGTACTTAGGCTTTTTGACAATAAGAAACACTTTATCAGACTAGTCCTCTTGGGAAAGTTTCCATGAGATAATGTTAGACCCTCGTAGAACAGAAACTTCAATTACCTCCTTTAAAGCAGTATCTAAATCCTTATATGTAGGTTTGTCCTTGACAAGAGACTTCAGTCTATAAATCAAATCAAATCAAATCAAATGTAATTCATATAGCCCAATATCACCAAATTACAAATTTGCCTCAGGGGGATTTAATTAGATCTAATTAAGATATACTAATACATTTTTACCTCAGCCAAGGAGGTTATGTTTTCTGTTTGCCTTGTTTGTTTGTCAGCAGGATTATGGAAAAACTACTTTTTTTCATTAAACTTGGTGGAAGGATGTACCATGGGTCAAGTAATGACATTATATAACATTTTGAAGTGAATCTGAATCATAAGGCGGATACACACATTATTTTTCACTGTTGGAAACAGCCTTGGTGAAGGTTTGCGCTCTCTGAGGGCCCTTCTAGTTTTATATATTTTTTAAGAAAACCTGTCCATTTCTTACTTGCCAGGTAAACTAATTTGTTCTATATATTACATTGAAATAAGGAGAGTATGCAAATCTCTTGGCTGTTAATGGCCATGAAAGGATCAGATATGGTGTCTTTTCTCAGCCTGCAGGCTTGAGTTTCTCTGCTCTCTCAGCTCTGTGAAAGAAATGGCCCTCGGGTGACTTGTTGATCTTGTTACTCACAGTGTGAATGCACGGTTAGACTGACTTGTTCATGTTATCTCTTGAATGCTGTCATGAGAGCAGCCTGGAGATTTTTTTTTTTTACATTTACAGCTGCGTAACATTATCTATCTATCTAACTAACTATATTTCACAACAGTGAAGACACATCACTCCGTCTGGGAGCAAAAAGCATCCTCTGTGTTGCAGTATATTTAACCTTATCCGGGCTGATTTCAAACACGGCCTGTTGCATGGAAACGGGAGCACTGCTAAACCTCTTGAGCACATCCAGGCCACTCCCGGACATCCATCACAGAGTGTTACAAGCTGCTGAGTGCTGTTTGAAAAGTGCGTGTTTATGTGCCATACGTGCTCGGCGCTGATGGATATGTAGTGACAGTTGTGAGATATGGCCTGCTGGACATCCAAGACAGGGACTGCAATGTCTGATGAGCAGCATCACCAGCGCGCTGCTCTCTGAACCCTATTCTAATCTGCTGTCAGCAGCAGATAATGCAGCTGTAAAGCCTCTTGTGTAGAGACCTGGTCACTTCAGGAGGGGGACATGGAATGACGTAAGTGTCCGCCCGTTCTTCCTTCCATTCTCCCCTGATCTCTGATTCTGAGCACTCGGAAGGTCAACGGAACAGAGCCACTGACCCTAATTCCTTAAGGAAAGGTTTCCTGAGAAGCCGCCTGCTCCCTGCCCCCTTTTGGCAGCTGACCTGGAAACAGCGCAGAGTGCAGCTGACGCAAACGGAGGCTGCGTGTGTGCACAGGCTTCAGACGAGGCACTGAGGGGCCTGGACTGCCTCCCTGGCTTTTTTGATCAGGAGAAGGACACAGCTCCATCTGTTTCCTGCTCCTGAGGGCTGCTGCAATCACAGTCAGATCAGATGAAGACAAATGAATTAACGGAAAGATGAGTCACGGCTTTATTCTCATGGTATGACAAGTCCGGCTAGAGCGTGTGAGGCTGTAAATATTGACATGTTTGTTAAATGACTGTGAGGGTCGTTGTTTATCAAGCGTCATTGGGAAGCGCAAACAGTAGAAGGTTCCGCTCACAACATTTTGCTCTAACTGTTTACCAATTCTACATCGCCACGTTCACTTGGCAGGGTTCCATTGTTTGCTCCGTCAATAAACACGCCAACTCAAAATGTCGGACATAAATGTGTGTTGTTTTCTCCTCAGGAAGCCAGTGTCTCCCCTTCATCCACCTCCACACTCAAACCCATCCGTCTCCTTTCTCTCGCTCTGCCCTCTTGTCTGTATTCCTCAAGCACCTGTCAGCTCCATTGTCCTTCCCTGAAGAAGAGTAAACCCAACCAGGCATGCTCCTGCGACCTTTTTCAATGGTTCTCTCCCAATGGGGCGGGTGCCTTTGTTCCTGGAGCCTTTCTTACCAGGTATTGGGGCAATCAGCATTGGGGCATCCGTCTTCCCATTTAGGGAGGCGTGGTGTTCGCTGCTTGCTGGGTGTGATAATGGACCACACATGGTCATGCTCCAGCGGCTCACCAAGACCTGGGGCCTCGGTGCGTGGGCACAGGCTTCCTCTCCCTCCAACCAGGCCCATAAAGCGCTCTTTTTCTCAGCCTTTTGTCAGGGCCCTTTCACTAAGCCAGAGCTCTGCCGGGCCCTTTGTCCTCCTATCTGGGGGCCCGGTGCCTCAGCGTCCACTCCCTCAGCTTTGTTAACTCCATCTACAATATGCCACCAAAAAGTATTCCAGAAATGCAATGAATGCTAGTCTTTCTGTCAGTGTGAATGTGCCTAAGTAAAGAAGGCGAAAAGGGTTTTTTGATTTCATGTTGCTCAGAAGGTTTTTGCTGACGATTTGGGCAGTTTGTTGAGCTGAGCTGATGATGTGGAGAAATTCATCGAAGAAGTAAAAGAAATCCCTGCATTCCTTTCCCATACTGTTGGAGAAAATGAAATGAGATTCTTGCTTTAGGAGTTAATTAATTAACATTTTTCCCGGAATGAAGGATCATTGTTTACGTGGTTACTCTAAATGAAGTGCAAGTGTTATCAGTGAATTAAAACCTCATGCATGCTTTAATGGCACAATAACTCAGCAACACAGAGCAGACCTCAGTCCCAGGAGTCCCCGGCGGTCGGGTAACCTCCATCACAGACCACATGAATCCTAGAAAGGCCTTTTTTTAATCAAACCTGTAGACATACTTATCATACTTGACTGAATTAAAGCCAAAAAACAGGCGTCATACGTCTGGATACTACACTAAAAACGTAATATATGTCCCTCTGTCTCCACGTCCACTAACATGTCTGACTTTGCATCAATAAATCTTTATATCCGAGGCTTATTAAGTTTCCTTTTTATCTGTGGAGTGGAGCTTTTTGATGTTTGACACATGTCAGGGAGGTTTCTTTCTTCTTTCTTTCATTATACTGGAAGGCCTCGCTAATTTAGAAAACTTCTGTCAAGGCCTGTAGCGATGGTACCACCCTGACACTTTATTAACATGAAGCATGTTGGATGGTAATGATGTCAATTTAATGAAATCCCCATCGTTCTTTGACTAGGATTTCATTGTAACCATTTTAAACTATAAAAGGGATGTCATTTTATGTACCTCGTGAAATCATTCAGCAGTTTGCGCTGGTTTACTATACGCATGGCATTGATTTGTTGGTGCTGTTAATGCCGGTCCACTCAAGTAATAAGTCGTCTGCACCACATGGTCCTTTGTTGTTTTGCCGCTAACCAGGAATACAGTATGGGGAAACATCAAAGGGAGCAGCTACCTCTTGGGTAACCTTACCAGAGGCCTTAAAAGAAATCCTGTTTTTTTTTTTCCTGTTTCACTCATTCAGGTCACCATGCTGCCTGTAGTATTCCACATAGTTTATACAAAGTTTTTGAAGTATTGGTGGGTTGAACGGTTTCCATCTACCGAGCTGGGTTAGATTCTTTTCATTATATCTATCTGACCCATGTAAAATTTTCAACCATCTTTACTGAGGTACATTTTATTGCCACTAACGCTCTGTAACATCAGATCTCAGTCATGCCAAACTTTTATAACCCCTCATCAAAAAATAATACGTCCTTCAAAACCTCTAAGGCCAGTGTGCTGCCCCTACTTCCACATTTGTAGAAGGATTTTTAAACAATGTTTTGCTACTCACAGTACAGGCTTCATTTGAAATGTCGGCATATGCTCAATTTCATCAACACCTGGGACTGTTTCTCAATTTCAACACGAGCCTCTCAGGAAAATATTGGAATGGAGCAACTCTCCCTGTGGAGTCACAGGACCCTGATCATTTACACCAGCCAGTTAGAAACAAGAAAACAAGCAACTGTCTGTTTAACAATCACTGGCCCACACTATAGATTGCTGTTGTGTGATGCCTGCTCTCTGAAGAGGAGAGTCGGCCAAACACATCGATTGCTGCCATTTTATCCAATTAATTCTGTTCACGTCATTCCACACTAATTTAAATTTTTATATTCTATTTCTTTGGTTGTTTATAATGTACAATTTGGCATTTTGTAAGCCCAAGATTGGGAGTGTCAAACAAATGGTTTTAGAAAATCCAATAGTGCTGCTGTTGCATTATATGTTGTGTCTTAGTTTGGAATTCAATTTGGCTCGACAATGGGAAGTGAAGAAAATTGCCTCTGAATGTTATTGGCTCAGAGACAGAGATTAGCTGGGGAGTGTTTTGTGGTGCAGTGACATGAGTGACGATACAATAGAGAGAAGACATGAAGACACAGGAGGAAACATTACTGTTAATAGAGGAGGCTTTCCATTTCTACCAATTTCAGGGCACAAAGACTTATTATTAGATGCATTTGTGCTGAAGTTGTACCAGTAAAATGTCTGATTGTAATGCTTTTTCAGATTGGTGTTGTAATATTTCCTTTCCTCTGTGATTAGTTGATTTGGTTGAATAGTTCAATAGTCTCTATATACTGCATAAGTGACAGTTACATTGTACATTTTTGCTTTTGTCTGAAATGGAGGGCAAATGGTTTTGCGAGCCTTGAAAAAGGAGATGTGTGTGTGAATATAGGGAACTCGTAAAAAGCTCTTCAGTGATGATTTGAACTAATTAAATCAACTTCTGTGTTTATCCGTGTTGATTTATGTATTTGAGAGATTATGCATGTTTTAATTTGAAAACTGAGTGAGGAAATACAAAGTGTGTTAAAAGCGCAGGCTCTGGTTACGTAGGCGGTGCGGTTTGTGTGATTTGGTAGCCATAAAATTTAAATTGCGTATATGAGCTCTTTTGCAAAAATGCAAATTGACACCATGTGGAAGACAATACATTTAAAAACACGTCATAAACTATTTGGGTTCCTCTTGGACATGTTTAAAGGTTTACAAGACTAGCATTTATAGCAGGCTGGACCTGAAATAAAGTTTCGCTTTCCTCGTTGTTTTTCTTCTTTTTCATTCATCTGTTGAGAATTCACCTCTTTCAGTTGCGCAGTTCAACACTGTTTATCAAGTGGTAGCCTACATGATCTTTAATCTAATTTTTAGTGTCAACCTCCTAAAGCCTAGTTTTCCGTTTCCAATTTAAGTTAAAATAAATACCAGATTAGCATTGCGCCTTGGACTGATTTTCCCCTGTGTACCAGCTCACATTGGGCCTGACTATCTGAGATCAAGCAAAAGGTAATGAGGCGGCAATATCAGCTATCAAAGGTGCATCAATCCAGTCTGTCATAGAAAGACCTCACCGATCCCCGAAGGAGCACCAAACCCTCCAGTTCCTCCACGTTAGCACTGACAGCCTCCACACACGTGGCTGTCGATGTGGGATCTCAATTTCTATGTGAGCAGGCTACATGTGCCTTCAATTAGGGCCTGGAATTGGAGTCCGAATGGAAGAGTAAAGCGGTGTGTGAACACTGGCCTGTTGTGATAATGACATCACTCAGAGCTGCATCCTTGAACGCTGCCATTCATTAATGTAATGATTCTTTGTGAATGTGCATGTGCACCAATTCACCAAGTAAGCTTTGTAATGCTGTGTTGTGGTTGCTGCCTTGTGGTGAGTAGAGAGACGCCACAAGAATTAAAGGTTTATACAAAGCTAATGACGGTATGAGTCAGCAAAGAGCAAAGTAATCAATTGCTCTCCTACTCCTGGTCTCCATCTGCCTACTTTCTCCTGCGCTGTTAGTGCCTTTAGCTGATTGGTTCTATTATATTTGTTTGCGTTTGATTGATTGCACAGGGCTTCTAGAAAATAGCCACTAATCGCAATGCCTGTAGGAACACGAGCTCCTGGAGTCCTCCTGCACCCGGGCAGCATCTTCATATTTAAACAGTAGAGCCTCATAGCTGTGAGGATAACTGGGACGACTCACAGCTGTTTCAAATGCTGCAGATATAAGATAGTCGGGGTACTAAAGATGTCTTCTCCTTTCTGCTCCACTGGCATTCTCAAAGGCTCTTCCTGCACTTAAGCCCCCATGCAATAAACATCAGTGAGCGGAGGCCTCTGCGTTGATGTGCCATGATTCAGGCTCATCCTCCAGGGCTGCTGTGCCTCGTAAAGCCCCTTCATTCAAAAAAAGGTTTGGGAAGAAGGATGGCGAAATGTTGGACAGGTGATTCACTCACTCATTTGTTGAGCTCTGACTTGCACACGGTTTTTCCATCCCACTCTGCTGGTTCTGGTCTCACTGAACCCCTCCATCGGTCAACATCCTCCGTGCCCAAATCAGAATGCTTAAACGGCCCAGTGGCGGGCCAGGCCGGATGGGTCTTGCACGCTACACGGCCCAGGAGGAGTTACCTCCCCTGCATTGATCTCCTGCTCCATGTGGAAGAGAAGCACTCTAAACAGGAGAGGAGAAACAAATCAAACACATTTATTACCACATGGCTGAAAAGGTCAGAGCATAACAAAAGCCCTCCTGTTGTGAGGAGGAGTGCTGCGGAGTGGCCCCCTCCGAACAGAGCCTGGGTGACTGCCGCAGCATTAGACATGGGTCAGCCTGAGGGGAGACATGGAGGTCGAACTAGTTTGAGAACAAAGACCTTGTTCTTGATTCTTGTTGGGCTGTGACGTTTATTTAATAAAACATTTGGTTAAATTTTCCACTTTAAGTGAATAAAACAGCCCAACAAGACACTGAGAAATTACATCTTTCAATTTGGTGACCGTTGTGTGAGCATTATAAGAAATTTGACAAATTAGACGGTCAAGTTAATTAGAAAGTTAAAGTTAATAAGAAATGTAGTGTTAAGTTGTAGTAATATAGTGTTCTCGAGTGACTAGGTTTTCTTGTTTGGCTGATGCTAATTTAATAGCATTTTTGGCTTTTACACTAGGGATTATCAAATGTGGATTTTGCAGCTTTTTCTGTTTGTTATTTGTCCTCAGATACTGTTTTTGTTGGCTACACTAGCATGGCTCTTGAGATGGCAACGTCCGTCAGTGGTCCCGACTGAAATATCTCAAAATATATTGGATGAATTGTTCTGAGAGCAAACAGGTGCTTTTGCATCAATGTGTGGAAGTACAGGGCCTCCAATTGAATTTCACTTAACTCTTATGAACACCATCTGGTGGAAAGTTCTTACCTCTGGCTGCCCACCACACTTTCCCAACGATGCAGCCTGTTGAAAACAGAAGTAGTGACACATACAAAGCAAGAGTTTCTGTTTGGACAGAAGAAAAGAGAAGAGTTAGTGCCTGAGAAAGAAAGGGGTGTGAGCGTGTGTGAGAGAGAGAGGCCTACAGGGGTGACCCAGCAGCCCTGCACATGCATGCTGACAGATTTATTGGATACAATAATCAGAGTGTATATCACCCTGCTGTGCTCTGCACATGCAGCTCCTGTAATTGGCTCTTACACCTGGAATCGACTATAAACATCAGACACTTTGACATTCAGGTGATTTGCTTACAACGCTTCTGGTTTGGACAGCGAATTACATGCTTTTTTAAATGTTTGCTTTAACGTGAAGAGCCGCAACAACGTTCTGGGACAATGTTGAAATTTAGTTTTGGATTCTTTAGCCTACAACATATTAAGTGTTGGTAAATGTCTAGTTGGTCAGAAAGTAATAGAGACAGACTTCCAGACAGCTACATCAAACAGGACAGTGGCCCTAAGGCCTCTGCTGGACATCGGAGGTTTGAACAGGACTCATACGCGCCCCTGGCAACTTCACACCATGCGGATTCAATGCCGTGCTGCCAGGATTCCTGCTCTGCCAGCCTGGTTGGCTGGATAGAAGTGTGGCTCACTGGTTGGTTGGTTTGCTGGCCGGCTGGTTAGCTCTGGGGGATCAGCATTCAGGTTGTGCCGTACTGTGCCCATCGGGTAGTGCACAAAGGGCTGATCAGGGATGCTAGACAGCAGGCACGGGCATTCACAGAGCTGAAACACGCCGCAGTGCTGGACGAGACTGCCCCGCTCCAGACTCAGTGTCTCAGTGTCCCAGTGTTTGCTTGTCTACTGTGCCATGAAATGGAGTGAGTGTGTATGATTGTGCCTGTGGAGCAATGCAAATACCCTCCCTGAAGGGAAGACTTATTCCACTTAGTTAGGGAATGCTGCTGGATGAATTGGACACAGTGTTGCATGTTGCAGTCTGAAAAACACTTTGATCCTTTTCAGTGAACATTTAGTGCGACCCCTTTGTGTGCGTTGTATATGCAAGCTTTGCAATATGGTATAGAATGTCACAAAAACACAAAGCTTCAGGCAATGGATCCTCCATTTGTACATCCATTTCAAGCCTGTCTCTGCCAAAATCACGTTCTCGTTCAACTAAACTGCATTCTCAACATTTTCAAGGGAAACGTGTTTTCTCTGTCGCAATTTTAACACTTGGCTACAGAGTGGATTAAGCCTGAATCTAACCCTAATTAGTAACCTTTATCCTGGTTGTCTATCGCCACTATGTCATCCATCTTTATTCTCCTGCCTTTCATCAATTACAATGATGGAGGAGAGGCATCAGGTGTCCACAGCCAGGGATAATAGTGTAACACCCTTCACTTCATTTGCTCTCAGGAATAGTAGGAAAAGACGGGATAGCTTTTTTTCGTGTTCGGTAAATTAATATAATATTGGTTAGTTTGATGGGGGAAAAAAAGGGAGTAAAAAGAAGTTATTTTCAGGTCAATAAATTTAAATGAAATAGCATGAGCTATTTCCTCTGCCTAAATAACATAAGGCGTAATAAAAAATCTGTCTTGTGTAAAAAAAATATTCTCTTCATTGCTTCCCTGAGGCTGTTTTCTTTTATTAAGAGCTTTTATTATGGGCTTACTAATCACATATGTCAAAGGGAAGAAAGCAGCCATTCATTCTTGACAATAGGAGTTTTACAGCGGCCTCAGTGGTGGTGTGTTGCTACAGTGAGCTACCCCACAACCACTTTCTCTGTTTGTCCTCTCAAGCCTTCCTCATCTTTCATTCACTGCGCTGCCCTCTTGTTCATGCTAAAATATCAAAACATTCAGTGACACTGTGATACTGAAGTTATTAATTACATTTTAGCCTGAAGATACAGAAATGGAGAGTTCTGAAAGGAAGCCAAAACAATTTGGAACTTTTTCCTCCATGTTGAATGGGACCCAGGTGCTTTTTTTTCCTCCTTCCTTCCCTGGCTGAACTAGTCTTAAAATGTTAATGCTTGATTACATTTCATCTTGTTTGGCGTCCATTGCTTGTGGCTGGCGGGTCTCATCCATATCCCTGTGATTTAGGAAGCTATTTGTAACAATGCGCCAATGCCCCCCCATCTTTGTGTATTTCATCTCCCTCACCCTCTGCATTATTAATTGATGTATTCAAATGAGCTTTTTGAGAGTTGAATTGATTACTGGATGCCACTGAACACATTAATCACAGCAGCCTACAGGCACAAAATTATTTTTCTTTCTTTTCATTAAAGGATTTGAGAGCTTAAATATTTTAGTTAAATTGCCTACTAAAATCAGTTATAAAGATTTATTTGATTAGGTATACAACTTTTTAGTAAAACATTAATATGTTTAGTAAAACTTTTTTCCCCCTATATTAGGTACTATGAGTGCAGTGGAGGTATGCCATTAATGACCTGCTAGCATGCCCATGGGAAGAAACATTAGACAAAAGAGCTTGCCGGAAACACTGAGTGGGCTACCCCGGTGTCTCTGTGGGCAGTCTAAATATACCACTGTGCCTCTTTCAGATATTGAAGCCGGGAGATGACATATAGTTGGCAGACCTTCGATCACTTTCCCCAAACTCCCACCAGAGTTGATTTTCTTTTCATCTGCTGTCACAAATGGAAATCTTTATATGCTTGCTCTGTATTTTAAAGGGCAGGCTTTCTCTTCAGTGTTTCAATATCCCAAAAAGTTAGTCTGTGTTTTTGAATGTCCTTCAGTTTACTCCAAAACTTTAGCCAAGTATAATGTCTCTCACTTCCAAATAAATCATATTCTTTCCCCCTGTGTGAATAGCGGATAGATGCCCCAGCATATGCATTATTTGATGGGAATAGTTTGCCTATTTGTGTGTACTTTTCCTTCAGGCTTTGAAGGATTTAAAAAAAGGTTTCATTGCGGTCATATGGCTCCATTTCACTCTCGGCTTCATCTCAAATTCATTGAGTAGTTGTAAAGGGAAAATCTTGATGACATGTTCTTGGTTTTCAATCTCCTCTCTAATATCCAGTCTCATCTCCTGCGTGTGCGCCCACTGCATATCTGCGCCGAAAAGCCGATCAATCTTCAATTTCAGATGGCCTCTTTCCGTGGCTCTTGTAGTCATTGCATTTTTCTCCACCCTGCATTTACATTATAAGTGAAACTGTTCCAGGGGTAAAAAGGTTAGCTCTCACATGATTATTTCTCAGATAAAGAGATAGCAGGAGCATTTTTTCATGGAAATGCTTTTGAACTCGGCAAAAAGGGTTCGGGGCACACCCACAAAGGAAATTGTTTTACTCTGGGTTTTATATAGTAATTACATCGTCTTCAAATCCTTCATTGGATGTTCATTTATGTAAATGCTAAATCACATAGCACAGTAATAAAAGCAAGGCTCTTTTATAGGAGGGCAAGGCATAGCAATTTTTGTCTTGGGGGAAAAAAAATAATAGATCTCGAACAAAGAATAACCTACACATGTGAAAGCTTTTTGAGAGACTGAGAAATACCACACAACCGTAGAAGAAATAGCCTATTTTCAGTGTCTCGTCTTTGCTTTCTGAAGTGGTGTTAAAGTGAAAGTGATCTTTTTTGTGAAGCTGTGAGAACAGTTTGTCAGGCTTTTTGATTTGAACAAAAGACATTGTGTTGCATTTGTTTCCTCTGTTCAGTCTTTGTTTTTTCGGTGATGTCGTATGTAAAAAATGTTCAGTTGAGGAAGCACTGTTAACATTTCTAGGGTCTCTGGGCTCGCCACAGTTATTCCAATTAGTGGTAAACAAGCCTTTACTTCTATAACTCCAAACACGGGCAAAACTTTAGTTCCTGACTTCACCCCCTGTTCCAGTCCACATTGTGACAAGCAAACACATTGTGACAGATTGAGAATAATCTTGTTATGGACGAATTGAGGCTGGCAGCAAGAGGTAGATGATCGAGAACGAGTAATGGGGAGGTAGAAAAAAAGTTTTTCAGGGGCTCACGTTGTTAGTGGCCACATGATCCCCTCATTCCTCTGGGAGTCAGGCGTACAGGCGGGGGAGGAATGTGCTCCCGGCTGGAAAAGGTTTGCAGTGCACAGAGCGGTCCTCCGTGCCTCAAGCTGGACTGAGAAATGGGCCCGGCCGGCATCAGAAACTCAATCTACCTCACCAGCTGGCCTCTTAGCTGGTAGAGGAGTAGGATTTGATGAAGATGACCAAGACCTGCAGTGGATTAGTGATTTGCCATAGTGGGGAGACTGCCCAAGACTAGTTGGACTATAATTATTAATTTGGCTGTGGGAGTTTCCCATTCATCCGCTCTGAGTAGTTGCTGCAGAGCAGGTTAGAAGGTTACACTTGACAATCTTTCTCTGCTTTCCTCGATTCTCTGCTTGTTAACCACAGTGTGTTAGGTGCTCGCCGGCCTCTGTGACATATGAGCAAGAGACCATCTGAGAGGTTGAACCTCATGCTCGCCGACTCAGGAAGCCAAGGCTGTAAACGCAGTGGGCTTCAGAATGAGTGGCACTGGCTTTAGTCTATGCTTTGCTGGCAGAAAACAATCTGGTGTGGCATTGAGGCGATATATAATGTATCTGGCCTCACTGTGCAGTGGAAAAAGAGGGCACTTGTCTCCAAAACGGCTTTGAGATGTAATTTAACCACAATGCCTCTTATGTGAGCATCTCGCGGCAGAATGAAGATCTCACTTGACAAATGGGACAGAGAAAATAAACTGGCATATCTGAGTCATGAAGTGGAGAGTTGGGCTATTGACTCTTAAGCTGGCTGGTGGAGGGCTGGAGCCTCCGCCAGAGAAGCTAGTGAAACCCAATCATCTGTGTGCCGACATCCAAGGCATTTCTATTATATCCCAGCTGATTATTTCTTCCAACATCCTGAGGCCAGGTAGTATTTATTTATCTTGGATCCATCATAAGAAGGGCTATTTCTGCTCACCTTTCTCACCTTTTCTGGTAGTGAGAGGTTTGAGTTGCCAACGTACATTTTGGCTTTGTTAATGCGTATGGCATACATTTTGGAAACGGTGTGAGGTTCTTTTTTATCCAATTTTGTAAGTTCAACCTCAGCTCCTATAATAAGTCTATAATAAACGGTGTAGCCAAAATACAGACACTCAGACCCTTAAGGACAAAAATGTCCCCATTGAAACCACAATTTTTGATCCAACGGCCATTACAGCATAAAATCATGCATTCTATTATGTCAGGCTTTCAATAAGCCCTGGCTTTGCATTTGTTTAGCTTTTACTATTTTACACCGGATTGAGCTATTTCTTATTTTCCTGCTTTCCTGCACAAAAATATAAAAATGCATCAAAATTGTTGCTAAACATTGACATATCCAAGACTGTGGCAGAAAAAAAAAACTAGCATTTAGTATACAGAACATTCTTACATTTTGTGTTGTTTTTGTTTACATAAAAAAAAACAACGGTAGCTTTATATAAACACACTGGCATTCAAAGGGTTAACATTCTGAAAATTAATGAATACTTGGTGGTTGTGAGCAGGAATGATGTTTAAAAATTATAATGCAGTGAAAGTGTAAAAATAATATTAATATGTAGGCTAGTATTTTTATGCCAGTTTTTTTTTTTTGATGTGGACATTTTTGTCAACATCACAGTGACTTTTTTTAAAGTGAGGCACTTGGATTAAAAGTGGGCAGTTCATTACTCTTGAGTCAACGGCTTTCTGGGTTCATTCATTTTTCGTGTCATACACAGATCAAATAATTACCTCCTTCTTGTCTTGTGCTGTCCCTCCCTCCCACCTATTCTCCACCCGTCTCTCTTTGAACTGATTTGAGTGTGGTAATTGTGACCTCCGTGAGGACACATTACGGCCTGCTGCACTGGGCTCGTTATCGCGTGTCATGTTACTATCACTTAATGACAACACCTCTCTTCTGCTATTGCCAACCACCTTGTCTCTGCAGAGGCTAATTCTGTTGCCTTCAAATCGTCATCGGCACCACCATCTGCAGTTAAAAGCAGCAGAGGCCTGTTGCTCTGTCAGACACCTCAGAACGGGGCAGAAAAGATGGGACAAACATTTAACTTTTATGGACTCCTGTAGGGAGTAACATGCTTTCCCTTTTCCCCCTCCCTTGACCCCTCCTGGCCATACCCTCTCATCCACTGACACGCACAGCTTGTGGCTGATGTAGAAGCACTAGTTTAGGTCATGCAGGTTCACCCCTGACAGAGTGGAGGTCCAAACTGGCCCTTTACTTGGCAAGCCTGCCAAGACAGGTTGAAAGTACACATTTGTTGTTTCCAAATGTCCTTAAACATGGACATATCTCTCCGTTTTGCACCACTGCTACTTCATCCGCAGACGAGCCCCGAGCTGCCATGTCGATTTTTCGCCACAGCTCTCCAAGCTGCATTTTGCCAACATGGCGTTCCCCTTCTGCGTACCCGTAATTGTTTGGGGTTAAGGGTGTGGTGCTCTTGCTTAATTCCTGAGTCGACAGCTGTAAGAGCTGTGGCTGTGGTGGCAAAGCTGCCCAGAGCTGGAAGCTCGCCCTCTCAATTTTCTGTTTGTGAATGCCACATGACCACACTCTCCGGGTGAAGCTGTAAGCAAATGGGAAGTTTCATTTCACAGCAACTTCTATTTTGTGCTTAGTCCGCACTGCTAAAAAATAGCTGTACATCCTCCTCAGAGAATATGCAGTGTACGAACAGTAGAAATACTGTATACCATAAACACTGTGTTCCAACTTAGCTCTTTTATGGAATGTGGCAGGGCGGTAAAGTGGTCTGGCAGTAAAGCAGTGGGACATTAATTGAATTGACCAAAATGTCAGCGTTCAGCTCAGTGTCAAACATTGATTTGATCTTTCCATCTACAGTACACACATCGTGTTTTTTGCAGTCCTTGTCTAACCTTTTTTGTTCTCTTTACAGCCGTGCAATCAAGACTAATCAGGACCTGCTTCCAGAGACCACCTGGACAAATATCTTCTACGATGACTTCTGGGGCACCTTACTCACACACAGTGGCAGCCATAAGTCTTACCGGCCTCTCTGCACCCTCTCCTTCCGCTTTAACCATGCTGTGGGTGGGCTGGATCCCTGGGGTTACCACCTGGTTAACGTGGCTCTCCACGGGGCCGTGACGGGCCTGTTTACCTCCCTGGCTCGCCTGCTGCTTGGAGGAGGCCTGTGGAGCCTGCTGGCCGGCCTGCTCTTCGCCTCCCACCCCATCCACACCGAGGCGGTGGCGGGCGTCGTGGGCCGGGCCGATGAAGGTGCCGCCCTGTTCTTCTTGCTGTCCCTGCTGTGCTACATGCGCCACTGCAAGCTGCGAGGCCACGCTGGGCCCTGGCGGCTCGTGGCCTGGTTCCTGGGCAGCCTGGGCTGCGCTGCATGCAGCATGCTGTGGAAGGAGCTCGGAGTCACCGTCCTGGCTGTGTCGGCACTATACGACGTCTGCGTGTTCCACAAGCTCAAATTGCGACAGGTCATCATGCTTCTCTACAAGGTAACCAGTTTGTTCTGTTCGCTCTGTGGTGCTGCTTTTTCACATGTATCGGATTTTTCTGCACCCGCAAGAATCTGGTAAACAGCATTGGAAAGTTAATATATAAAAGTGTGTGTGTGAGTTCACTCTATGTGTGCACTTTGTTTGCTTTTCATCACAATATAATTTGAATAGCATTTGCGAGTGCATGCACATCTGTGTCATTTCAGGTCAGATTCTTGTGTTTCCCATTAAATGCAAAGAAACACATGTTGGGAATGGAAACCAAACAGCATCTTTTTTTCTGTGTCTCTGCAGAAGGCACGGACACTACTGCTGTTTTATAGCCATACCCATTAACTCATATATTGATGGGTAATTTGAGAGGATCGTAATTGATCATTATGGTGGTAAAAAAACTATTATAGTAATTGGTTGGAGGGAGTTTATTGCTGAAAATTGCCGAAACAATCTTAACCCGTTCAGCCTCGGGACTGAACTCCTTCGCAAACCCCCAACAAACTGGCCTGTTACACATTTTAGGCCTGTTGTTTTCTTCTCTAAAAAAAAAAACATCTTAATTATAGACATCTAAATTAAGATCCAGTAAGTTTAACTAATAATAAGTCAATTAAACCAAACTCGGGTCGATGAGCAATTAGCTACTCATTCTCAAGCCATCAGTGTTAATCATTTTGAAACAGATGATGTCTTTAAAAACATAATGATGAAAAATAAGCTGCATGTTACACTTTAGCATCAGAGCAAATTACTTTGTGTCTCTGTTTTCCTGTGTGTGTGTGTGTGTGTGTGTGTGTGTGTGTGTGTGTGTGTGTGTGTGTGCCTACATTTGCTTCACACAGCAGGAGAAAGAGAAGAAAATGAAAACATTTTTCAAAAGAAATAGCTGAGACAACAAAAAGTGATGGCCATTTTATATTTCCTTGTCGCATTTGAATCATTCAGCTATTAAGTTGGCCTTTTTCCCTAACAGCTCCTGTCAGAAGTATTTACTGTTTGCTGTCTAGTTAATCTGACATCCACAACTCTCTACCCATCATAACAAATTCAACAAGACGTCTGCACAAAACGTGACAAAAGGGCCAATGAGAGGGCGGCTAGCTGGCACGCCCCATCAAAGAACAACACTTAAAGATGGGTCGCGTGGCAAGAAGAGGGATAGGGGTCAGCAAGAAAAGAGGCAGTAGAGATGTTATATGGAACGGGCACTGAGATAGAAACAAAGAGAAAAAAATAATTGTTTAATTGAAGAGAAAAATAAGCCTGGTCCTTTAATTGCTCAGCATAACACTCGGCGAGGGCCTCTGCTGCCGTCTTCTCCACGCTGTCCTCTCCAGATTGAAGCTTTATCTGACTCCCTGTGCCCTCTGGAGTAAGGCCCATCCATTCCCGCAGGCAGACAGGCCTTCTAATGGCTTGTCAGCCATGGCTAGACCAGAGAGGAAACAGGGCCAAAAGGGCCGAGGGAGATGATGCCTCATAGCTGACAGTTTTTCAACTTTTTGATTGAAAATCCACCAAGCCTGCTGATCCAATCGTCTATGGGAAAAAATACGGACTGGCAGATAGTTACAATTCTGGCGTTGAGCAAGCCCCACAGATTTCTTTCATGGCTTGCCATCATGGTTAACTAACTTGGCGAGCGTCTCCAGGGGCAGATGTGTTCTGCTACAGCGCGGCACATCCAATGTAGCTTCTGAATTCCAGTGCTGCACTTCTTATATATATATATATATATATGTTTGTTTGTTTGTTTTCTTCAGAAAAAAAAGTGAGGCAGCAAGAAACTACATAAAAGCAAGATTAAAAAGTTTTAAAGATGTTTCTTGACGTAATTAACCGTTGCATGTCTAAGGCAGTGGCTGGGCGTACAGAGGGAGAGATGCTCCACTAAGTATGATTGTGCTAAAATATCCAGGGCCTTGCAAACTAGTTATAACTCTTTAAAGATTGACAGGGAGCTAGTGTGAAGCCGTTAAAAATCGCTTCACTTTCTTGCGTCGTCCAGCTAAAAGAGCATTGCAGTAGTCTAGACAGGAGAATACCAAAGCATGAATCAATCGCTTTGCATCGCACAGTATTATCTGAACTTTGCACTCTTTCTAAGGTTGGAAAAAAGTAATCGTCAATGTGGAAGCGATAGCAAAGCAACATATTATTTACTACGGTGAATGAACCTTGGCAACACCCCTTCATGGCGCCGTTTTACTTGAACAGTGTTGTTTTGTTTTCATTTGGCTTAATAGGCACTTTTGTCTGCGTGATCGTATGAAAGGTGCTGTATAAACTGAGTTGAGTTGAGCCAAATGAGAATATAAAAGGCTGCATGTCCCTATTTTCAAACAGTGCACCCTGCAACCGTCCAGTCTCTATATTGTACACTTAAACCTCAAAGAAAAAAAAAGACATCAATGTAATGTTCCAGAAGTTTTAGGTGAATATGCCACGGAGACTGGTGTAATGACAATTTAAACACACAGTAGATAAAGTCTGAAAAAGAGACATTTTTGCAGCAAAGAGGAAGACTCACAGCAGGATGCTTTCCATTGAGGAAACAAATAAGGAACTGGGCTGTCAGGCGCCTTTTAGAAACACTATGTGAAACAACGGACTGTTTTTCAGTCCGCTGATTGAACACTGTAAAGCGGTGTACTTCTTCTGGGCGGCAGGCTGCCATACATGGCTCCATATTGCTAACAAGCAACTTTGAGCCGACAATTGTCATTATCCAAGCGTGTCATTTAGTCACGCCGCAGACAGCATAAAAGCAAGCAGAGACAAAAGGCTGTCATCATCACGTCAAGTGTGTGAGTTTGTTGCCCGCCTGCAATGAAATGTCGCTCTGTATGCGCGAGCATTGTGACCCGATCTGTTACCCTCATCGCTAACGGTCCACTACGGCAGCGTGCACATTCGTCTCCCTTTGTTCTCTGTGGAGGGAGGCGGTCACTTTGACTGATGATAAGCAAAAGGGAGTTATTCCTCAGGGCGAGTTGAGCCTTCAGCCTCCTGCATGAACATTAGTTGTGTACAGAGCTGAAAACGATCACGGTGAAAATAAATACAGTTCCCTCCCTCAGGTAAGGGCTTGTGATGTATCGGGTGCTGAAAACTTGGTTATCCGAGCTGAAGTGCACGAACGGCAGCGCAGCGCCGTAACATTCTGTGATAAGAGGAGAGTGCATAAAAGCATGAAAAAAGAGCCGTCATCATGGCCTGGCTATTTATTTATTTGTTTCCATAAAGCCCATTCTTCAGTCGGACTAAATAGCCCCGGCTGATGTGACTGACGGGCCACAGTGGGCCGGCTCTGCGTTTTATCACTGAGCTCTCCACTCGGCTGCAGTCATTTGACATTTAACGCTGGAAATGGTGAAATGGGCCTGCTTATCTGATCGTGGCGCACAGTCAATTACATTAGAGTTTTAATATCTGCTGCAAATCTCCCATTGTGTCATTACGGCTCCTGTGTGTGGTTTGAAGGTTGTAGGCAGGCGAGACTGGGAGCTTCACTGTAATTCCATGGAGGCTCATAACTCATTCCATAAAGACTTTAACTGTAGACTCTCTGCAAACGAATCAGAAAGAGAAGGTAATGCATGGATATTATCATGATTTATTGGGTTATATGCTGTATAACAGATTTTGGAACAGGAGAAGCATGTGCTACGCTTAACCTTACGTAAAAAAATAAACCTAGAAAATAATAGCTTTTCTTTAAAGCTAAATCACAGAAATAATTGTCTGAAAAGAGACACCTTACATTAAAACATGCTGTATTTAAATTAGGTCGGAATATATTGTCAGTTTTAATAGACTATAATTCGTTTGTGTACTGTGCATTTGTCTCTTCTTGCAGGCTTTTGTCTGCGTGATGTCGCCGTCAGAGCTTACATTTATCCAATTCTCCCATTCATCAAATGTAATTGTCCCTGGGCAATGCAAAATCCTAAAAAGGATTAGACAAACGCATGCCAACATTATATTCTCCAATAGACTCTGTGAATATTAAACATCATACAGTGCATTCAGCGTAAAAGTTTAGGACTCCTTCAGGTCAGCGATACAGGAACTTCTCTTGCTGAAAGAATTAAAGAGAGAAGAGAGGCGGTGAGATGGAAACAATAGTGCTTAGACGGTAATTGAATAATCACACGTTGGGTAAACGTTGACGCTGGAGTCAAAGCTCCAGGCACCCTCTGGCAATCCGAACTCCGGGGAAAGCTTTTATGAAGAGATCTAGTGCAACCTTTGCATCCACAGATATCCTTTTCTAAGAAAAACATAGTCCTTTGGTGGTGCTCTATGTACATATATACATACAAAACACATCCTTCTTACAGAATCTGCCCACATTAACTTGCAATTTAGCTTGTTATGACCCATAATCTCCTATATACATTTCAACACTCATTACCCACCCCCCCCTCCTTTCTTTTCCTCCCTGCAGTCATTAGTCTGTATGTTTAGTGTTGAACCCACAAGCACTTACAGCGTTGATAACCAATGCCAGTGTACGTGTACAACTTACAGTGTGCTTTAATTACTTCTTTCCAAGATCAAGTCTTCAAAAGTGAAAAAAAACCAAAAAAAAAACCTTGTCATTAAATTGTTTACTCAAGCTGACCTTTACAGTGGTGATATTCTCTGGTTGCTTTTGTGCCTGATTAAAGCATTTATGGCAATGTGTATCAAGCTACTTCCTGGCAATGAGTTTACGGCATTCAAATGTAACATAGTTGGCGATCGCGAGTGCGCGCAGTGTAACCACAATTTATGTGGAAAAACGTGCTTTTTACGACCGCGTTTCCTCCTCGCCATTAGTTAATAGGCTCATTTTCAATAAGAGACACTGAAACACAACTGGAGCTCCTAATTCGGTTTAGGAAGGAATGTTTTTCAATGTGACCTCACGGTGTTCATTCCATAGCATAATGCAGTAAATTGTCTGTCCCGAGGACCGAGGTGTTTTTTCTTTGTTAGTCGACCAATAAAATAAATGTTTGGACAATTGAAGACAGTGAAATTGGCTCTTGTGATGGGAAAAGCAAGACCTGTTTTGGCCCTATAATTCAAAGTAAACATCTTCATCACAATTTGACTCCTTTTCTTTTGATGTGCGGCTTTGTTTAGCCATCAGGATCCATTCTTCTTGGGTTTGACAGCCCTGCCCACACAATGCTACACTCCCTTTCCACATTTTTAACCAGAGAGAGAAAGGGCTAGTGAGCTCTTTTCACACTGGAGAGACAATTCCGTTAACATACGTGTACAGTATGTGAGCCACAGTCCCCGAGGGGCTGACACTCCTTACATGACGAGTAGCAACCCTTTGAAAACACAATACAGTCACCCGATGCTTTGAAAGTGTAATCTGGATAAGGAGGAGGTATCTTGGTGATGTCATGTCAATGCTGGACACCCGTCAGGGCCTCCTGAGTACACAAGGGCTCAGATTTGTCTTCCGAGAAACTTGAGACGTTCCTCTGCGATGGCTTTTGTCCGACGATGAAGACACTGGAAAATGATTTCCAAAATCTGGGACGAGACCCAGCTGGCCCTTAGTAAATGTCAAGCTTACACACTTTATCTTTTCACACTTCCCATTTTCTGTTCACACTCGGGCTACCAGTGCAAGGTCACTGCTTACGGCGTGCACGTGGTTGTGTCTGGAGGGCGGCGTGGTTGACGGAGTTTACCGGGGCTGAGAGCTTGGGTGTCGAGAAGCTGGGGAGGCAGGCGAGTGCAGATGTGAGAGATGGAAGGTCCCTCCAAACACGCGTATGTGTGCAGTGCATGTATACATGCCGAGGTGTGTGTGTGTGTGTGTGTGTGTGTGTGTGTGTGTGTGTGTGTGTG
>CALSCE010010634.1:3884922-3916509 GCA_943593645.1 Bovichtus variegatus
GTGTGTGTGTGTGTGTGTGTGTGTGTGTGTGTGTGTGTGTGTGTGTGTGAGCTATAGACCCTGCATACGAAATATGACATCCAAACATACCCTTGCTGTGTATTAGATGAGGTAACAGCCAATACATTCTTACCTGGGGCTCCACAGATGCTCCTCCATGCTCTAATGGCTCCTGTCACTGTGTGATGGATTGGGCCTGGTGGGCTCAACTCGTGCCCCCTGCCCTCACACACCTGCCTCTCTCATATGGGGATACACACCACCGCCTCTGGTCTGGATATGGAGATGGGCGGTGAGAGGCATGCATAATGCAAACACATTTATAAAAGAACAAAAAGGTCTTACAGGTAGATGTTTGGGTTGTATAACATTCAGGAACGATTTGGCAATTTGGGGAAATACACTTATTTGTTTTGGATGTTAAATGACAAGATTGACGCGGCTCATGTCTGCACGGTTAAAGGGTCAGTTCACCCCAAAATCCAAAATACATATTTTTCTCCCAGCTTCTCTTGAATAATAATATAACTAGATGGTGGTTGGCTTGTGATGCTCAAAGCGCACAGAAGAATACATTTGAAAATCCAAACAGCCGGTTACTTAAGATAATCCACAGACCTTGTTGTGAGCAGTTTCATGTAGGAACTATTTTCTTTCTTTCAAGCGTACAGGCTCTTACAGGTACAAGTAAAAAGGAAAAATGTGTACTTTTGATTTTGGGGTGAACTGTGCCTTTTTAATATGAAGCTACAGCTAGCAAGCGCTACCTGGAACAGAGCCAGGCTGGCTGGTACTTCCCAGTCTTTCTGCTAGAACTAGATAACCACGTCCTGCTCTACTTCACATTAAAGCCTACAGACTTGAGAGTGCTATCGATCTTCTCATCCTGCTCTTGGCAAGAAACCGAAAATGTCTCACTATTCCTTTATATTTTATTTTTAATTTTTTGTTCATGCCTCTCATAACGAAGAATAACACATCGTAGCAGGGTAATAGTGAAAACATTCCAAACGCAGCTGATTGGACAGGTCTTTCGACCCCTGCATGTCTTTCGCTGTGGGGTAAATTGAGGCAAGTGCATCCACAGTGATAGAAAGTGACTTGAGCTGGGTTTGCTTCAGCCCACCCTTCATCAGGCATAAGTGAGCCTGACAGGCAGGGTGCCAGCGACAGCCAGCACAGTGACTCTGACTTTGCCTGCTGTGAGATGAAGAAGATGGAGGCGTAGAGAAAGAATAAAAAATCCCTGAATCAAAGCCTCGTGTCGAAACGAACGTAAAAAAAAAAGGGAAAAAAAACAGCATGAGGCTTGAAATATGTCACGTTGTCCCTTGCTTCGCTTCTTGTCGAAAACGATTGCATACCCCGTTCTTTATATAGCCAGCACGTCTGAGAATCGATGGTGGCTTGTTATGTAAGATCTCCATCCTGGGAAGGACGGTCCCACAGCACCAGTGTCCTGCAGCATCGGGTTTGTCTTAATGGAGACATGTATAGATTTGCTGGTTTGTCTGTTTTCCCAGAATCATTAAGCTTTCACAAGGGGTAATTGATTCAGCCAGATGTATTACAGGAAATAACAAACTTGCGCTGAAGAAAAAATCACCTCATTTTAATTACCGAGACATGATTAAAGTCCCCATTGGACATACTTTTCCAGCACACTCTAAGGTCAATTGATATTGTAAATGTAAAGACCTGCAAACTATAGTTAAAGTAAAATATTGTTTTGGGCCTTTGTTTCAGTTGCTGACCATAGTTCCTATTATGGCTCCTTTTTTATGGTCTCAGCAAATAAACAGGCATGTAAAAACCAGTCAGCCAGAACTGCATTACTTGAGACTTTCAGCTACTGTACCAGTAAAAAAAAAAAAGGAAAAAAGAAAAAGACCAGTGAAGACCTTTTGTTAGGCCTCATGTGGACATGTTGTGTAATTCTACATTTTATTCTCTTCTTTTTTCTTCATGTTGTTCTTCTCCAAATTCACTGAAAAGAGCATTTCATTCGAAACAATACTGTAATATGTTGTGTGAGTTATTTTTATGTAAAGCTCAACAAAAAGATGAAAATGAAAACTGGAACAGCTCAAAGCCTTACGACAGGTTTACAGTGCTCTTGAGAATTCTCTCATTTTAGTTGTTTGTGTACTTAGTACAGTAAATGCGACTTTTGGGAATCCTAATCAAAACAAGCCTAACCAGATATCCAATAAACTGTAAACCGCGTCCAAAATCTTTCCGATAGATAAGAGAAATGAAGTCATTCAGATGTGGAATTGGCCAACTGCCACTTTCAACAAACAGAGGAAACACATGTAGTGCTATCTGCAAATTCCCTGCCGCATCATCTCATCGCGTCCTGCGACATCCGCAAAGGCTCCCGAGGGTATTTTCTATTACCTGAATACATTGAGTCCCGGCAGAAATTCCCCTTGTGCAGAGGTCCAATCATCACCGTGGGCGCTCCACTGAAGAGAGACGCAGCAAACATGTTGAAGAGGAGCGGAGAGACATTAATGGATGGGGCGGCCAAGGGCCAGAGAGAGGGAGAGAAAGAGAGTCCGCTGTAGACTTTCTGTGTGACGCTCCTCTGTCAGACGGCCTGTCGCTCCCCGTGAACCATCAGCCAAGGGATGCTCTATTTTAGGATTTCACAGACGGGGGATGGACCCATATAGCATGCTGGTGCTATGGCTGTTTATTATAAGGTATCAATAAGTCATAGAGTTTCCTCTCTGAGCATGTGAAATCTGCGACTGCACTCATCCACCATTTTTATTTATTTATTTGTTCCGTAATGGTTTCCCACATTCATTCTTTATGCATTGAGGTGTGTCACCCTCACTGTCAGTGCTGTAAAACTTAAAGGATATCAGCATCACAACACACATATAGTATGTGGCCTCAAAGAACACACACATGTTCAGGACGTTGTTTAGGAATAATAATAAAAAAAAAAGTCTGCAACCATTTTTAGAACAGATTGATCATTTGCCTTATTTTTGCTGGCAGGGGGTGCCGGACATTCCCTGACACCAGCTCCTCCCTTGTGACGTTAAACTGAAGAGCCTCGGGCTTTGGGATCTTTGCTCTTTGTTTTGTTGCTTTGTGGCATTTCGTGTATTTACATATCCGTGAGTATGTCATGCATGTATGTATGCAAATATATACCTGGCAGACCAAACTGATTTCCAACATTAATTATTCACGTGATTACTGTACTATTCGTTTCATTATTTACAGTATATCCCCCCCTTTTTTTACCTACATTTCTTTTTCTTTTTTTTTTCCCTCACACATTTGGTTTTCCTTCTCTGCTTCTCCTCTTAACACCTATTCACGTCATGCATTGGAGTGTTGTGATGTTGCAATTTTTGTCGTGAAACATGTTTATGAAATGCAAAGTAAAAAGTATAACTGTAGGGAGAAATTATTAAACATGGATTTTGAGTTTTGAGATTTTCTGCTGTTCTGAAAAGTAAGAACAAAAGTCCATGTAGCGTACATTATGTCTCAAGGGACTTGTGCACTAGGAAGAGGAGGATATGGAGTCATTTTGACATTGACTCCAGACATTGTCACATATCATTTCAAAATATGACACAGTCTGGATATGACACTTGTGTGAGTACCTGGTGTAGGGAGGGACAGTGTTTGCTGTATTTACAGGCCATTTTATCAACTATATCCGGGCATGATTTTACTATCAAGAATGTGTCTCTTCTGTGAGATGAACCAAAGGAATACATTGTGAATTATGGATAATAAATCTGCAAACGGATTGGTTCGTGTTTTGTCCCTGACGACTCCCAAATTCTCCTCCACTTCTTCTCGTCTTCCTTATTTCTCCAATCCCTCATTTGAACCCATTAGGCATGCTAATGCAGCCATGAAAGACTGAGTGCTGCTCTTCAGCTATTTTCTTCTCATTTCTGCTACTACGGTACTTTCTTATTAAATGTTTCTTGTTTAGCTGCCAAGTTGCAGTTTTTGTCCTCAAACATTCAGTCAACCGTGTGGACTAAATGGACTCTGGCCATCACCCAATTCTAATTTCTCCAATGTGACACATTGGAATGATTATCGCAGCGGGAAAGCGAAGCCACACTTGACAATCTACCGGTTGTAAACAGGGATGCAAATTGTGGAAAGAGTCCTCCTCCACAATAGGATTTGTAAAAGGGAATTCAGCCTTCTTGAGACTCGCATTGATTAAATCCTGTCATTATTTGTGATCAAGGCTTCATTTTGTGACCAACATCATGTTAACTTATCTTCAAAACACCTAATATAACTAGGCTGTTGTTATATTATTCATACAGAATTTACAAGGCAGTTTGTTTTTACCTCCAGTATGATATCTTCCTCAGGATTAATAATGAACTAATACCCTGGCTGTGAAAACCCTTCACCAGCGTGTCACAGAAGGATTGAGTGTTGCACCAAAATTTCACACCAGCACATCTGAGAAATTCTTCCCTCAGAGACCTACAGAGAGATGTCTGCCAGCATAGTCCCACCAACATTACAGGTTTTCTGTTGGGTCTCTCAACCTCCTTCTCCTTTCGTTTTGTCTGTTTTTTTCTGTTATTCTCTCTCTCTCTCTTGGAAACACATTTTTGGAAATACACGCTTTCTTGTATTTCTCTCTCTCTCTCTCTCTCTCTCTCTCTCTCTCTCTCTCTCTCTCTCTCTCTCTCTCTCTCTCTCTCCATTTTAAATTTACCGTCTTTTCTGAAAACTACAAATTAAAGCAATTTCATGGTCCTTCAGTGACTTTTATGATTCTATTATGATTTTATGAGTTTGATCTACGGCTCCATTCCTCTATGAATCAAGCACTGTCCTTTTGGTTTTCTGAGTTAATTCTACCTGGTTGATATTCTCTGAAAGCTCCTTGTTTTAAATTGGATTTTGGAAAATGAAAGGCACCGTCGGTATTCTCTTTTTTTATTTCTCATCAAGAAAGTGCTTTTTCTGAACCATGTACTGTATCAAATACGTGGTCTTCGTTCCTCCAGTTAGGAATTTTGGCCGTGGCCATCTTGTTTTTAAGGAGCCAGTAGTGGCACAAGAGGGTGGAGCAACCAAATGATGAACAAGACATTTTTATGGTTACATAAAAATGAACTGAAAACACACTGTGAAAGGTCTGAGGTGAAATCATGGACAACACCCAAACCCGTCAATCACAAGGTGGCCACGCCCTCAACCATATGCTGTTTTATCGTCTATTTTGCTCTAAATAGTACCATCTTTTATAAAATGAACATCGTGATGTATTGAAGAAGATTTGAAACTCGTGATTGCAACTCATAAAGGAAATATTTACTGAGGTAATAAATCAAGTGAGAATTAGAGTCCAGTGGAGTCGCCCCCTGTTGGTCATTTAAAAACATGCAGGTTTAAGGCACTTCCGCATTGGGTTCACTTTTCCCACTGGGAGGTTGCTCTTTGGTCTGCTAATGCATTATTTTTACTTGTATGACCTAAATATGTTTTTTTTTTCTTTTGTTCAATTCTCAATTGTTTTCTCATAGCGAGTCATGCACGCCAACACACTAAACTAAGATGGTGAACATGGTAAATATTACCTGCTAAACATTAGGATTGTTATTGTTAGCATATTAGCTTTTGGTTCAACGTACCGTTGTGCTTAAACCTGCGTGATCTGACTTTTTGTCCACTTGGAGGCAGTAGAAGCAAGTTGTGAACACAACATTGACATATTAACACCTTTTTAAGTTGACATAGCAAACTTTTTAGCAAACAGTTGCCTAGCAGTTAAGGAGCAACACAATCATTAATTTGGAGTCATGTTTCAGGTAACCTGTGGAATGTAAGTCCAATATTCTCTTTCTTTTAGCTCTGTTTTTGGTCTCTACCAACTCATGAGCGAAATAGCTGCATTTTAGCTGCTAAATGCCCCATTCATTCACTAACTGTGTCAGATGGGTTTTTGGAACCTTTTCCCTGAAAACAGCTGCCTAGCACTGTGAGAAAAGTGAACCAAAACAGTAAAGTTGCTTGTCTAACAGCGAAACAATGAGCTGAAACTATAAAGCTCCATTAAGCTGAGGGCAACCACAGATCCAGGTGAGAATTCTCTGGAGGTGCATGATTAAGAATGACCCCTTTCACATTGTCACGTTGTTTTCACACTGTGCAAAGTGGAACGTTATCATTTGACGACGAACCGTGGCTGCTTTACGGTTGACTCTTGTGTCTGCTGTTCGTCATCATCCCACACCACAAGTCATCTTTTTACATTTCCTTAGCTCCCCCCGTGCTTGTTACTCGCCAGTATAAACGGCAACAAATGGCATGCTGTCACTGAGACGTGTTGGTCAACCGTAACGTGACTCACCAGAGAGCTATTTTCAAAAAGTGGTTCAGAGAAAATATGCAATTTTCGACAACCAGCATCTGACATTTCTCTGACAGTATATCTGCTTAGCTTTGGACCCCAGCCCTGGCTTTGTGTGTTTCATTCATGCATGTTCTGTAGGAGCTTACCACCTCTCTAAACCCTGCAATACAATGGTTCTGCTCTATCGAAATGCATTGTAATGACTGAGAATCTATGCATGGACAGGATTAATCTAGTTTGGAAACAACATTTCAATAACATTTTTCAGGCACTTCCTTCCAGCCCACATTTCATCCCCCTCCGTAGAGCTTGAATCAGCATCTTGTCACAGCAAATTTGCAGTAGTGGTCACACAGTCTAGTTGGCCCTCGCAGTACAAATAAATATGGGAAATGAAAGACCAGAAATAAGGAACACTCGGTTTATTTTTCAAACTATTACTGTGATTTTGAAATGTTAAGGGCTTTGAGTCGACTTTGGTTTTCCATTGTCATTACGTCCTTATTGTTTGGTCTTTCTGACAATTTTGCCTTTTCCCGACTTCAATTTGTATTGAAGATGAATTTAGAGTGCTTTCATTTCCTGGGATTTTCAGTTACTTGAATGATTGGTGATGCATGACCTTGACACTTTGAAATATAACGGTAAACAAAATGGCATGGACATTCTTCTCACCACTTGAAGTAAAACGCACATACCAACTCCAGCCGTTGACTCAAAGAGGGCAAACTGCAGCGGAAAATATGGTGAGAAGTTTTGTTGCTTTTCCATACTTTTTATCAACTCAAGTTTCAGTAACCACTGGGAACTTGGCAAAGAGGAGGATTTTCCATTGATTAGCTGTTTATGTTCCTTACCTCATGCCCACCTACAACACGCTTCTCCATTTAAACTCAAAGTTCAGATTTCATCCCCTCCAGAGACACCCTCTGGTTGACGGAATGAGAACGATGTTTTTCCTATGCCGTTATAAATCTATAGATGTCTGATTGCCACTGATGACAAAATAAATGTACTCTGATTATGGCACTGGGATAGGGAGACCCTTCCTGACCCCTAAACAAGGATCATCTGGCTTCAGCATGAAAGAAGACATTTTGTAGCATGATTGGGACATCTGAATGTCGAAGTATGTTTAAAGTGAGACAGGGTGAGACGAGTTGAAATGTTGAGTGAAGGGTTCTAAAGAAATAGATCCTGTGTTGGTTCAATGATTTTGGTTAATAAAAGCTGACCAAGAGAGCATGAGCTGGCATCTTTTTAAGTAAGGCTTGGTCGGAAATGTTCTCACTCGGATTTATTTGCTTTTGTAACACACGTTTCAAAAAGACATTCGCAGTAGACATTTGGAGATGGGCAGTAATACTTAAAAGAGAACATGTTGCACACTCAGCACAGAAACCTAATCTGTCTGTGGCTTTCCATCCAGCTCCACAGGATGTTGTGTGTTGCCCTTCTTGGTCTCTTTCCCACTTTCTTTTGCCTTCTTTGGGGTCTCACACATATCTCCCTCACCGCTGTTTTTAATTATCTTATCTTTAACGTTTCACAGTCAATAAAAGTCCGTTTTTTTTTTTTTTTTTATCGCCAACTGATTCCTGCACATCACTGGCCTTTTTCTAGGGCTTTGCTCTATCGGACGCAGATCCTCTCCCTTCCATCTTTGTACTCTGTCTACCCGCCGGCCGACCATCTGACTCTGTGGGTTTTCTGATGGGTTCACACGGGTTAAAAGCTTTGATCATGAGCAGTGCAAAGCAGGTCCGCCGTGGGGTTTGACTCCATGACCTTTCGCACCATGTGGCACACAATCCAGCAGTTGTCCTCTTGCCTTTAAGTAAACTATATACCACACCTACACACAGTCTTTTATAGAGGGTTATCTGTCCTAAAGCCATGACAGCACTGATGTAGCTTATCTGAGCTGCATGACAAATTGAGGAATGTGAATTTATTGCATGTGCTTTGTCATGAGTCAAGGTCTGATTACTTGAACCTCTTTTCATACAGCAGATTGTGGAAAATAGAGATAAAAAGACAATTTTTTTGGGGTGTTCACTGAAGCAAGTGAGTGCACCTGTCACCTCTCAGCTTTAAATGTATCAAAACTCAGTGTTACTTATTAAGATAGATAGTTACACATTTTGGGAAATGCACATATTCACTTTCTGTGTTAGTGTTCGATGAGAAGATTGACACTACTCTGATATCTGTATGGTAAATAAGAAGCTAGCTAGTTAGCTAGACAAACAAACAAATGGGCGCATTTCCAGTTAGTAAATTGAGCCAAAATTGTTCGATGTTCCCCTATTTCTTTCGGTTTTTCTCGCATAAACAGCTGTGAAATTGGCCAAAACAGAACAGCATCAGCTTAGACATTCAGTGTGTGAGAGCAAATTGTCAAGCATCAGTTTAATCACATTTTGAAAACATGAGCCAGCTGTTGTTAATCCATAACATGTTGTTAGGAAGTGCAATAGTTGGGCTCTTATCTTGTCTTTCCTGCTAACAATCAGGTTTTCACAACCAAAGGTTATTTGCTGTCTCAGAGGAGGGGATCACAACAGCTGCAGCTGATAAGAAGGAGAAAAGTAAGGTGGGTGATCATCAACCACAAGCTTGATTATTAGTTGGTCCAGCGGTCAAGGAACAAGGACACATCATATATCCATCGATCAAACCTGCAGGAAGATTTATGCAGACTCTTTTAAGGGGTTCTTACCGAATTTGAGCTTTCTGTAGGTGTGTGTGTCTCTGTAGACTTTGAAGGTGGTTATACTCTCTGATTGGTACCCTGAGCTCATTTTCACTTCCATTACAAGTCTATCAATGTGAAACCGGATCTTGATGAAAGGCCCTCTGCAGACAATTGATCTCAGTAATGATGAAGAGGAGGGGCTAGGTCAGACATGCCACTTCTTCTTTCACAGGATTTTCTCAGAGGTGCTCGCTGGAGTGTGAGCCAGTCACAGTGTCACAGTTTGATGGGCTAGTTAGATGTGTCATCTGATGGATTGTTCTTAAAATGCTATTGAAAAATGGTCTGCTGTGCATCAGCCAATTATGCAAAAAAGCCTATGTGTACCCAGAGTATAGAGTACTTTCTCCGAACTAATTAATTAAATTTCTCTCTGAGCTCTTTCTACTTTATTTCGCCCACAGAACTTCTTTCACAACACCCTAGCGGATGTTAAAAAAAACGTTTTAGATCAAGTTTTCTTCTCAGTCAATTCAACCTAATCAAAGTGTAGAGGGGAAAAAAGACAGGCACAGGCTCAAATAGGGATTTCGTAATTGGCCTGTTTTGCATTTTTTCTCCAAGGATATTTTATTCACATGCCTGGCTTATAAAAGCTAAATTGTTTCAATTCTGAACTGATTGTACCTGTAACACAAAAGAGAAGGAAAAAAAACATTGCCTTCATCCCTCCTACGGGGTTATACTAAACCACTTATTTCAAACTAAACTGGATTATAGACAAAAGACACAAAGCTGGAATGCCTTGGTTTTCCTGCATAATAGAGCTATAGAACCCGGGCAGCCGTTGCCCGGCTGGTAATTAAACTTATGCTTTTGAATGGTAGACATTTTTAACCGCAGACATATTAGGGAGGATGCACATGTTTGTTTATGTAAGAGATAATAGACTTGGGGTTCATGTTGCCTCTTAGTAATGTGTCCTCCAGATCATCTCTCGAGCACTTCCTGTTTGCTTGCTGCCTGTATACTTCTTTGCTTTCACATTTATTTTCCTTAGAAAGTCAGAGCAGTTGGAAAAATAGGCCAAGAGGAGGAGCAGCGGGGTTACAAATGTGAGCTGAGGTGCAATCAAAGGTTTGTTTTATGTTCTCAATACTGCCCAAAGACTTTACTCTGCATAGAAAAGGAGAAAATCTCAATGTGCAAGTGCAGCACAAGAATGTGAATGAAGCACCGCCTCAGTCCTCGGCCTAGACATATGGATGTGGTTATGGTGGTGGTGTTTGAGGGTGTGCTGCGTCTGGGAAGAGTGAGGATTACATATCTGTTTGTCTCAGGGCCAGCTATGAGTATGTATGGCAGCGGTGCCAGGTTTTCGTCAGCACTTTCAGAGGTGTATGCAGAGAAACATGAAGCGCACCTTGTTGCCCTACGGACGGTGGACGATTCACAGCAGGAACAAAGCTGCTTTGCAGAATCAAAGGTACTGCACAAATCAGCCCTAAGCAGCACAGAAATGAGCTCAGAGGAGATCTGGGTGCTGGCGCAGTGCCTCGTGCATTTCACACCCAATTTTGGATGACCCTGTTCGCTCTAAAAATAGAGCTTTTCTTTCAGTCTCTCCTGTAGAGTGCTCTCTAAGTTAACTTTGAGGCAGTGTCTCGTAAGGCCACGCTTGAGCCAGAGCGGCGACTTGAGAGCTTGGAGAAGAGCCTTGTAAATCCAAGCTGGATCTCCCTGAAGCAGTGATTGAGATGTATTTACACTGCTCAGCAAGCCTCTCTGGCAAAGTCTGCACAAAGAACAGCCCCTAGGCCTCTCAGACCACTTCAGCCCACTTCATCTCTTTTGAAGAGTTTCTGCTCACCTGCTTCGATAGAAACCTGGCCACAGGACCTCTGTTTCTCCACTGCAGTAATTTTAGGGATTGACTCAAAGTGCACATTGAAACCTGGTGTGTGAGATTTGAAGAGGATAATCTGCATCCATCCATCCATCCATCCCAAGAGTTCATATGAAGTTCAGATGACAGATATTTAGCATGCGCTGTAGGCTACTTTGTAAGGTCACGGCACTGATATTCTTGGGGAGTCAATTCAGTGTAACTACTATTTCAGTTTTTTACAATATTTGATGAACATTATTTTAATCTGTCCACACATGCCCAAAGAATTAGCAGTTTGGAACTTTTTATTGCTTTGTAAATGTCCATGCAATATATTATTTTAGGCCTCATATGATGTGAACGATATCTTGTGATAAAGAAAACAAATCAAAATGATAGTATTTTGTAAGTATTGAAGGATGTTTGATATTTCCTGAAATGCGCTTATTGCAGAGAGTTGGATAAGAAGACTGATACCACTCTCATGTCTGTGCAATACATATGAAGTTACAACTAGCAGCCGGTTAGCTTACATTAGCACAAAGCTAGCTTAGCTGTGTCCAAAGGTAACAAAATCCACTTACCAACACTTCTAAAGCTCACAAATTCACGCATTATATCTTGTCTGTTTTCTTTGTACAAAACCCAAAGTATGCAAAATGCCGTTGAGGTTTTTACAGGGTCTCTCTGACTTTACTTATACTAATTATTTATGCAAAATTAGGCTAACCAGCTGCTAGCTGTAGCTTTATATTCATCATAGGCAACAGTACAGTAACTTTCAGCAAGAATGGGAACTGCTTTTCTGTAAACATCTAAACTATATCATTTAGTCTTTATGGACGTGTTTGTGTTTGTTTTAAGCTCGTCTCAGTGGTTATTCCCTTAATCAGCAGGAACATAGACACTGCATTCTTGTGTGTCACAGAGGGCTAATTAAAATGAATGACATAGGCATGTATTATTCTTTGTTCAACAGGAAAGGGCACTATTTATTTATTTTTTTACCAGACCATTTAACCATAAGGTTTTGCTTCATGACCCATGTGCACATTTGAACTGACACAGTTTCAGCTTCTCACATTCAATTTTCACATGAAAGAAAAACCCACTTTGGTCCCATTTTTTGGATCTTCCATGTTACCAGTTGTATCCGTATACCTACAGATGTTAGTACTTTTCCTGTTTTTATTTTTATTGCCATTGGGATTATTACAATTGTTTGGCATAGACTCCACTGTTTTGGATTCAGTTGCCTGGCTGTGGTCTTTTGTTTTTTAGCATCCACTGGCACAGTGGGTTTCTAGCTAAGTAGATTCATTGTGGCTCACTGGTTGAAATGGCTCAGCCATTAGTTTCCTCCTTGCACAGCACCTTGATTGTATACTCTTGATTTAGTGTTATTAAATACTATCCAATAATGTTTCTCATAATTCTAGCTTCTATATATATTCTTACTATATAAATTGCTTTACTATGTCCTGTCTTCCCCTAGAATTCATGCGGAGCTGACCGTAACACCCTGACATTGGCTCAAATTAATGAGCAATGGTGATGTGGATTGAAACGATGACCTTTTGTTGCCTAGCGACCGATTCACTTCTTCAGCAGCGGCTCATCATCATGAAATACTGCGCTACGGGTTGTTGTCAGGTCTCCACCGAAGGTCATGACAGATCTGACCTTATACAAATAGTTATGTGAAATATTTTCAAAAACTACTATGAATATTGTATGCTAATATTCAGCTCCACCGTGTTGTACTTTAGCCACAGAAGTGCATTTGGTGCAAACAAATTGTAATTAGCTGTCATTGTGTTGTCTCCGGTGTTACCAGTCTCGTTTCCTGTTGCCAAAGTGTTGAGCTGCAGCTCGTTGTTTTAGTAGTGATCCTTAGCAGACAACAAAGCAGTCAAATGTCCCCAGAGGTTACTGAAGCTTCTCTTCACAGATACAATCTGTAAAGGACAATGGACAGGCAAGAAAATCAATAGAAAGATTATGATCACAAATGAGACATGTTGGTGCCCTTTGGTATGTGGATATGAAGAAAGATGCCGTCCACTGGAATATAAGTAATGCGAGGTTGGGCCCTTGTTGCCTTGGGTCTAAGTGTAAATCATGAAAAAGAAATTCATATGACAAAAATCTAGGACTATAATGTCCTGGCGATTTAGATTCCGGCATTGTTGCATAGTGCATGTATTGATAATTTTTTTGGGTTCTGTGGTACTGAAATATTTCCCCTTTTTAATGTGTTTTTGAGGCACAATAGAAGTTAATATTGCAGGATATTGTGTGGACATTGCTCTGCATGCTCAGGCTGCTGATTGGAGAAAAAACTCTACATTTTTCTAAGTTGGATTTTCAACATGAGGACAATAAGAAAGGTCATTTGGTCTTGACACTGAAAAGTGCTTGCGGGGAAATATGTCCGGTCATTTTTCAATGCTTTGCCAGCAAGTATTAAACAACCAAACACATTATAAATATTTCATAAGCGTTTCCACACAGCATTTGGAAAAGTGTTTAATATCGAGTCTGTAATGTGATGAATGGTTTCAAATAGTGGTGTTTGTTTTGATTTGTCTACGGAGGCCACAGAAGAAAAATGTGTGCATGAATGGAAAGTTTTGATTTTAAGGTCACCTTCATCTATAAACAATTGATGACTTGACTCAGTGTGAATATTCTGGCTTTAATAAAAGCTGGCGTGCCTTTTTTTTTTCTTCTTGGTTGGCTTGGAAAAGTGGTTTAAAGAGTTGATAACAAAAGAGAAAAAGATGGCACTGAACCCTTTTGTTCTTGCTTCACAGGCTTCCTTAAAGATCACAGCAACCAAAACCAAAAAAAGAAAAGAAAAACATTAAAGCCACTCTGTTTCATAAACACTTTTTAAGTTGTCCTTGGACACTAATTTTGTTCCAGATGGCATTATGCAGCCGTACTGTTGTGACTATGCAGTAGCCATTTTATTCTCGAGAGTTAAAATGATGTAAGGATGTAAGGTCGGGGATTCCTTTGATCAATCATAGCCCCGGTTACAGTTAATGTAAAGGTCCAAGAGTATTAAATATTACAACCAGCCAGAAAACTAGCTTTGGCTTGATGTTCTCATACGTGCTGTATATTTTCTCCAACAGTCATTCCTTTCCTTTCCAGTGGATTTAGGGTTTGATCACTGTTTCTGTGTTTTCTTTGTCCTTCAGAGAAAGAACGTCCACCTGCTGCTGAATGTGTTTTTGCTGGCAGCCTGGGGAGCCGTCCTGTTGGCCTGCCGCTTCTACTGGATGGGTAACAAACCTCCCAACTTCTCCAACTCTGACAACCCGGCAGCCGACTCACCCTCGCTCCTCACCAGGACGCTAACCTTTTCCTACCTGCCTGCCATCAACTTTTGGCTTCTCCTTTGCCCCGACACGCTCAGCTTTGATTGGTCAATGGATGCCCTGCCTTTGATCAGGAGCCTTGCTGATTGGAGGAACTTTCACACGGCAGTCTTCTACATTGGATTGCTCATGCTGGCTTGGTTCAGCCTGTGGACGCACCAGACGGCTAAGGGCAAGGAGACCAATGGCAAAGCACATCATTACACCAATGGCAGAAATGGGAACAGTAATGGACACAGTTATCAATACAACAATCATGAACATATGAACAATTCCCACACAGACACTCATATTAATAGTGCACAGAACGGTACCAAAAAGCACTATGAGAGCAGGACTCCTCTGCCCACCACTGAAA
This sequence comes from Bovichtus variegatus, assembly GCA_943593645.1. Taxonomy (NCBI): domain Eukaryota; kingdom Metazoa; phylum Chordata; class Actinopteri; order Perciformes; family Bovichtidae; genus Bovichtus; species Bovichtus variegatus. The sequence goes on from CALSCE010010634.1 coordinate 3,899,626, forward strand.
ACGTTGTGGTGTTCTCTCTCGGCCTGTTGGCCATCCCTTTCCTCCCTGCCACAAACTTGTTTTTCTATGTGGGGTTTGTGATAGCAGAGAGAGTACTGTACATCCCCAGCATGGGCTTTTGCTTGCTGGTAGCAGTGGGGATGAGGTCTCTGTACGTCCGACTGCGACGCAGGTCCTCCAGGGCGATGTTGGTGTACTGCAGCGCTACCGTGGTCCTTCTTTTCGGTGTTAAAACTGTTTTGAGGAACCGGGACTGGAAGAATGAGGAGATGCTCTACAAGTCAGGGATTTATGTCAATCCTGCTAAAGGTAAGGCCCTTTCAGTCAAAGTAGCATGCACACAGGTAACTTTCTTGCACTTTTATACACATTCCCACATCAAAACCTCTTTCCAACCACCATATTTCCTCATCTGAATAGTAGACGAGGTCTTAGGCAAGGTTTTGAATTTTATAATGTGTGCTGTCTCTCTACTGCCGCACTGAATTATTCAAAGTCAAGCTGCTTCAAAATGTCTTCTCTTCGTCACTTTAGCATCAGCCTTACCACAGCCTTCTCAGTGCCTAATAAGTCAAATGGGCTACATTTATTCTTAACAAACACTTGCTTTTACAGTTGTTCCAAGGAATACAACAGAGTTGTCCCTCTTTATCGCACGTCCTCTCATACCCGGCATGCAATCTTTTTAATGTCTCACTTGGAAAGGCACCATCACCCGTCTCTGATTGGCACCTGTAACTGCAGATAAAATATTCAATAGCCTTCACATTCAAGGTCATCAGACATAGATTCCTATCCAGAAGTTCTAAGAGCTGCTGAGGAGAGAAGCAGGGCAGGGTACTCGCAAGAGGGACACGTTGTGTTAGCTAATTTCCCTTTCAAATTCTGAGCGGAGCTGAGGCGTGACAGCTGTTTGTTTTGGCAGGCCGTCAGCCGAACAGAGCAGCAGTAATGTCCCCGACTCACATTCATTACTGCTAACATGAGATTTGAACAGAACCCAAGCTCAAACACAGACGCACTCATTGGATTGCTTGACCTGTGAAAATTCAGGACGCATGAAGCAACTCTTTTCTATTAAATAATACTTCATAAATTCTGCGAGCGCAGTTGAATGAGGGACGCTTGGGTTGTTTTTCCTGCCTGCTTCTGTTTATACTGAATATTCTTCTGGGATTAGCTAGATGTTATGATTTTCAACAGCTAAATACTGTAAATACATTGCTTAAAGGCATGCTGCATATTTTAGCACTTTAAACGCGCGTCAACAAAAGCAGTAAGAGCTTGGATTATGTCTTCCTATTCAATATGACTTGTGGCGATGCACGAAGAAACAATATAATATAACACTTTAGATGCACAGTGACATTCGCTCTGTGAATCATTATTACTGTCAAGTTTGTGCAGATTATAAAAGAGCCTTAAAACAGATCAACGATGATATTATTTTTACACAGCAATCGGCATTGGCTACTATTTTCACATCCAATTAATTTATTTTAATTGGATGTGAAAATCCAATTTTCAACTCTTACAGCCTGTGCACAAAATTTATAAAAGCTCTTAGCCACCTTATTCCATGATGTCAGTTGCTGACATTCAAACACTAATGCCCTTAGCGGTGCAATAGCACTGTGGTGGTCTTCTTTTCATACACACTGTCATAGGAATGACTGGTGCTTTTGGCACAAACCTCCTCTGGTGCGTCATCTCTCTTAATGTCTTTCTCTTTAGAGGTTAGAAAACCCTGAAACCCTTGTGAGTAAGAGGCTGAGAGTAACAAAAGAAACCGATTACTTGCCACAGAAATGCAATCTGTTGCTGCTTTATTCTAAAAGCTTTTAAACATTCTGAAAAAGTTATGGCAGTGGCACAAATGTTCTTTTTTTAATTCTGTTTGATTAACCTTTTCTTTTTGGAACCTGTCAGCATGGGGCAACCTTGGAAATGTCCTGAAGAGCCAGGGTGAGATGGAGGAGGCTGAACAGGCGTACAGAAATGCCCTCTATTACCGCAGCAATATGGCTGACATGCTGTATAACCTGTGAGTTTGTATTTCAGCATACTTTTGTGCCCGACTTCCCATTGTCTAGGGCTGTACTGAATAGTTTGAAGCTCCATTCATAACGTTGACCTTCAAATTCTAAATCAACATTTGAATGTTGTGCAGCATCTTTCTTGTTGTCTTTTTTTGCATGCCAATTCATCCAGTTTCAACCTGGTGTATCTGCAGTTGCAGACAAACATTAGGTTGCACAATATTATAAGTATTATACTATTTGCAGAATTAGATTCCAGTGGTGGCTGCATAGGATCCAAACATTACCAATACTCTAAAAGTCTAAAAGTCAAAATTGAATAAAAGATAGATGTAACAATTTCAAAAATCAACAACATGGTATTATCTGTAACACTTTATCATAAGCATCATTAATAAAAGGTAAATTGATAGTTAATTATACCTTCTTCATTTTTACTGTTTATCAAATCTAATCAAGTTTATGTACTGTTTACTAATTATTAGTAATGCTATAACTTGTTATTCTAGCAATTTATTGTTGTACACCGCAAAACATTTTAGATACCATATTAAGTATGTGTTAATGATTACCAAATTTTGTAAATTTGTAAACCTTTTAAGAAATGATTTGTAAAAACATTACATAGGAAGATGGACCAGATATGTGCAATACTTTGTTACTGGTTAATAATTGGTTTGTAAACCGTTTACAAACATTAATTACATTTTTTTATAGCATAACCTATAATAAGTAAACATTATTAATTATCATTACATTGTTTGCTCACAGTAAAATAAGTATTTACTGAAGTTTAATTTTCTATCAATTTAACATTTTTTAATTGCGGTTATTATAAAGTGTTACCAACCGATTGTTCTCCCAATTGCCGCCTACAAAGGGAGGCACACGCTTGTATAAACGTGGCAGTCAAGCAGCAATCAAACAGCCCCATTTTCAACAACATGACGTCCTAAAATATGATAACAGACATTCAAAGTGTCATTTGAAAAAAAACTCACGAGAAAAGAAAATGACTTTCGGCACAGCCCTAATATTTGATCTCCTTATAATATCTCCTTAATGCTCAGGTTCATCTGCCTTTGAGTATCTGTTGTATACTTGATTTTCTTTTAAGTGCGTCTCCACTAATAGCAGTTTCAATTACATTGGGAGTGTGTGTGTGTGTGTGTGAACAAATGGACGAGTTCTCCTCTTACATGCGCGTGTCCATTGCTAAGAGGGTTCTCTCAGAGGAAGTGCCGTCTTGTCTTGTTTTCCCCAGAGGGCCGTCTGTCTGACAGGGTTATTAATGATGCTGTTTCAGCCTGAGGGGGGAACACAAAACATCCACAGCCGACACTCAAAGTGTGCTCAAATGTCTGTGGTTTGCTAAGATCTAAATCTTCTTCTTCACTTGTATCAGCTGCTTCTGCTCTTGTCTAATCCTAACAGAGGCTTTTTAACTTTAAATGGTGAATAGGGTAAACACTTTAACGAATAGATACCAGCATGAAACCTCCCAAGTTGATTCCTTGCATGAAGGCAATTACTTTTTTTTGGATCACAAGTTTTAAAATGTTATGTTTAAATATGCAAATGAGGCATTATCTCAAATATGTGCTAATTTGCAGAAATTTCCCAACATTTCCAGAACAGAAATCTGAACATCGGAAAAGACAGGTTTAACTTTCTTGGTTCTTGGTTCTTGTTGACATATAGGGTCAAAGGTTTTTTTTACCCTTTAATACTGTCAACAGGTATAAAACGTTATATAAATCACGCTATGAATGGTATATGACGAAACTCCTCTCTGGAAATTTTCTAAATATAGCTAGTAATGAAAGTGTAAAGTTTGGTGTATGGTTTCTGGCACAGCGTATGACAAAAAAAACATTTGAAAGATAGTACAGGTGAATAGGGTAAAACATTTGAACAAATAGACATCCTCATGAAACTTCCCCAGTTGTTTACATACGTTGAGACAATTCCTTTTTGTATTACACGTTTTTCTCAAATTGTATGTTTAAATATGCAAATGAGACATTAACTAGTGCTAACTTGTGGTGAATGTAGAAGAAATCCACAGACGCAAATAGACAAGGTTTAGTAACATAAACACCTGAATGTGTATTCTGGACGTTTTCTTTCTAGTAGTCTGAAAGAAGACATGTTATGGAGGCAAAATAGCCCAAAAATCTCAAAATTGACCGGTGCATGAAAAACAATGTTTTTGTCTCACATCTCCTCTTTTGACCTTTTTAAAGCTTTAAACGTCCTGTTACATCTTTCCTTTTGTCCCTTTCAGCGGTTTGCTGCTACAGGAGAGCAACAAGTTCTCAGAGGCGCTCCACTACTATAAGCTGGCCATAGGGAGCCGGCCAACTCTGGCTTGTAAGTACAGCTCTTCTTTCTTTTCTTCTTTTGACAATCTCCAGCTCTTGTGGTTGTGGCTGCGCTGTGTCCAGGCAACAGTGAACACAGGCTGTGGTTATGTGAAGGGCGAAGAAAAAGGTGGGAAAGGGCAGTGGGTACACGGACGGATTCAACAATCGGCACAGCTGCCGGACTGGCTTTCAAAGTCAAGATGTCTTTTATTATGAATCCAGGCCATGACTCTCATTCCATTGTATCCTTCCCACTACATCTACTTTATTCTCTCAGATTTTGAAAATCCACCAAATAAATTCCCTGCTTCTTATAGTATATTTTCCACACATTGTCATCTTTCAAATTAGCTCCCCATTGTTTTAGGCGTCAGTCAATGACGGATAAATAGAGACTCTTAAACGCCTCTTCCTTTCTTGCCCCGGATTAATTATCGACCTAATCAAGATCACGATTAGACTAGAAAATGTCCATTCAGCGTGCAATTATCCATTCTGTTATAGCCGATAACGAGCCTAATTAATTACCCCAAGCAGAAGACAGGTTGAAGGCACAATTAGAATGTGACGAGTTAAAAGCGTTTTTCAAGGTTGACTCATCTACTTGCCTAATTGGGAGCTTAACACTGCAAACAGTACCATTTAAAAAAATATATTTATTTAATATGTAGAGCTATGCTGATTTGTGATAAAGTGCTATTGATTTCTGTCACATTTTTTTGCATACAAAAAGTCAGTTAAGAAGGCTGATGAAATTGGAAAAACTTGCTGTGGTCTATCTGTAGTTTTTCTTATCTGCTTTGCTTTCAGTGCTGATCCATGAATTTATATATATTTTTTACCATCTAATGCAACACCTTGAAGCACAGATAAGACGGGCAGGTGTAATGATGTAGAATAACAAAATGTGAGCTTTTAAGATAACAAACATCTAAAGGATGGAAGAGGAAGAAGATAGCTTGAATGATTGGGGGAAAAAAAGGCTGTTTGGTTCTAAACCACCCCTTTAACTTGATTATACGTCAACACCCTGCCAAAGAGCCTTCCAGATTGATCTGCTATATCAAGGTAATTTATTCAAACAGCCAGACTTGATAGGGAGTTGTTTAGAGAAGCAGGTCCACAGAGACTAATTACTCTCCAGCTGCATATTGATTATTAGATGTTGTCTTTGACTGATCAAGGAAAAGTTTAACAAGCATCCAAAGCATCTCACAGGATGTATGTAAAGGTCAAACTTACAGCAAAGCATTAATAAGATCAACACCTCAAATCTATAGAAATGTTCGTTACTCATCTTTTCAGCGCCATTGAATCTCTGAGGTCTCCAGTCAGTGAGGAATTTAAGGAAAATGGTTTTATAGTTAGATTTGGTGGGATAGGCTATCCTCTTTTAGGGAGCTCTTAATGGCAGTGATGTTGATAGGTACACGTTATAATGATGTGTTCAAAATTAATTTAGTAAAATGTAGTTTTTGGCAAGAAACTTGAATAAATAAAGTTGTTTCCATAGCAATATAAAATAGATATTAAAGAGGGAATTATGACCTGTTTATCTTCCTAACAATAGCTCTAAGCAGCTTATAATACATTATTAAAACTATTAATGCCAAGATTTATTTTTTTTAAATCAAAGCAATTATTTCAATTAAAATGCAATTGGTTATTTCCTAATCATTGGAATTGTGTATTTTTATGCAAGTAACCACTATCGATAACAATAACAAAGTAAAAGGATAACATTTAAACTTTTTGTCTGTTTACACTGAATTGATTTGTCAAAAAACACACATTGTATCGGGGACGCCAAACGAGCTTCATTATTAGTTGTGTCAGCAGTGGATATAAAATAGAAGTGTTAGTGTTCTGTTTATCTATTTTAATAATGCTTTGTAAAAAAAATATATATAATTATTATAGCATATTATAAATGCTAAAATATTATTATAATTTATTATAATACACACCTGTAGAATTAAGGAAACGCAAAAACAAATTATTTATGCACAAGCATGTCAGCACATTCTCTTCGCGTTCTTACCTAAGAACAACTCCCCAAAAAGAAAACCTTGGTAAATGTCAGAATCTTCGATAAAACTGCATCAGTGACTTTTAAGAAAAAAAAGTCCTCCTAAGAGCGGTTGCAGAATGATGCCCAATGAATCCAAGCAATCTTCGTTAAATCAACGATACAAACTTTCACCACATATGGAGGAGGCTTGGGTGGTGGAGGAAAGATGATCCAATTGGCTGATGCACGTCGAACTTAAGTGCTCAGCCAGAACTAACACTACTCTCCATGTTTTGTTTTCCCGACAGCGGCCTACTTGAATACAGGCATCATCCTGATGAATCAGGGTCGCCTAGATGAGTCCAAGCGCACCTTCCTGACCTGCGCTGACATCCCAGATGAGAACCTGAAGGACCCCCACGCCCACAAGAGCTCAGTCACCAGCTGCTTGTACAATCTGGGCAAGCTGCTCCATGAGCAGGGACACCAGGAGGTAACGACCCAAAGTTGCATTTCACATTTTGCTTTGAAAATCCTTCGAGATGCATGTATATAAGAAATATTTCAGCGAGCTGGGAACTATATTGGCGTGCTTAGGACTTAGACTCGGACAAATGCTGAGTTACACTAACTTCTTTAACTTGCATATTTATTTGAAGTAAGTTGAAATACTGTATGTTGAGACAGCCGTAATGTTGTTTGTCAGCGAAGGACCCATTGCTCACCACAATATAAAACAAAACCCACCGTTAAATGCACTCCATGGAGATGACATACCTTCAACGATCTCTACACGCACAAATCAATTTTGTCTCACATTTAGTATGTATTTTTTAAACATCTGCAAACATATTTTGTTTTACCATCACCCCCATACAGTGATTCCCATAGGAGTTCAAAGGGTGTTCCTTTACGTGCAGCACATGCTGGAAAATGTAAAACCATAGTGAATTGAGATAAGATGCAGGCTGTTGCCCGAGGAGCTTTTGCATTTTATATGGACATGTTCCACAATTGCTTGTGTCATAGGGGACTCTGTGTTTGGTGCAGATAATCCTCGGGCTGTTTCTTACAAATTTGCTCCCTTTGACGCCCCTTAAGACCTACAGTGCTGGCTAAAGTAAATGCTTTTCCAAGGCTGCACATTTATATTGTACATAAGCACTGATGCTGCTGATTCAATCAGGATTGAAGCAACGGTACTGCAGATTTAATAAGAACTTTTATAAATGGTTGGCGTGCTGGAGAGAGAGAGCACTTCCTCCCGAACTCTAACCGCAACATTTGCTTCAGCAATAAAGTAGTTCCAGCTCCTTCTACCGTTTAAATTGCGAGGGACTCTGAGGTGAATCGCTGGACCTACACTCTATACATACCAGAGTCAATATGTGACAGCGCTCTAGTCGTCTTAACAGCCGTGACACTGAGGATAGACCCTTTCTGCTCGACTGTGTATGAACCAGCGACCCCCAATTCCACGCTGTGTATTCACAGTGACTGGGCCCTCAGCTGCAGGGGAGGAATGAGTAGTTACCACAGCGGCAGTTTCTCTGGCGGGTCCTCTCCGCTCTCTAATGCAAACATCCCCCAACTTCTTCTTCTTCTTTTTTTTTCTGTTTGTTTGTTTCATTCACAGGAGGCCCTCACAGTGTTTAAAGAAGCAATACAGAAAATGCCAAGACAATTTGCACCACAGAGCCTCTACAACATGATGGGTAAGCGCTGCTTTTGTTTCAAGACCACATGCATAAAAGTTGTTGTTTTTAAGGCAAGGAAAAAATAACAGACAGTGGAAATAAGGGTAAAAGGGTTATTTTGAGTTATTATGAATTTTTTCTTGGAGAAAATGGTTTTGTGCGGTTTGCATTGCCTCCGCCTGGGTTTGTCTGTCAGCAGGATTACTTAGTGGAAGGGTGTAGCGTGGACCAAGGAAGAACCCATTATGTTTCACTGTCATTAACATGGCAAGATGGGCCATTTGTGCTGCATTCATTTGGTGTCGGAAAAAAATCGGAACAATTTGAGGAAAAACTCACATGAAATCCCCCTGAGGTCGGAAAAAGCTATCAACGTGTGGTTCAAATGCTCCGATCAATAAAATAAAGCGTATTTTATAGCGTCCATGTTGTTTCCACATTACGACTTAAAGCTCATCAACACACCCAAATCGGAAAAGAACGACTTCCCAACTCAGGAAATGGGACCATCTGATGAGCATGTGGACGCACCATCGGCCTCGAAGTCTGCGCGCTCCCATTGTCGTTGTAGTTTTTATTTAATTTGTGTGTGTTCTGGGTTCAATTAAAAACAAATAGCCTTTTTCTTTTTTCTGGACCAATTAACTGAAACTGAAACTTTCAGTAAGCATTAGTGGATTATTAATTGCCAGAAAGACCCATTAGCCGTTTTACACTTGCAGCTTTTGAATGTGTGATAGCCTAAGGGCTCACTAACACCCACTGTGGAGCAGGGGTATCCCAGACTTTTGGGAATTTTCCCCAAAAACGCAGGCTAAAATCACTCGTATAAATAGAATTTTGATCAAAAGCCCCCAAAATGGCTAGTGTTTTTAATTGTACATTTTTCTTTCTTGAATGATTAAATATTTTCATGTGCATAAAAGAAGAAGTCAAGCATTTGTCGTACCGCTAGTGCTGTGAGAATTCAGAAGATTCTGACCTCGGGTTCACATTTCCAGTTGTGAATCTTAAACCCGGGGCTTACCGTAAGCCCTTGCTTATTAGATATGAAGATGAAAACTAGGTTAAGCTCACTCTAGCTTTCTGCAGCCTTGTGTTTAGGTTAAGCCAGGGTTAAGATATGCCGCAAAAAGTTTAAAGGAGTGCTAGAGTAAAGTAGTAAAGAAATTGCAAAATCAGTGATGGACATCAACCAAACGATCATTTATATCAGTGTTAGCCTTGTTTGAAACAGCGTTTTGAGACAGTAGTAAGCTTTACAATATCATGTTAAACAGAGTTAATTTGCTTTCCGCTACAAGCCAGTTTGTTGGATTACAGCTGGAGAACAGCTGCTTTCAAGCTCATTATAGCTGCTTTTTTAAAAACTTTTTTTCTCTCTTCTCTCCTGCTTTCTTTCTCTCTCACACACGCGTAGCTACTAACCCCCCCCCCCCCCCACACACACACACACACACATACACACACACACAAAACCTGGGACGTCTGTAATTCAGATTTGGTAGTGCCACTGGTTCATTTATGTGTTGGCAAAATGCAATTTGACAGAGCTACCGAGATTATGTCAAAATGTTGATGAAAGCTCCAGTCACCGTTAAGCAGCAGCACTGCGTCTGTAATGGAGGCGCTGAGCCAGATATCTGTGATTTCTGCAGCTTAGCGTTGTTTCCTCGCTGAACTGATTTGCACATTTGGCACACCTGCTCATATATATCTCCAGTTTTCGTTCGCTCTGCTGCTCACATGCTGTTTGTCAGACGCCAAGGAGCAGCGGCTTTCATCAGAGGCAGACCTGGGTGGTAATCTGCACCCCGCTGGTCTCGCTCCAGCACTCTCTGTGGGCCGAGGAATGTTCCACTCCGAGGAGCTGCTTTTCAGCTCCTTGGATTCGATGTCACTTCTAATTGCACGTTGACGTTCGCGCTAATCTCATACAGACGTCTGCTGCAAGTATTTTAGCCGTGTTTAAACACATCAACTAATGAAGCGGTTGTGTCAAAACTGTATATACATGTTTTTTTAGCGTTTTGTTTTTTTTTTAATAGCTCAGTGCCATGGGCTGGTGGTACATCTCTGAAATCCAGATAATCCTGCCTATTAAACACGTTGACAATTTGACAAAGTTATTCAGTATTATATAAATCGCAGTTTGGATTAAGGGATGGCAATGACAAGCGGGCCATGGGAGTATAGGAATCCTTAAAATACAAAAAGAAATGCATAGATATATGTTTTTTCTTCTTTTTTCTTTTTTTCTTGTTTAAATAGAGTGATTACAGAGCAAGTGAAGACAAGTGCAGGGACACATAGACAGCCGATAGAGATAATATAAAGTGTGACGATAAAAACAAAAGGGAATGAAAAGAAACTAAAGAATACAACATGGATGCAAACTGATGGGTATGTAGTAAGGTCCAGAAAAAACTTTGTTTTTCCTATTTATGTGTGAAGAAAAGAGAATGAGATGAAAAATAAATTAATAAAGAGGGAAAAATAGTATGAAATAAAAAAACGAATAAAAAAGTTATTAAATCATACATAATTTATAAGTGTGTGTGTGTTGGGGTGTGAGTGTTTTTCTCCCAAAGAAAGTGAGATTGTATATTTTGTGACAGTATGGAGATCAAATTTGCAACATCTTCTAATCCATTGTTTTACTCTTTTTTTTATTTTTTTAAAGTTAGCTGTTGAAAAAGGACATTTGGGATTATATAGCTACAATGTTATGGTTTTCCAACACTGAAATCTGAAACACCAGACGATGGATATCATGTCGAAAATATATTCCTATATATTGCTTTACATCTCAGGGGGAGGCAGTTCTTAAGCCTGGAGCTTTCCTTTTTTTTTTCACAACAAGAGGAGTCTTACAGTTTTACATTTCTTTTACATGCCTGTGTTAAGAGGTATTTGCTGTAAAAGGAGAAAGTGTGTTTTCAAATCATTAAGAGTTTTGATAAGGAGTTGCGTTTAGGCGTGTGACACCTGTTGCTTATCACAGTTTCCTATCGGGGAAGTGATTATTCCTAATCCTCTCGGAATTAAAGTGTCAGTCCGCTCTAGCCTCAACAACCTGTCCACTCAAGCTCTCGTGACATTTTACCAACTGGGATGCATTCAGTTTCTTTCGCTTAATATGTAATAATGTTCCCTGCAATGATACACGTGTTATTGGACGCCTATGAAAGAGAGGGTATTGTTTTTTCAGGTGTGAGCAGGCAGAGGGTCAGATCTGGTGGTGGGGGAGGTATCTGATGATGTCTGACACATCAGGGAGGGTGAGGGAGAGTGTTAGAAACGCAGTAATCTGAACTCCGCTTATTTCACGTTTCTTTTTTTTAAGAATTACATTTGCTGATTGTGCATCAAAGGTTTTGCGCTTGTAAAAGACATGGGAAGTGGATCATGAATTGTTTCTTGCAGCATCAATGTCGCACTCTAAAACAAAGGGTAACGTCTGAATTCTCTCAGCTCAGTGTGGGGTGTGAGGCCTGCATCGTGCCACTCTGGATTGAGGTCTGCTCTCACTGCTGCTCTGTCAGGGGGAACTCTCATCTGAAACAGCTGGAAGATATGTGATGTCTTAACCTCTGACAGCTTGACCCCTGACTTAACCCTCACTCTGTCCTCACAGGAGAGGCCTACATCAGACTGAACAAGCTGACTGATGCTGAACACTGGTACAGAGAGTCCCTGCGAGCCAAGCCAGACCACATTCCTGCACACCTCACATACGGCAAACTCCTGGCTATGACAGTAAGACTTTGAATGTTGCGTTAGCCATGCTTGTCCTACCATTAACCCTCCTATTGTATTCAGGCCAAATTTGTCCCGTTTCAAGTTTGAATATTTCATAAATATATTCCAGTTTTTTTATTGGAAACTGTTTATTTGATTCTTGAAGGTCTCTAAAAAAAAATGGTTGCATGTGTATCTTGATTACTCGAATAAATGTGGCCTTTGGACGACAAAATAAAAAAAATAAAAAATGTTGTGGTTATGAATGGATAGCAAGTTAGTAATGAGATAAAACTCTAAAACATCTACATCTAACTAAAATGTTGGGACAAAAATAATTGTTTTTTGGAGTGTTTTGTGACAAAGAAAAAGGTACGTGCGCATTTCTAACACAATATGAGGGTTAAGGAGAGACTAAGTTACTATTGAAAGACCATTTAAGAAATATTGAATATATGAAGTTGTCTTCATAGATATTTCTGCCGTTCAACTGTGTCGTCTGACTTGTTTCCCTGGACCAGTTCTCATTCTCTACCTGTACTCTCAGTTCTTTTCCCTTTCTGTTTTATTACACTCTCTTTCATCTCCACTGGCTTTTCATCAGTTCTCTCCAGCTCTTTGCTGGTGGTCGTTATGTCCTCCTGAACTCTCTACAGTTAATCAATAGTGTGTGTGTGAGCGAGAGGGAAAAGATTGGAAAAGAGTAAGCATGAAGGCCAGAAGGTTGTCACACTGTGTATCTCAAGATGCTCCTGTCTGACATAGGAATAGGACTTCCTTATTTAAAAAACATCTCTTCCTGGCTGCCCCTTTTTTGGTCCATGTAACTAGGTCTTAAAAAACTAGCTTAGAAAGCTGCATTCGCAACTTTGCGAAAACAGAGATCAGGCATTTGGCATGTTTGAAACGTTGCTCTGCAAGCTGGAGAATTGAAATCACTGATCTCTTTAAAGAATGAAATTGACGTCCGCCCAGCATTTTTCCAGGACAGAGATAACATCCTCTCAGGGTCACACAGCTGACCTGTGTTTCAAGAACCAAAGAAAATGCCGTTTATGTGGAAAGGTCTCACGGGCAGAAGCAGTTTCCAGTGTCGCCGGGTTTACGAGGAGGTGGTCATGCGGTCGGGTCATACAGTCATCCGTACAGATCACAGCAAGATAGGGCAGACTGAGAGCAGCAGTTAGAGCTGAAAGAGACTGTCAGAGGAAAAATAAACAAGTTAGAAGAAGAGTTGCGCAGAAGGTCAAAAGAAGGGTGGAGTTCATTCTCTTCAGCTGACACAGTCCGGGCCCTAATGGAAGGACGTTAATGTGTTCGATACCCGGCAGCGCTTGTATCTGGATCTCCACAGAAAGGCTAGAGTCTTCCTGGCCCAGTCCCTTTTCATTTCCCTTATGGAAACATCATTTTGGAAAGACTATAAATGAAAAGAAATTGAAAAAGAAAAGTTTTTGTGTTTCAAAGCTAATATGTGTGGAATAATTTTTCCTCGCATTGGGAGTATCTTGTTTTTTTTCCATACATTTTTTATCGTTTTTGTATCAAAGCTTTTCATTAAGACCTTAGGAGGGAATAATGTAACATTTTAGGAAATATGCGTGTTTGTTTTCTTGCCCAGACATAGAGTAGATGAGAAGATTAATACCACTCTCATGATCTGTATGGTAAATATGAAGCTACTGCCAGCAGCTGGTTAGCACTTAGCATTTGAAAAAGCTAACTTGGCTCTGTCCATAAAAAAATCCGCTAACAAGCGTCTCTAAAGCTCTCAACAATTGACACGTTGTATCTCATTTGTATAATGTGTACAAAACCCAAAGTGTAAAAATGACACTTTCTGGTTATTTGCCAGACTATTTCTTGGCCAGACTCAGTAACATCTGGCACATGGCTTGTTTGCTATTTTGCTGAGAGTCAGTTGAGAAGATTAATACCACCCCCAAGTCTGTAGGGTAAATATAAAGCTGGAGCCAGGACACAGTTAGCTTAGCTTAGCATTAAGACTGGATAAAAGGTAAAACAGCTAGCCTCGCTGGGGTCCAAAGCTTACGAACATCTCACTGATTAACACGATTTATATACATCTATATATATATAGATATATATATATACCTTTGTAATGATTTAATATATAAATCCATACAAAGGTGGCTGGTGCTGGTAGGCAGATTTCGCTACCTTTGGACAGGTTGTTTCCTCTATTTTACAGTATTTGTGCTCAGCTAGGTTATTATGTTGTTGGTGGTAGCTTCATATTTACCATACAGACATGAAAGGGGTATAAATCTTTTCATCTAACTCTCTGCAAAAAAAGTGAAATGTCAAACTGTTCATTTAATCTGATAATCGTGTTAATTCTTCCTCATGGTTGTTATATAGTTGCAGCTCAATAATGCCATTACATAGTGTATCCTCTGTGAAGAAGTCTTACGGTCGTAGATCATTATGTGTCTAAATCTAATTGAGCTCCTGCACCATACTAGATTGATTTTCCTGTCCGTAGTCAGACTGATGATCATCTTAAAGAATGATTCAGCTGACACCACAGATAAAAGTCGCTTGTTAAGCTGACATGAATTCCGGTCCCGTCGAGGACAGTCGACGGGAACAACACAATTCTTTAGAGGAGAGTGTTAAGACTTGGTGAAGTGGACTCGGGGAAGAATTCAGTCGGCCGTGAAGAGAAAATCTTTTTATTTAAGAAAGTGTTATTGATTTTGGAGGAAAGTAGACCTCAAACCTGCAATGATGAATTTCCATAGATCTGTGACCATGATGTATGGTAGACTTGTTTCGAGTGTAAATAATGCCATCAGAGGAGGCAACTTAGTTGTTTGGACAAGCTTAGAGCCTCTTTATCCATGAGAAACATATTGAAATGTGTCTGAATTTGATGTAAGGGGAACCATCATACTTTAAATTAGCAATTGAGACCATAAACTTATCAGAAAAATGTTTACTGACATGATTAATCAAGTGAGAATTAGGGTCATTTTTTTCATAGATTTCTATACAATCAGACTTCTTTTTCCAACCAGTGGAGTCGCCCCCTGATAGCCATTGCAAAGAATGCAGGTGTAAGGCACTTTGGATTTGGCTTCACTTTTCAGACCTCGAGGTTACCGCGTTGCACCATGTAATGTATTATTGTCCTGTTGTAGTTATAGCTTCTGGGCCCGATGACAACAGCATTTAAGTGTGATCAAAACCAGTCCAGGAAGTTAACCTGCCCACCAGCCCCCAGCTTCTTTCATCCCCTACCTCCGCACTCCCTGTGGCACCACTGTGAGTGATGAAGACGCTTCAGATACTGTCAGGGGTTTTGAGGTTCAGAGTCCTGCGGGGGAGGTGGAGAGACTGCAAGATAAGCCTTGGCAGCAGGGTCAGAGAAGGGTGAGAGGAGGACGCTGGAGCTAGCTGAGCTTGTAGCTGAGGCACAGAGAGTTTATGTGATTTGTGAATGGGGGGAGGACAAAATAGGGGAGGAAGGAAGAGTTAATAACCCAGATCAGTAACGTACCCCCCCCGCCCCCCTCCCCTACTGCGCTGACCCCTCCACACCTCCGCTGACAACCACGGGAGATCAGGATGTGATTTGGGCTCTCTGTAGCCTACACATCGCAGGTCAGAGATGGACACGGCCGCCCTGATGCTTGCAATATTGGATTCAGTCATCTACTTGTCATTTCCTCAGCTAATATGATACAGGCTACATTCATAATCACCTCGGCATCAACAGAGTGTGAGCTACATCTGCAGTTTATCTGATGTATCAGGAGATTTGAGGTGTGAGGCACGCACCAATAAGCTCAGCATGTGTGTGACAAAAGGGAGGATATTGTATCCACACAATGAGCTGACTAGAATGAGAAGTGGATATATTTAATGGAAAGTGTGGTTTGAAGGGTGGTTGGCATGTTGTTATTGACTTCCTGTATTATTTTTGTGTTTTCAGCCCCCCTCCCAAACCTAGTGGCCCCAAGGTGCTTTCGAATCAACAAAGAGGGAGTATTGTTATGTCAGGACATGTGGAAAGGGAGTGACAGCAAGCAGGCTGTCTGTGGGTTCCATTGATTTTCGTCAATTCGACTGAGTGGCCTCCATTAGCACTCATGTCACATGCAGTAGTTATTCTTTTTTTTTTGCCAGTATATAATAGGTTCCACTTAAGGAAGAGCAATCCTGTCCTGCAAACAAATAACTAAACATGTATTTCCGTTCTGACAGTTGAGTGAGAAAAATCTAGTTTACCTTCATGATCCCTCCCCCCAGAACATGTTTATCTCAATGGATGAATGATGAATTCTCAAAAGGCAAATGGCTGCCTTTTATAAAATGCTTTTATCCAAAGTGTTGGGTCCAATATTTCTATAACAATACCTGGCTAAACCCCAGCCTCAACTGTACTTTGTGTTTAATGTTAGCGTGCCAACACGGTAAGTTAAGATGCATTGTGAACATGATAAATGTTTTAATTGCATGTTAGCATTGTCATTGTGGGCATGTTAGCGTGCTGACATTAGCTTTTAGCTCGCAGCATCACAGAGCTGCTTGCAGCTTATTTTAAAAAAATAACTCTTTAAAAAAACGACCCAAGAACCTGAACCTATATTTTTGCTTTAATTCATCTTTTCATTGCTGCCCATAAGCAGTGTTGGTCATGTTGGTCAAGTGGTGGAGTAGTTAACTCACATTGAGTTGGAAGCACTGCCATGACTGACTTGACATTTACAAGAAAATTGTGCATCGGTGCTCGATTAATAAGAACTGTAATAACATTTCTTTTAAGAGAAGTAATAGGAAATTAGCAACTTTTTACTTTTTTAAGGTCCGAACCCTCACTGGCATATATCTTACTCTGGGCATGATGCATTATCCATTTACTGTATGTACTTAGATGTGTCAGAAATCTAAAGCCTCCATCCACGCACAACTGCAACTCATTTCAATGTGTGAAAACTTAATTCTGAGGTTTAACAAACAGATGTAGTCCTCTGTTATTATAAAACCAGCTGGCCCTTAAACAT
>CALSCE010010634.1:3916908-3953221 GCA_943593645.1 Bovichtus variegatus
ACGACCATTGGCCAGCTGCGCTGCTCTGTTTGAGCTGTGATTGGTTACGTGTCACAGTCTGGAGGAGCTGAGGGAGCTCTGTAGGTCCACAGGGCTTCAATGATGCTTTTCCTCATTGTGCTATGCTCACCCTCCCAGTATGGATTCTTTCATCTCTATAAAGGCTGGGCAACACACAGATAAAAAAAACCTGTGTGTGTGTGTATGTGTGTGCCATGCACCTCTGTGAACCTGTGTGAACCCGAAAGATCCCTATAGATCTATGACCGCCCTCACCGTTTCTGTCCCTCTCCTCTCCTCTCTTTTTCACCCTCTTGCTCCATTTCCACCCACTGCTCTCTGTCTTGTTTCCTAGCAGCCAGGCCACACACACCAGCAAGCTGTGGTTATGCACTGGAAGTGTTATTTGCACAGATAAAATAAAAGTGTGTAATGAACGAGCCTTTGCCCCTGCCTGGTCCGCTGTGCCAAGCATGACAGTATGTACTCTGACAGGACGACAC
The DNA here is from genome assembly GCA_943593645.1 of Bovichtus variegatus. NCBI lineage: Eukaryota > Metazoa > Chordata > Actinopteri > Perciformes > Bovichtidae > Bovichtus > Bovichtus variegatus. The sequence continues at coordinate 3,917,412 of CALSCE010010634.1, forward strand.
ATGAGCTTAGAAGAATAACACTTGCGGTCCATGTGTTTCGTGTCTATTTATTAAGATTTATTGTTAAAGTAGGTCTGCGGTTTGGAGAGGAACATTAGGTATACACAAAGGTATCTTGGCTGTTGAGCGGAGTGTGGTATTTTTATAATGAGTAATTTTGAGGAGCAGTTGAAACAATAATGACAGTGTTTAATCCGTCTCTCTCAGGGGCAGAAAACAGAAGCAGAGAGGTACTTCCTGAAGGCCATCCAACTCGATCCCGCAAAAGGCAACTGCTACATGCATTATGGTAAGCATAGATGTCTTTTTTTTCTACTCTGATTTGACATATCCTGCCATTATTCTTACATTCTCAAATATTATATTTGTCAATTTGACACGTACATGCTGCGCTTGTGTGCACAAAGGGAGGAACTTCCACACTTTGCCTTGTTTTTGCTCGGACAACGTTGTTGACGGACACCTCTTCCCCTAATCAGCCACGGTGTCAGTCTAACGTGTTTAATGAAGGATCGCAACACTATAAGATCATTTCCTCAGATTGTTCTCTTGGATTTGATGGAAATGTGGATCGTGACAATTGCGGCGTCTCTCTTGTCTTCCATTTTTTAGATGTGACTCACACATGGCAGCGGTACCCCTCAGATTTAATTACTTCCATAGTGAGGTTGAGTTTGAATAAGCTGACAAGTTAATTACTTCCTTTATTTTAAAAGCCTTTAAAACCTAGTCTGTCTGAAAGAGCACTTTATGATGAGGTGACGTGTCAGCTCGCCATCATTGCACCAGCTTGTATGTGACATTTAAAGTGATCAATACACCAGGTTAATGGTGGATTTTTGCATCTTCTTGAATCACTGTAGTGTGTCACCTTTAAAGGTTAAGAACTCTGTTTAAAGTGAGATGAACGGTATTGATCAACACAAGAATATAGATAGACATGCAATTGCTAAATGATTAAAGGTGGAGCATTCACATTATTATTCTGATCAGGGCTGGCTGCTAGAAGTTTACAGATTCACATGCTAACGAAAGAAAGAAAGAAAGAAAAAACACAAAAAAGATTATATGTATAGAGCTGGGCGATAAATCAATTGTATCAATAAATCAGAATTTATGGTTGTGGATGATGTTTAAAAATTAAAATCGATTTTCACTTTAACTAGGGTAATTACGGTGCAGAACCACCAATGCTTTCCTGAGCTGTTTTTTTGGTATGTGTTTTTTTTTGGATATTTTTATTATCTGTTTTATTGACATAGTTTTGATGACAACAAATAAACCCAACAAAATCCATGCCCAAAACCAGATACAATAAAGAAGTTATCTATATACACTGCTTTATTAGATGTATAAAAAATATAGCAGGACACTGGCATTTGTTATTGCAGGGGCTGTCTTTCCTTTATTAGTCATAGATGTGCTTTGATACATCATAAACCCTCCATAACTGCAGAGGTGTTTGTAACCTGGAGCTATTCTACACTCTGTCTCACTTTACATCTGTCTCTCACCTCAAGCCTGTACTCACGGCTTCAGTTTCATCCACGGTTATTAAGGAAAATATGCTCAGGTTCACATAGTGGTTTAGCATCCTGGTAAAGTAGTGGGGCTAAGCAAAGTCAACAGGGTATTAATTCCTCTCTAAACCCGGCCCTTACCAAGGGGTCCACCCTCGGTTCACGGTCTTGTCAGGCTTCAGCGATCCCATCTCATTCTGCAGGCAAGGTTGACTCCAAAACGCAGCCTCACCCGTAATAAGAGGCAAACCTTCTGCGAGAAACATTTTCATCTTAAAGAAACAGATCTATCAAGGTCGGCTAGTCTGAACAAATGGGTCTGAGAGATGGCCAAGGAGTGATGGTATGTTGCACTCATATCTAGTGTTTCAGCATATTATTTCAGGGGCAGACCAGGCTGTCCCTCTACCAGGGCCAAAAGCAACACTGGCAGACTGTGTATCCCTCTGTGCCTCTGTGGGGATCCCTCAGCGTTTTAACAGCGCTGCTGTTTTCTCCTGCCCTGTCAGGTCAGTTTTTGTTGGAAGAGTCGCGGCTGCTGGAAGCGGCGGAGATGGCAGAGAAAGCCGCGCGCCTCGACAGCGGGGAGTTTGATGTGGTCTTCAGTGCAGCCCACATGCTCAGGTGAGTGTTTGATTGGAATGACTCTGTTTCTCAGGATTTCCATAGCCCCAGCACATGCACAAAGACACTGTACGCATTTCATTCTTTGTAGATGGGATGGGTGGGCCACAGTTTTCCACGGCTGAGTAGAAAGGAGTCTGTGTATGAGAGAGGGAGGTCTACTGTCTGCACGGTTTATCCAGGGGCTTACACTACTCCTCAGCCAGTGTGATTTACTTGGCTGTACTTTGTAATCCTCTTTTCTCGCTGCACTGCCAGCCTGAGAGCTGCTGGTTTTGTCTTTGCGTGCTGTGCAGCTATGTATCTTCATATGCTCTCTCTATACTCCTCTCTCCCTCTGCCTGTCCTGGCTCACACTTGAAAGTCTGCTTCCAAATCAGTGCAAGGTTCAGCTGATGAGCCTAAGCGGTAAATCTTTAGCAGCCCACAAGCTGTTGTGTTTCTGAACACCAAGCCATGAGTGGAAATTTGTAAATACAGCCATGTGCCAATTTACAGTATGCTGCCCCACTGACTGAATAAACCTACAAAATTATACAGTATGACCCAGTGTAGAGATTTCCTTCTTAAGCACATCAAGGGGCAACGCTTCTAACTCTCTTTTTTGCAGAGAGTTGTCAGAAATCCGATATAACTCTCATGAAGCCACAGCCAGCAGCTGGTTAGCTTATGCTGCATTTCCACTGCATGGTACAGCACAGCTCTACAATTATCAATTCACTCTTATTTGTTTTTTATTAGCAAAGTTGTCCAAAGGTGGAGACCATACCTGGTACCTTTTTTGATACCACCACGGTCGGGATTTCAAGTGAGCTTGGCCGATAACAGAAGGTGGAGTTAAAACACTGCTGTGTCCCGTTCAAACCCACCATTTCAAGCCACAGTCTATAGCCGCCGCAATTTTATTATTCATTCGAGCCAGATTAAAAAATTAAAACAGCAGCCCGCAAAACTACGCTGTACACCATGCGAGTGTGAAAAGATTCAGTGTGTGTCGCGTTGACACTGATATCACAGCAGTTTCTCGCGGTGATCAGCTGAGAATCTGGCTTACACTGAGGGGTTACTATCCGCAGTGGAAAATGAAATAGAAAAAAAGGACATGGTACCAAAAGTGAGTTGAGTCGAGCCGAACCACGCAGTGGAAATGAGGCATTAGCTAATAAAGACCGGAAGCAGGGAGAAATTTGCAAAATTTGCCTGGCCGCATTTCCAGTGCTCACCAATAGGTTAATAGGTTATAACTTGTTGGTTAAAGCATACAAAAACCTAAATGTAAAAACAACATGTTGAGATGGAGACTCCAGGGGGTTACTGCGCCCAGCCAAGAAACGGCCCAGAATATGCCGCTTTTATGTCGCTCAGACAAAAATTACGAGCAACCGAGTCAGAAAAACGATTCATGTCAACCTCCTAGCTGTAAACCCAGATCAGAGCAATTAGGAGTTTCTGACTGTGACAATGTTGCTCATGTGGTGAAAAGAACTACAGAGGTGTCGGCAAACCTGTGGCGAAATGGCTGCAAAGACACCACAGCAGTAACATCTAAATAAACTCCAACATGACACTGATACAATCTATTCAGCTGAGGAGCTAGACACTGCTTTAAACAGGTTTTACTGGTGAACAAACTGCCTCAAAGTCATAAAACATAAATGATGGAATCATTTGAATATTGCATGAACACTCCAAAGTTGGAATAACAGAGGATTTTCTTGTTCTTCTCATTCCTCTGATATCGCATGACGGCAGCCCCCTGCCCCCTGCCCCCTGCCTGTACAACCAACTGTCAATGTTGGTACGGATTAAACAAATGAGACATAACATGGTAATGAGTGAGATTTAAAACTGCCGGTGGGCGGATTTTGTAGCTTTGGACAGAGCCAGGTAGCTATCTCCATTCTTTATGCTAAGCTAAACTAACCTGTAGCTTCATGTTTAGCGTACAGTCACAAGAGTGTATCAATCTTCACATGGACAGTAACTCTTGGCAAGAGTTCCCTAAAATGTCTATTCCTTCAGAGCCATTAACCCATGTCTTGAATAACCAAACCAGCGTTTGCTGCTGTTGCTTCAGAGTACAGCGTTGCTCCACAGCTCTATGTAAGTTTCTTACCCAGCTGCTTTATGCATAGCACCCCAACCCCCCCCCCCCAGTATGTGATCACGCAGGATCTTCACCACCAGCAGCTCTCAGTATTGGGAGCCTCTTCCAGGGTCTAGACCCCTGGCAGCTAAAAAGAGCTTCAAGCAGTGCTCAGGCTGAACTATTCTCCGCCTGCTTGGCATGGGGTCTTACTCCTCCACAGTTCAAGTTCTTTATATGTTTGTCTTGGACGCAGACGTGGAAAGGCCCTCGGTTGGTGGGGACACAAGTGAATCTACACGGGGGAAGTGAAGAGATTAAAAGGAGGGCCAGACACTCTCAGACGTGCAAATGTCTTTTATTGCCCTCCTGGGCCCTTGTTTTTTTTTTTTAACCATTTAGTTTCTCAAATAATAATTTCCTTCTGCCTCCTTTGAACAATTCTTATGTTATGTTATTTTTTTCAAACTGACTCTTAATGTGTCAAATCTCAGTGAAAGCCAAAAATGACACTGTCTCATCCTACAGTACGCCGGTTCTATATCTGTATGTTCAGACATCCAGAGGAAAACGAATAGTTCACCTCATTGATTCTCATTCAAACCACGTGTCTTAAATAATAATATAATCCACCATACGTATACATTACTAGCATGTCATGATGTTAGGTATGCCAATTTGTGCATATTTGACTGTTCAAATTTCCAAAAAGCATGTACATTTAAATTGATAACCTTATAATGGTAATAAAAAGAATAAAATGGTAGCACGTTTATGTGTATTGCACATACAGTACTACCCTTAGGGAAGATGTCTGGGTTCAGTGTAGCATTCTAAGAAAAATGTACTTCAGTGCTCGAGACAGATGGGACGTCTGCGGTTTAAGCACAGATATCTGGCTGTTGTTGAAAACGCAATTTGTTCATTCAGTCATTAGTATCCAACAATGTCACGCTTATGAGCAGTACTGTCAGTGCTGTGATTTGTGCCTGTCTGGGGTTAATAGACCATCCAGACAACAAGATGTCAGGGTAAAGAGATCAGTGGTTGAGTTGCTGATTTGAAATATGTTAGTATTTTTTTCCTCCGGTGATTTTTTTCTTCATTCCTGCTCCATTTTCCCATCCTTCTCTTTATTCCTTTGCTCTTGTAGCCTCACACTGACTCTTCCTCCGGTTCAAACCCAGGCAGTGGTTTACATACTTGGCCTCCCTTGTCTTCTGCCCTCTCAGAACCCGCAGTCAGACAGCCCTAGGAGGTCTCACTGCCCCTTTGGTCATGGTGTGGCAGTTCTCCAGTTCTCCTCTGATAATGTTTATAAATGTGATAATGATATTATATAATTTGATTTGTGCTTTTTTCTCTGAAGATTATGCTTTCTAAATATTATGCTGGCGAGCAAGCATATGGTTGTGGTTGGACGGGAAACCCACATTTATAATCTCGGGACAAATTCAGCAACTCGAGTCGGTGTCTGGATCGCCTTTGGAATGTAAAATGCTTTTTTGGAACAGAGCTGGAAGAATACAGTTGTACTAAAATAAATATACAGCAGTGGCATGTTCTTCTTGTATTTCTGAAGTATGCAACTTGATAACATGGAGGATAACTTCTTTAAGATCAAAGTTACACAAAATAAATTGTGTATTTGTCATGGTAGCATGACTCCAGGGATGGCAGTGTTGGTTGGTCCACCACTTCGGTCACAAATTGATATATCTCAACAACTATCTGAAAGATTACTACGAAAGTTTGTGCAGACATTCATGGTTCCCAGAGGATGAATCCTACTGATTTTGGGGATCCCCAGACTTAAAAGCCACCCTGAGATTGACATATGTGGTTTTAGGTGAAATGTCTCAACCAAAATACCTGACCAAATAATAACACTCCCATCAGTCTAAGCTGTACAATGTGTTTAGCCCTAATTAGCTAATATTAGCATGCTAACACACTAAGCTAAGCTGTTGAGCATAATAAACATTATACCTGCTAAACATCAGCATGTAAGCATTTTGCTGTGCCCTATGCTGTTCCACACAACTCGGAGGTCTGAATTTTCCCCATTGGAATTTCCAACTTCCGACCTCCGAGCGTTTCAGGTGCATGACGCCAAATGTAAACAAAAGCTATGGCTGACTATGACAAATTGATTCGTTGGCAAGTGTACACACAAATGAACTCTCAGCAGTGTCGACATTTGTTTTGCCATTTTTTAATTTTTCCTGAAAAACTTTTGCGCAGAGAAGATAACTTTTACAGGTTGTTTACCATAACCAGCTACCTAATAACATTGGCAACATATTTTGACATCAATTTACATTTTAGAACAGGTTTAACATCTATTATTTTCATTAAATACAGGCAAATATACTTTATCTCGCCTTTTAGTTGATGGTTTACCATTTACAATGTGCTTCCAAGTCGGGGTAGATGGATTCAACCTGAGTTTTCAAATAGGAACTCCGACTTTGAGTGGCGTTCCATTGTATTTTTCGAGTAGGAGGTCGGAAAGTGTGTTGTCTTGAACGCAGCATTAGTCTCATAGAGCTGTTAGCATGGCTATGGACTGTAGATAACTGTGATCTCTTGGTTAAAGATACAGGTACATAACTGGTGTTAAAATATCAAATGTCTTTTGTTGGTAGTAATTAGTTTTAAATGTCTGTATCTTGACTTGACTCTTGGTGGACTAAAATGTCACTATTTTGGTGAATGTGATACTTAACTTTTTTTTTTATAAGACCCAAGAAAAAATTGTTTCCAGGCTATTAAAGCATCACCATTCTATATGTAACTGCATTGCAACGAACATTAATTGCCACCTAATTGATCAGTGAAGAATAAAAGAGTAAGTAGAAAAAAAGTTAGAACACATAAGACAGTGTCTTTTAAACCAAACATAAATACTATATATTTCAGTGGCGGGCCGTGGGCCTGGGGCCTGGGCCTTCAGTGAGGTCCTACACAGTCCCACCCGAATTAATCCACCTCTTATTACCATCATTATGATGCCATGGCTCTAGACACAATACATTTAGACAGAAATGCAGTATAACTGGCCGTTGCGTCACCTTAAACATAGTCGAGTGCAAAATCGAGTTATATTAATATTTCCAAAGCATTTAAAATAAATAAATTTGCATTATTAAGAGTGTTAAACTACCAGCTTTAAGATCGCTTGGATTGGATACTGTCAAAAGGCTTTTAAGTCCGCCAAAACAAAGTATGTGAGCTTTAACAAGTTTGTTCACTAAACATCGCATTGTCGCACCCAAAGCAGTTTCATTTAAGAAACGTGATGATAAAGACACATAACTATTCACTGAAAATAAAAGAAAGAAAACAAATAATTTGCAACATAGGCTATTTGCCATTTTATTTTGTTAATATATAGGCTATTTAATATTAACGAACCTTTAACCTTTTTTAATCTCCATTTTGATCTCTTCTCCCATCACTTCAGCAATAGCATAAATCAGGTCGTTTTGTATTTTGCCTGATGTCCCAGTGAACACTTTGTTAGTGGACAGGTGGTATTGTGAATCTGTGTTGCTTTCAGAAAGAAAAGAAAGAAGCTTCCTCTAGTTTCCTCTGTTTGTGGAGTCAGCACTTTCATCGTGTCCCCTAAATGAAAGTTCCTGTTTACCCAAAAACATGACACAATCAATCAGTCTTTTCAATATTTCCCTATTTTTGCTCACCTTTTCATTGTGCAGCTCCGTTGCCCTGCGCGCTTGTTCGTTGAGCTGTAGATCCACTCGGGTGTCTCCAAAAGTTTTCAAAAGCACCATTGCTTGTAAGTGCCCAGCTGTGCTTTGGTGTCTCGTTGCTGCCTTGGTTAGACAACTCAAGTTTGCAAAGCCAGTGTGGCTCCAAATACCAAATCGATCACTTGCAAATAATAGGCATTCCCAGCAGTACAGTTTGCAGTGTCTCTCGGAGCCTGTGAGCCATTGGTAGCGCTCGTAGTTGGCAATTTGAAAGTGGCGGACGAACCCCTTTCCAGGCTGTGACAGGCTTGCTAGCGTCGGGGTCAGGCGACCTCTCCTTACAATGTCTAACTTTTCTTGAAAAGTTCGTCTTGAGAATGGCTTTATAATTATATCTTCGACCAAATCGATATCTTCTCCTCCTTCTGCCATTGTGGGCTGAAAAAACAGCTTAGTAGTATGCGAATTAGCTCGTTTATCAAATTCAGTTTCCTAGTTCTGCACAAGGTAGGTTCTGCATAGACCTGCCCATAGGACCTGCCTCTCAATATTGCGTAATCCAATCAAAAGACGTGCACGTACTACGCCTGCTAGCTGGCTCCTGTGTAACACTGGAGCCAGCTAGCAGGCGTACAATAGCCAACTCGAAAGCTGATTGGTTAACGCCAGAATTTCATTTCCATTCACTTTAAGCTACAGGTGCCCGCACTGTTGATTCTGAAGGCCTGAGGGCAGATTTTAGACCCCTGGCAACACATGATGGCTGAATATGATTGGATAAAAGCTCTAACATAAAGACCAGCCCTCCAAATCTCAACCTGAGGCTGGAAGCAGTGCAACCAAGAGGAAAGCTATGAAATGAAGAGTATAACTCTGGGGAATAATTTAATACATATTTGTGGAAAAATATATAAAAATTAAATTTATATTCTGATGATGTTTAGGCCAGCAGAGAAGGCCTTGCTGGCCCTGACGGCCCACCACTGATATATTTTAGTTAGGCCACTAGTCTGGTAATCCTAAAGTAAAAGCTCTGCCTTTTATCTGGAGCCATATGGATGATGATCCCTTAATAGAGCCCGACAGCCAAAATGAAACTGTGGTTCCAACAGCCTTGCTTCCTTTGATCATTACGACTTAAGGGCCTCCACAGCTCAGACTGTGTCCTTGACTTTGTCAAAGTTAAATTGTTTGCAATTGTTACCATCAGTGAAAAACATGCAGCTGTGGACCATAAAGGTGATTTCTGAGATAGCAGAGTATTAATAACAGGAAAGGCCTTGTTGTGACAGACGAGCCACGGGTTTGTGTATAACAGTAGGCAGAGCAGGGGGTTATGAAAGAAGATGAAAAGCATAATATAGGACATCCTGTCTTGACTGCAGGTTTTATGTCCTCAGGAACAAAGTATTTCTGGTTCCAGGGATTCATGCCGATAAGCCATCTGTCTCAAAAATCCTTTTTGTCGCAGTGTGGCATATGCAGCATATTTTGGTGCATCTGCGCCATCTACTCTGCTGTCCTGGTTGTTATGATAATATGATTAAATTACTTTGTGTTTCCACGCTGTTTGCAATCCTTCAGTGTATCCATCCAGCATGTCAAATCACAATCTCCCCCACCAGCTGTAAACAGAAATGTAAAGTGAATATTACTGATCAGCCTTGGTTTGATGGTTTCTTCAAGATTCCTATAAGTCAAATGTCCTGACTTCAAGGTTCAATTAAAGCAGAAAGTGCTTGCTGTGCTCTGCTCAGCACAGATGTTAACAAGTGAAAGATGCTATGGAACGAGAAACCTACAGGCGATTGGATCGGCTTTTCTTACCCCTCACGCTCTTCCCTCCTGTTATTTTCTCAGTGACCCCTGAGTGCCAGTAAACATGCTGGGGTTCAAGGCCTCATCCGAAGCCAGGAGCAATAAAGATGAGTAATGACTGCCTCTCTCTGTTTTCCCTTTGCAGACAAGCCAGCCTAAACGAGGCAGCCGAGAAGTATTACGGACAAGCGGCGAGCCTGAGACCCAATGTGAGTACAACAACTAGCTAATCACCCACATTACTAGTTACCTTGATTGACAGTGTGCAATCACAGTCTTGGGTGGCTTTCCAATATCATGACTGTGCTGTCTGCCTTGTCACAACAGCCTTCATTGTCAGTGGGTCTCAGAAAAATGAGGGCTAGGTTTTAACTAAGTTCAGAGGTTTGTTTGTGTAGCATCCATCACCGGCTTCAAAGGACAAGCCGGGGTAAGTAGATTGAAAAGAATAATGATAACAACACTCAGTCAGGGGATTTTGACATCTTGAAAATGAATGGGGTCCAGTCTTTGAGAGCGTTGGCAGGAGGGGTCGAGTTGTTCCAAGTGAGGGCCGCAGAGGGAGCAAAATATGTTTTCCATGTGCTCACCCTGTTTGTTCCTGTGTCTTGATTAGAAGAAATCAGTTCAGGATTAATGATCAAAATATATCTGGACAGTGTTATACAGACAATAAAGTTTGGTTGTGCAAGCACACAAGCCCCAGTATCATATATACAAACACTGACAAACAAAAAGTTGACTATAACAAAAGGATAACATTTGAGATTTCCACAGAAACCATGAAATTAAGCTTTGTTTCTTTTTCTCAGTTTCGATGTGGCGTTCAACTTTTTCCAAAGAATTGTATATTTTTAACATCTTATTAAACCCAGATGTAAGACAAATATTTCTTCTCATTGCTTCAGTTCAAAGCATACATAAATAATGTAAGACAACCATAGAGGTTAAGGTGAGTTGTGGCAGTGGTTCCGCTAATTCTCTTTTATAAGCAGCACAAACTCCTTTCTGTGCTGTGAGGAAGCTCTCACATCCAAACACTGCTCTTTTTTTCCTTTGTTTGTTTGTCTAGGAGCAATATATATGCTTTGCTGGTTATGGTTTTTCATACATTCATTTTGCTTCACCTGCTCATCCCTTCAAGGGTCATAGCCTGCAATGGGCAGGGTAGGTCACCAGTCTGGGCTAACACTATCGCTGGGCTAACACAGATGACAGTGGGAGTAAAAACGTACTGAGGATCTTTGTGTTCCTTACGCTTCTATTTCTGGGCCAGATCCATGTAATTTTCACATGACTGCTTCTTGACATCTGTAATCGCACAAACACACATTTGATGTCCACATCCAAACACAGAGGCACTTTCTTTGCCCCTACTTGGTGCCTTTGGCTTGGATGCCTTTTTGCCATTTGTATTGCTTACAGCTGAGGCACAATTATAATTTAGCATCTTCATCCATCTTTCTTACCATTATCCTTTGTTCTTTCCGATGCGACTTGACTTAAGCCATGTACCCTGTCCATCTTCATTAGTCGTTTCATGCTTTACTGCGGCTTGACTCTTCACTCTCCAAAGGCACTGGTGTTTTATATTAAGCACATATGTTTGCTCGCTCTGAGTGAGAGAGGACAATTCCCTCCATTCAAAGGATTTAGTGCCTTAGTCCTACAATTCCCCCTATCAAGACGAGCTAAATCCCAGAGGATGCTTGGTTTGCTTTGGTCGATCTTTGCTATGACATCTGACCTTTTTCCCATTTCATGTACATATTCTTAACCCAAATGCCAATCTAAAGTCATTATGGTCAGGTCATTCCCCAACCTAGCGTCCCTTTTTACTCTCACAGCCTTTACAGCATATGTTGCTTTACGGTCTAGGCTAATATGCTCCACATCTGGCCGGGCCTCTGCTGCTACATGCCAGTTTTGGAAAGGGTAGTCTGGCGGAGAGGTTGCAGAGCTGCAGGAAATTAGGAAAAAATGAAAGCTTTGGACAAGGGGACGTTTTGCAGAGTGTTGCAAGTGTTGCAAGGGTGAGGAAGAATGCAGGAGTAGGGCTATGAATCACACAAGTCTTAGCTGTATGAAGTAAGGGGGAGAAAGGCTTTGGTGAGGAAAGCTGGGAGCCTATAGAGGAGAGTGAAAGAAGGAAACTAAACTCAGGAATTGATAAGTCCTGCATAGGCGGAGAAGAAAATATCTTTTGAGCTGCACTGAGAGGAAAACCAGGAATCAGTTGATTTTCAGAAGTTACACATCTTCACCAAACTCTTATCCATTTAAAACCTACTCTTTTCTGGACAGACTTTGTTTTTGGCCAAAAAAAAAGCTGTCAAAGCCTTGCTCCCCTTCTGCCTTTCAAAAAAAACCTAAAACATTCTCTACGTTGCCATGGGCAAAAAAAGAATGATACCAGAAGCTTAAATCGTCTCTGAAATATTCCTGCGTACATTTTCCAGCAATCAAATCCACACATGCGATTAAGATGTACAGTTGTTGTTTCTCCCCACGGCTAGCGGGGTATTAGTTGATCTTTGTCATTCTTTCATTTCGTGACATTTATTCATGTTACCATGTTACCATGTTAGTCATGATATCTTGTGTGCTGCCAAATATCTTAGAAACAGACTGAGGCCAAAGGCGTAATTTCCACCTGGGATGGTGGGCTGACTTTTCAAAATGCTTTTTTTTTTGTCTCACTTTTACAAGTTCAGTTTGATTTATTCCCTAAAAGACCACCAAACCCTCTCCTCTTACTGTCCAGCTGCCAAAATCCAGTCGGGAGAAGAGCTCTGAGTTGATGAGAATGTTAAAATACTCATCTTAGACGCCTTAAGTCAAATTCGCTCACAGCATGTATCCTTTACAAGCAGTAGTGAGTGATTTTCAGACTTCTTTTGCCCCTGCTTTTTTGCACACTAAAACAAGCTGTCCTTTCTTCTTTTGGTGGTGATTGTTTGGGCCATGTGCAGCTGGTGAAGATGACTGCAGACACTAGTCAGCCCTGAAAAAATATCCCTCAACTCACATTTTGGGTAAAAAAACCCCAAGAATTTAGCAGTTTTCTTTAATAGATAATTCTCTTAAAAAGACAAAAATAATCAAAGATAATGTCGTTAAGATATTGCTCCTAAATATATAAATAACACATCTGTTTCAAGGTTCATTGTTGACATTGGAAATGGTAGTTTGCATTTTTGGTCAAATTTTTTTAATATAACATACTATTACTATTTCTCAAAAACAAATATCAATCAAGACAATTATAGGCTGTGGACATATTTTGGAATGCTGAAAGTATTATTTAACCATAATGACCCACCACTTGTGAAACTAAACCTTCGGCCTTGTTTGAGGCTAAGGGGTATTGGTAATTCACTTGATCCTCACCAACTCCCCAAAATGGCATTAACACTGATTTGCGAATGTACACCTACTTTTCACCTCCATGTTGTGGATACAGTCTTTGTGTGTGGCCTCTTCACTGTCACTTTCAACTATGTCCATATGTATAAACAGTTATATATTTTGGCTAGCATTATTCTGGGTAGTTAAAATCCCCTAACTTGCAAATTGATCCCACAGCGTTATTTTGTGGTTTGACCTTCAAATTGTGGGTCAAACAGAAGGTAATTTATTGCGCAAACAGATTCAGAATTACCCCAACCATTAAAGTCAAGAACTCTGGCTGCTCCTCTGAACATTAATTGTTACACAGAGAGAAAATGTTGTTTTACTATCGGGATTAATGTAATTACACAATATGAAGCGAGTGTAGGGAATTGATATCTAGTAACTTTAATGCTGCATATTTGCAGTCAGTATGCAACAGTAGAAGTGTTGGTCATGCCTTTACTTTGGCCAAGGCATGTGCAGCATGTTTTATGTGTGGAGGGGAAAAGTGGCTCCTCTCTAAGGGACAACAGGATTATTCCAGAGTCTCTTTGATTTATTCACCAATTTAATTCTCCCTATGAGAAAAGCAATGCTATTGGACATATTGTTCCCATTGAAATTCTCATGCTTGGAGCATCACTCATCCAAGCTTGACACTGGAAAAACAGAGAGATGTTTTGAGAGTTTTGTGAGACAAGAGTGGAGTGGAGGGCAGTTCACAGTGTGGACAAAGCAAGATAAATGGCCATACGATCTCAGACTGTGTCTGTTAACCTCTCTGAAAAGTATTCTCAATAAATAGGTAACTAAACCAAGGACATGCAGAATATAAACTCCAAACTCACTATGATATACAGTATGTACCATATGGGTTCTAAAAGTGCTTAGGTTCAAATGTTCATCTGTGGTTGTTTGTCCTCAGGAACGTGTTTCCTTGTGTTTGAAAAACACGATTTTCATTCCAGAGTCTGCTTTTAGTTTATGTATCGCATTTTTAATTGTATTGAAAAAAACATTAACTGAATATTATCTGAATCTTTATTGATAAGTCTTACAGTTACATGAAGAAGGCTTTTTACATGCTTTCACAAGCTTTTTTCTAAAGTATATTTTTGACATGCTAATGGCTTTTGTCCAGACTAAAATATCCTAACAACTATTGAATGGATTGCCAGATATTTTGGACAGACATATTTTAGTCCCCAGAGTATGAATCTTACCAGCGTTGGTTATCCCCTGACTTTTCATCTAACGGCACCACAAGGTTGACATTTTTGTTTTTCAGTGAAATATCTCTACAACCAAATGGGATTGCCATGGAGTTTGGTACAGATACCCATGGTCCCCAGAGGATGAAGTTGAATAGCTATGGGGATCCCCAGACTTTTCTTGTACTGCCACTAAAGGTCAAGATTTCCACATATTCCGTGAAATATCACAGCATCTATGGCTTGGCACAGCGTTTTATAAAGAGGTTCCCAGAGGATGTATCCTTAAGACTTTGGTGATCCCTTGACTTCTTCTCTAGCGCCAACCTGAGGTTAACATTTGTGGTTGAGAGTGAAATGTCTTGACAACTATTAAATGGATTGCCATGAAATCTGGTACACCCATTCATGTTCCCCTCAGGATGAACTGTAATAACTCTGTGATCCCTTCCCTTTTTCTCCCTCGTGCCGTCAACAACTAACGACATTCCCATCAGCCTCAGCCGAACTCTGTTTGTGCTAATGAGCAAATATTAGCATGCTGACACGTTAAGCTAATATAGTAAAAACATTACCTGCAAACCATCGGCATGGTAACATTGTCATTGTCATGTTAACGTTGTGATGTTACTATTTAGCTCAAAGCATCCCCTCACAGAGCCACTAGCATGGCTACAGCCTCCAGTCTTGTTAGTAAGCTCTTACTGTTGTGAATGGCTCACATTTCCACACATTTCTCATAACATTTATAGAAAAGCACTTTTCTCTCATGCAAGAGTGTTTCTCTAGGAATTACTCTTGATTAGTTAATAGCTCACGAGAAAGAAATTAAGGCTTTGTGGTACAGCACTGAGTAAATGTCAAGATGCCATAATAATGTGCCATTCCATGTGTCAATGATGTATGGGGTGATAATTATATAAGAAAAAGTCACAAACACTGCAATAAAAGCACATGATTATTTTAACGTTCCTTGTTTCTTGGAATAGCAATTACAGAAATTAGAATAGTCTCGAGCAGTAAAACAGTAGCTTTGCTACAGAATTAGACATCCTTTCCACACTTCTAACTAAAATGGAGATCAGATGTGGCCCCTCCCTTGGCCTGGATACTTCACAGTCTTACGGTGATTGCACCCTGGACACTTTTCCTGTACTTATGTCCTCATGAGTCACCCGCCCGACGCACTGCCCCTTGGCACCAGCGGTAATTTACAGTATATTCATCCAAGCCCACTTCAAAGTGGTGGTTGCTCCCTCTGACATCTGTGGCCACAGACAAGACACAGGGACACGCAAAGCTGCATGGTTACCAAACTCCAAACACTGCATGGCAGTCTGTGCGATCTGACAAACAGGAAGAGAGTGTTTGCTCTGTAGCTTCACCGGATGACCAAATGTTCTTTTACAGTGATTTAAAAGGACAAAAAAACAGTTTATTCTATCGTTTCATGAAGTCATCCACTGTGACATTTGTCCTTGGTTTTGTAATAAGGTTTAAAGTGTTTAGAGCTCTAAGTTTCAGAAATAACATCTGTTCAACGTTTGTGTGTTTGGGGTCTAGTGCCCAGACAACAATTCATTGGATACAAAACATTTCTGGTCAAATTCAATTCCCTGGTAAACTATGTGCACCTATAATGTGTGAACGGTTAGACTTCATTTGCATTATTCAACTTATCCACTCAGGGCCTCTGATGTTGTAAAAGTTTTCATAAAATAAGAATAAGAATGCTCTAAACAGACTATTAGTAGGGATTGAATAACAGCCAGCACACTGTCGTATGTCTTAGCAGCTGACTCACTGTGTTTATAGTAACTGCACCTACGTCTCAATAACAGGGTCCTGCATTGTTCAACGGAAAAGAAAAGTGTATCTTTGGAACAAAGCTTTAAGCTATCCTGAGGTGTACTTATGAAACTGATCTCGTCCTAAAGTGACTAATAACTAATCTTTTGGTTTCAGTATCCTGCCGCCTTGATGAACCTGGGGGCGATCCTCCACCTCAACGGGAAGCTGCAGGACGCTGAAGCCAATTACCTCCGAGCACTTCAACTGAAACCGGATGACGCCATCACCCAGTCCAACTTGCGTAAGCTGTGGAACATAATGGAGAAACAGGGTCTGAGAACCATGAGCCCCTGAGCTCCCCCTGCCCGCCTACCGGCCATCTGTACTGCAAACCCAGGGGGAAAGGACGGCCTACGCGCTCCGTGTTCGATCTTCTCATCCAGGAAAGATGGAAGAGATTCAGGGAGGATGTTTGCTCAGAGAGGCCGTGACTGTGCCGCCCAGCCCTCCTAATAACTCCTGAGCTCTGCATACACCTCAGGCCAGCAGCTTTCCTCACAAGCATTGCTCACAGTTTGGCAGGCGCTATGTGGTATTTGGACTCTTTAGAACTTTCTTCTAAATTAGTGCTCTCACAGGAACCACGTGTTTATTTGCTTTTCTTATTTTTCTTTTATACCCAGAGCACTTGAACTTGAATTAAAACCATAGGTACATCCTTCAACATTTGAGATGTATTAGTTTTTTTTGAAGAAGCAGTTAGTTCAAAGGGGTGGAAATTTGTCCTGGAGCAGTGTGAGATAAGATATGAAAGAGAGAAAAAGAATCTCAGCGCACTGCACTGAGGGCATTTTCCGACTCAGTTTAATAAAGTTGTTGTTTTGATCTGATGGTCTATCTTGATAATGAAGAAAAAAGGCAATATGAAGAATTGGATACCATCCAAAATCAACAAATTAGATTTAAAATCACTACAAACTCAATTTTTTGTTCTCAATGGGTTACTTTTCGTCCTGAAGATGTAGCACCATCACTGCAAACCATTTGTAGCAGATGTCCTGATATTTGGTGAAAACTTGAAAAAGGGAATTTAATTTGTCAGCCATTACAGCACAACATTAGCCTCTAAAAGCTCCACGAAGTCCAGACTTTGTCAAATACAGTACTGTATGTGTTGGCAGGTAAACTGAAAAGCAAAGGAAATGGGACTCCTTTCACATTGTAATGCCTTATAATAAAAGGTGTGAATCTTCTCTAGCCGTGTACCGTAGCATACAGGTGGGATATGTACTACTACTGCCTCTTGTTCTGCACTGGCAATTGAGCCAAGTCACCATGGTCACTCGTTTTGGCGGCAACAGTAAGAAGCTATGAATGGAAATGACAAAGAGGCAGGTACAGTAGTTTTGGGTACACGTCTGAAGCTTTTTCAAACTGAGCGTGTTGGAGCTGAAACCGATGAAAGTGTTCTTCTAACCAAATACAAAAGCTATGCCGATGCGCACCTTTTCATCACAGAGCAATGCACAGACAGAGCACGTCTGACGAAAATGTTTTAACGCCTATGTTTTTGTTGGAATAAAACTAATTTCATTGTGTTTGTTTAAATGAATCCTAATATATACCTACATTGTGTACAGTATACAGAAAATCTTGCAGCAAAAAAGTAGCCAGACTTAAAAGTGGAAGCTCAGATTCTGAGCAAGTTTGGTTTGTTACATGAAGTATTTCCCATATTGTCAATCTCAGTCTTAAGGTCTCATTTTGTATATATTCTGTGTAATTAACATCTATTTGTTTGTTTGTTGTTGTCAGCACTCAGTAAGTGAAACAGCACCTTGCGGAAAGTAAGAATATGTACAGTATTAGTGATCAATTTGTTTGTTATTGTCCACAAACCTCTCAAACTATCTGTGTCCTTAGTTTTTACATTGTAAGTTATTGCTTTGCGTTACCTTAGCAACAGAACCAGCTGGCCCTGTGTTTTTACATGTAAAATGAAGGAAGTGAGCCGATGTGATTTACACGTTTGTGGTCATTAGTGGGGAAAATCTCCAAATGGAGTTGGATGGCTCATTATAAATACAGAGTAACACCTACGATGGAGGATAAAAATGTTCACTATATATGTCACTTGTTACAGTCTAGTGATATGTTCAGTGAGATAATCACAGTTCACATTCATTCCTGCCCCCACACCTCACACACCCCCTAGTCAAAGAGCTCGCTAAGTATAAAATGTTAATGAACAAACACTGCTTGAGTGAAGATGTAAAAATGAAAAAATAAGCAAAAGTATAGAAGTGTTTCACTCTGTGTCTCTGCTCAGGGATCTCAAGTGGTGGGTTATTGCAGAAACTTGTTCACAGAGCGTTTGCTAAATTAAAGATTTATTTTTGAAAGTTGTCGTATTTGTATAAATTATGGAGATTTCTAGCCTTTTTTCCTCCTTTTTGTAATATAAAGATGAACAATGTGCCAGAATAGACTTTTTTTTTTTTCTTCCCAATGTTGCTTTTTTTTCCACAATAAATTTATGGTGTTCTGCTTTTGTTTTTGGTTCCTGTGCAGTCGTTTTTTTGAAGTAGATGCAGGGTTACATTTCAGATGAATTTATGGACTTCATATGGATTTTCAACATTCGCCGCCGTTCAAAAACACACATTCCCTTTACACTCTGTCGCAACGTCTGAAGTCCTAAGTCAGATTTCCTTTACATTCACGTGGGATAGCAGACTTAATGGGGTGGTCTTGCATGCTGTGGAACAGGTTTTACAGGGCATTTAAAGTTCCCCCCCTGCAAATTTGCTAAAATGTGTCATAAAATCAAGTCAAATGGATCTCCTCCTCTTTGATCTTTAAACAACAAAGAAGAAATGTAAATAATCCCATATGGAAGGGGTAGCGCAGTGTCTACATATGGCTGGTGTGTTTCGATTACAACCGCCCCCACAATTCAGACCCCGCTGACAACCAAAAAGCCCTTGCCTGAGAGCGAGGCAGTCTGCCTTCTGATCTTTCTCACATGTGTACATGGAAGGTCTGCTCCCATGATCGGAGCTCACCATGGTGCCCGGCTTTCCTTATTGCACTGGAATGCACAGAGGCTGCCTGCGCTGTCTAGTCCAGTTTGAATCTTCTTCTCATAACACAGGTGTGCCTCACTTATCTTGACAAATAATGAAATAGTGAAGCTCGCTGATTTGTTGGGTTGTGGAGTCACGCAACAAACGCAATGTGCTTAAATTTCTTGCTGTCAGCCTCAGGAAACATTTGTGTTTGTTTCCATATGATGTTAAGTAGACTGTTGTATGACTTTGCACGTGGTAGTTGCAGCAGTAGCAGGGAGTACTGTTTCAGTTTTTGCATTAATTTTACGCACAGTCTTTGCCCAGTCCTAAAGGATCTTTTTAATGGTAAAATTGGTCGGCCCACTGCCTTGATCCAGACTGAAATATCTTGTGCAGACATGTGTGGTCTCCAGAGGATGCATCTTAAAGACTTTAGTGATTCCCTGACTTTTCCTCTAGGGCCACCATCAAGTCAAAGTCTTCTCTTGAAATATCTACTAGATGGATTTGCACAAACCTCCTCACTTTTTTTACGGAGCCCAGAAAGGCACATTATAGGAAAAAGAAATTGAAGGTTGAAAAGAACGAAAGATTGGTGAAAAAAAAAAAGATAAATACATTTGTGTTCTCCAGGGAAACTTTAGTGTCCTCCCGAGAAATATTTTAAGTTATAAAAAGTACCTCCAGTCAAAATTCTAGGGTTAAAGCACCTATCAATTTTTTTTCTTTCTTTTTTTTTTTGTCCAAGCTTTGATTTTTGTGGTTTTGAGTGAAATATCTATATAACTATTGGATCCTCAGGTCAACATTTCAACTTGTCCATGCACCCACACCACATACTGTTCAAATTCTCTCTGCACAAGTTTAGCTATAATATGTATCTGCATCTCTAACACTTATTTGAGCTTTCCTAAAATGAACTAAGCAGATACATGTTGAGCTTATGAGTTTATTTGAACAACAGTGTTAAATATATTTCAGGGCTCTCATGTGTCCTCATTTGCCTTACTCTTAAACTCTTAACACTTGTGTGTTTACGTAAGCATATCATTTTGTCAGTTGCTATTAGTGCTGCAAATCTGAAATTACAGCTGGAATAGTAAATCACATCAAGGGTCCTTTCCCATTGACACCATCATTAAAAGGAGCAGGAAGTCTGTAAATGAAATAATCTGAAGCATTATAAATTGATGCGAAGCGACAGCATCATACTCTAAAGAATATAGTACTGATTTAGAGGTGATAGATTTCATTATGCAAGGTACATTTCTTTGAAACCAGACATGTCAGAAAAGTGTTGAGTTTGTAAAGTAAATTGAGACATAACAAATTCTTTCTGCCCCTGGAGAAATTCCCATCTAGCAGTTGTTATATCAAAAATATTTTCACTTCTCTTATGGTATTTAATAAACCTGTCCAGCACCTCTCGCATCTAGAAGAGTTCAAGCTGGGAGAAAGGATTTTTATCTTTTCATGCTCTGATCAGACAAACATTCCCGCTGCTATCAAGCAAATATATTGTGGTATGTGCTGATGAACTATCACCACTTTGATCTGAAGTGCCTGAGCCAGGCGCTCACAGAACCCAGACAGCTTCTGTAGAGTGGACGGTTGTGCGTGATGCTGAGAAGTCCTCCCCTCTGGACCCAATATCCACTGTTATTACTTGATAAAAGAAGCATTAAGATGAGACTCTGCCTCATATTATTGAAGCGTTTTGATGTTCGGAAAGGAAATTGTCTTTCTTTGGCGCTACGTTGCTACGCTATATATATACTGTAGCCCAGTGTTACAGAGGCTATGTCTTTTAAATACAAAGTGCTCATTAGAACAAGGCAATGTTCACAAAGAGGCATTGTTCAGCATTTTCTCACGATTTCTCAGTATTATTGTAGGTAAATACACTGTGGTGGGTTACTGTGTGAAAGGAAATACGTTGCCAAATGTGGGCCTCTCACACCACTTACAAATCATCACATTACATCACAAATAAAATGGAAGGTGAAGTAATTTCTATGTGCGTAATCATTTTCTTGACAGATTTATGTCCATGCTGGCCTCAAAACTCAGTGAGTAAATCAGCTAATTAGGGTAGCATGGCTCAGAATCATAGCAATGATGGTCTGTTGATTGGTGCACAACGTTGGTCCCGACTGAAATATAACAACTATTTTATAGATTGCCGTAACATTTGGTACAGATATCCATTGTGCCCAGAGGAAGAAGAATAATGATGTTGGTGATTACTTCACATCAAAATTGTAATTTGTCCAATATGACCAAATGTTCAGCCTCAGTTGTACTTTGGGGTTTTGTGCTAATTATCTAATGTTAGCATGCTAACATGCTCATCATTAGCATCATGCTAACATGATCCGCGCATTGACGTAAGGATGATGCATCCTTTTGCAGATGATGAAAAGGGTAAACATTGTACTTGCTTAGCATTAGCGTTGCTTTGCCATTGTGAGTGTTAGCGTGCTAAAGTAAGCGTTTAGCTTGAATCTCCATTTACAGAAGAGCTTGCATGGCTGTAGACTTTGAGTCTTTTGTCATTTAGTGATTTGGGAATGTGCCTCATTTCACATTGCCTGAGAGCAGAGAGTGATGAACACAATCCAGACAACAGAATATGACCAATGATGGGACAGTGTGTTACCTCAAGTGTAGTTCAACGAAAAGTGCTGAAAAGTGATATTGATTTCCTCACTCCATTAAATCCTACTGCTGTAATATGTGGCAAAAAACATGAACTGAAAATTCTATGTATGTAGTTTTGTTTGTAGTTTTATTCGTATATGCATATATTATGCATATATGAATTTAAGAGTTATAATAAAAGCATAACACAGTCCAAACCCCTTTCCATGAATCCTGTCCACATTAAGTTTAGTCCAGTAAAATGACATTAATCAAAATGACACTGTCAAATAATTTGCTATCAGGACTACTTAACCCTGTAGATATGCAGTGTAATAACGCCGACTGGAATTAGTTTTTGATATTATCATTGAAATGAGTGCGTGCGTGTGTGTGTGGAGAGAGAGAGAGAGCTCTGGCACACCGCAGGAAATGAACACATTGGTTACCTGTCATCCATGCCATAAATCTTCTCTTCAACACTACAGCCCTCTATATTTGGTTTTAGCCTGCACACCAGCCTCCTGACAAGAGAACATAGAGTAATATGTGTTTGGTCTTGAAAAGTTTGAAACTATAGTTGCTGATGCATGTGATTCCCAGAACTCAAATGTAGAGTTTCAGTGCCAATGCTCACCCAAATGTCAGTACAGACATGTAGGAATCCTCCGAAACCCATTATGGGCTCTGACAAAATATTTGGTGAAGGACTACTCTGTTCTATTTCCCTGTTTGGACCTTATTCCCACATATACCAGCTACCACAGTCGTGTGTGTGTGTGTGTGTGTGATCTTGTATGGGCGGTCATGTGTGCTTGTGCAGGTGTATAATGTTAGCATGAAAAAGGAGTCAGAGACACAACCCAGATCCCCATCTCCCCAAAATGGCCACCCCTGAGGATTTACAGAGCACTATTAACAGCCAAACCCTGGAGACCTTCTGAACACACCGTTTTGTGTGTTTTTTTGGCAGCTGGGACCGACAAATATCAGGAAATGGCTCCATTTCTTTTTTCCTTATGTCTACACTGACAGAACGTACTTTGTCTTCCTTCTGCCCTCGCTGATGTGGAGAAGCAGCACTTCTCCGAGCTGGAGCACTGTGATGTATGTGTAGAATTACGTGCATGCACGGGTGTGCATATGCCATACGTGGGTGTGTTAGCCGGAGAGAACGCAGGTGCGGCCAGTGAGTATCGCGGCGTCAGGATTGATCAGTTCCAGAGACAGAGACAAGATGTGAAGATCCAGCAGAATACTGTCAAAACAACAGGCTCGTCTCCAGACAGCTGGATTTCCATTTAGACCATCACATGGACTGCATGCATGCTTAGGGGGGAAGGAGTCTATGGGACACTATTTATAGGTGAGTTGTGTGCAATCAAGTGTGTGCCCAGGGCTCTTTTAGGTATAAGATCAACGTCGTGCAATAGAGCGATAAAGAAGAATTATTAATTTGACCTACAGAGAGGTGATTCCAGGTGATTTAACACGCACTGACAGCCATAACGGAGGTCCTCAAATGTTTGAGCAACAATGCGGGTGAACGGATTGCATATCTAAATGTACAACTGGGTTTCATGAAAAGACTTTAACATACATTCTGTCTGAGTCCACAATAAGGGGTCACTAGATGATTCACAGCACAGGAAATGAGAAAAATATTTTTGCTAGACAAAATTATATAGATTTTTTGGACTGTTGGACCGGAGATTACATTTTTCTTGCCTAATCAGACCTCTAGAAAGTTGATTTATTAGTTGAGATTTATTTTGGTTTTAACGTTCTAATGGCTTTGTTCTGATATAATGGTAGATACTAGCTATGATATTAGCTTTTACCAATAGTCAGCGCAGTCACCAGTTTAAGTATTTACCTGTAGGTTTGTGAGCCACTTACTTCAGATAGTCTACTGAAGTTTCAGGAGGACAAGGAAGGTGTTGTGTGCAGCTCGTGCTATGTTGACTGGAGCAACGCTGACAGATGAACCTCAATAAGATAGATTCAGTTATGAAGAGGGTGTAAAAAAGCCTTGGTTACTGGGCTAAGCAGTCACTTTTATTTAATAACTTTCAGAAATTTGTTGTGGAAGGACACTCGAAATCACACATCACAGCGTGCTGTCAGCTAGTCCACCACAGTCTTAGCCATCACATTTCATTGCAGTGATTTTGAGGCTATTTATGGTCTTCACACTCACACCCAATCTAAATGCAGAAGTGTACTTACTGTAGCTGCTGCCAGAAGCTCCTCACTTGCAGCCTCCACCTGCTTTAGCTCTGCTCTGTTTGCATGTGCCTTGTTTTACTTCTACTTAATACCCACTGGTGGATTACAGTATTTGCTTGTTATTTATCATGTGTTGTGTTTTCACATTATTCTGCCGTGTTGCAGCAGCAGGGAGTCTTCCCAAGAGGCGAAGTCTACCGCCAAGTCCGACTGTATTGTCGTCTTCATTTGCCATGTGACGTAAGTGTTTCTGACAGAGCTGAATCAACTCACACCCACGTCACAACAATCTTTTCAGTCATCGGTCTTGTTGTCAGGCTGCTCTCTCAACACGAAATGAGATAAATACAAAGTCTAAAATGGTAATGTGATCCCAACAGAAAAGGGTGAGGGAAATGTGTCAGCACAATAGGATTACATGAAGACATGGCTGGAAAAAGACAATTATTTGGCCTTGAAATACTGCAGTGTAACGTAATGGGACAGACATGCTGTATAATTCAGATTGTGATAGAGGAACATTAGCGTCACATCAGTGTCCACAAATCTAATCTGCTTTTCAGACCTTTGCGGTAATTTCATAAAAGGATGTGACTTTTTTTTCCATTCTTTTTTTTCCGGATACAACACATTTTTCATCAGAACCTCCATTATGGCACCAGTTGCCTGGAGATTAATGACGCAACTGCAGAGCCTCTACATCTGGGCAGGTCTCCCATCTGTCCGGTGCTGTGGTCGTGTTGATGGAGTACAGATACCCCCCACCACCATAAAACACCGACTGCACTGCTCTGCCCACCTTTCATCTCTCCGTTACACAATCTGTATATAAAACCCTTAGCTCTGATGGATCATTGAGCCAAATATTAACAAAAGAAGCACAATACCTCAATGCCAATGACCTTCAGGAGAGGCATTAAGGGGCAATTAGCCTGAAGAGACCAAAACTGTTTTTGTAAAAGGCTGTGAACAAGTTTATTTCTGCTGTAAAGTTGGCCATTTTAACATGGGGATCTATGGACATTTACTTACTTCTGGAACCAGCCTCAATTGGCCATTCAGCTTTAGTTTTTAGACCCGGAGGTTGGCACTTGGTCTAGAATTTGCAGAAAAGGTGTCTTTATCGCATCCTATTTGCATCATATGTTGCATTCCACCTTGTGTCTAGGCTTGCGGTGGTCTTGAGAGCACATTGACGAATTAAAGATGGTAGATTGGTGTAACACGATCCCACAGCAGAAACAGAAAATGACAGCATAAGAAAATAAGAATGCGTTTTGGGAAATTCTCCGAAACTAGAGAGAGTACTACTGGAGTTTAGCTTCATGAGAACATGTTCGAGTTAGGGAGTTCTGTGTCAGAAGAAGTATTAATTATGATTCGTACAGTTGATTTGTCTTAAAATCCCTTTACACACAGTAGCTGTTGAAGTCTACCTTATTGAGTTATTGAGTCTACAGATTATCTCCAGGAGATTTATCTCCTCTGTGATTTCTTAAACAGAGCCTGAGTTGGACAATTTTATGACATTGTTTCGTTGCATATTTTACCTCAGGCAAAAGTCTGTAATATCCATATACAGTATCCTCTACAGACTAACATGACCTGAGTAGGTGGTTTTATATGCTGCAACTTTTGACTCGATTTCGATTAAAAAGAAAAGTTCATCCGCTCATATTGCAGATTTTACAGATTACTGCGAGTTCATCAGCCATGCTGGCCAGTGGGCTGCTCTGCTTGCCTGCCTTGCTGCTTACAGCCATCTGTTGCAGAATAATTACTTAACAATCCATCAATAAATCATTTATTTCAAGTAACCACAGCTATACTCTTGTTCCTAATTATGTTAATGTAGGGGAAAGCGGGGTCGGTTGGGATAGTGCCTTCTTAGCTTTTGAAAGTGACTATGTCTATGCCAAATGTGAGAGTATTTCTCACATTTCATTCACATTAGATTTTTTGGCTCTTTCGTTATTTTCATACTGTTTTAAGTTATGCCATATACAAAAAACAAACATATTGTTGGAAAGCTTTGTTGATGCTAGTGTTAGCCATCTGAATTCTGTTTGGTAGCTAGCACAGAAGTCCGAAGTGTGTCTATCCCTCCCCTGGACGGTTGGGACAGTATTGTTTATAGAGTTACAAATTTACAAAAAAGAATACAAAAACAAGACAAAGGCTTTTCCTAATTGAATAAGACCTGTTGCGAGCTCACTGAGCCACTTGTTTGCTCAAGTGGCAGCGAAATTCCATATCTCAGTAATTTAGGAAAATATATTAATCTTACAAGTGTTTTCTTTTTGTCAAAGAAATGTGTGAACAAGTGACAATGTAAATATAAGGTGTTCAAATTTAGACTGCAATTTTTCAATTAATATATGTATATATATATATATATATATATACTTTTTAT
Source organism: Bovichtus variegatus (assembly GCA_943593645.1). NCBI lineage: Eukaryota > Metazoa > Chordata > Actinopteri > Perciformes > Bovichtidae > Bovichtus > Bovichtus variegatus. The sequence goes on from CALSCE010010634.1 coordinate 3,943,921, forward strand.
TTTTTTTTGCCCAGAACAAGGTTTCGCAATCCTCCTGGGAAGCACAACAAAATTGTGCCCTTCACGTTTGGGTTGGGCTCTTAAACATGTTATAAATTGTTAGCAGACACCTGCATCTGTTCAGGGATCAAAGAATTTTCATGTAGTCTGTGAGTAACAAAAGGTTATTTTGTGTCAATACTAAAGTGTCCCAACCGACCCCGCTCTCCCCTACTAATCTCTGTCCATAAGAGAATGTAGCCTATATCAGAAACTTGGATGGCAGTGTGTAAGGCTTTACAAATATTACACTTCATTGTATTAGGTAGATATTTATGCTGATTTTTTGCAACCAGGCCAGTTTCCACTGAACATCAGCACACTGCAGCATATCTCTTCACACGGTACTTTGCTGGGAAAGCTGTATAGAGCCTAAATATGTGGTTTGACCAAGAACTGACACACCCTAAGCTATCCTTCGCCTCGTGAATGCACACAGATTGACTCACACAGATAGATGCTTTTCAAGAGTGTGTAGCTCAGTTTCTCAGTCTTCATTTTTGACTAAGCTCATTATCTTGCTAAAGGGCTCTCTACCTATTTTTTTCAAGAGGTCCATCATTCAGCTCTTTCCTCTCCCCCCCCCCCCCCCCCGGCAGCAGAGTTGTCCAGCTTGGTATTTATCCTCAGCGCTGCGGGAATGGCTGATTAAGTTCCTCAGAGACCCATTAGAGCAGGCAACCTGTCCCACTCAGCCACTGCCACCATCCATCATGCAAATCTAGAACACGAACACCACGCTCAGGTCTACATCAGTCTGCTTTATTATACCCTCATGTCAAAAAACAGTAAAAAGTCTGCTGCTAACAACTCTGGACATTTCCTTTAAAAAACTCCCATACTAACAGAAATGGGACACCAGTGGGCGAGCGTGGAAGGAGCAACAGGTCTCGTATCAGTAGGATTTGGTTAGCTAGGTTTGACACCCTAACCCCCCCGCCTTGGTCTTGCTCTATATCTCTTCTCCCTGCGGTAGCTGACCCAGGTAGCTGGGTCTTGGACAGACAGCAGGCTGCTGTGTGTTATTCTACCCTCGACTCTGGTGAAGGAGGTAATTTGCAAATAGGCTTCAGGACGCTCAGCACCAGGGTTCAAGCCTTGGGGCCCCCTGACAGGTCTGATATGAATTCCAATGGAAAATCTCTCAAAGCTGTGGTTTGGACATCTACCAGTGGGCCTGACTGAGCTCCAGAAGAATCCTGGGGGCTGTTTATTCTGATAAAGACAGCTATAACCCCCTTTTTGATACGTTTTCAAATGTGAAATTAGAGTATACCCTGAGAACACTAATCCGTCCTTTGACATCAAGGGGTTATTTAGGCATCGGAGGAAATGCTAGGCAGCTATGCTATTTATTGCTTTTAAAGCTGAAATCAATCTCTCGTGCATTCGTTTTTACCATCATCATTTTTTCTTTTGGACTCAGCTCATATGACAGACTCTTGATAATGCCTTTGGTTCTGGCCCCTCTGAGGTATGAGCATGAACAAACCATTTAACGCTAAAAAAAATTCTTGCTGATGAAGTAAAATAGCCGAAGTCCAAGTTTTCGTTTGTTGCAGTGATGAAGTGTTTGTTTGGCTGAAATACATTTGGTGCTGTTAAAATAATTAACAGACACGGCCACATTGCGATTCATTCTTTGCCAAGACGTGTCTGTGTTTTTCATCTGTTTAAGCAACCTAGATGCAGCCTCACACACACGTGCAGAGTCTCCGCGCTCACACGCAAATGTGTCTTCTGTCAAATATTCCTCTTAAGGCAAAGTTGCAAATCAGCTCTTTTTCAAACAATGCCGATAGCCCCATTACATGCCTGATTGTAATTGATGCCTTTGATTGTGTCGAGCTCTGCCATCCACAACCACGCAACTAGCTCGAGGCCACAGACCTCCGTCATGCGAGGAGAAATCCCAAAATACAGCACGCACAACTGCTTCTGTTGTGCATCAAATCAGACAGTGGAGAAAACGAACAAAGTCACCATTGAGACCAACAGCCAAACTATCGAGGCTGTTCATTTACAGCAGAGTGTAAGACTGATGAGGACAAGCCTTGTAAACACCCTTCCAGGTTTGACAAAGCTATGCAGTGTAGTAGATGTGTGCAAACAGTTTTATCAGAACCGTCTGAATTCTAATCCCAAAGTAAAATGTGTGGTACTATGTAAATTTATTTCCAAACAAGGCACCATATTGAATGGCTTAATCCCAGAGACTGCATATAAGAAATGGACATAGTCATTGTGACATCACCCATTGGTTTGAGGATCGAGTTGAGCATTTTGGCCATTGTTGTTTTGTGTTTTTGGAACCAGATGAAACATGAGAGGGTGGAGTGAAGAGAGGAGTAGAGGACTGAGTCATTTTTAGGCAACCAAACTGTTTCAATTAACGTTCATGAACTGAAAACACACTGTGAATTGTAGGACGAAAACACCTATACCAGACAACACAGTGGTAGTGACATGTCAATCACCACGCACTAAAGCATACCCTGCTTTACCTGCCTTTTTTACTCTAAATGGGACCATAATTCACAAAAAAGACATTATGCTGTATTGAAGAAGATTTGAAACTAGTGATTGAGACCATAAATTAATTTTTCAGACCCGGAGATTGCTGCTTGGTTATTCCTTTAAAATAAAAAATAAAGTAATTTACCTCATATCAGATTCAACTGTAGGTAATTTATGACACTGCTTAAATGTCCTATGCCAAGAAGAGTATGTTTTTGGCTGGTTTTTATGTTTGTTTGTCTGTTGGTTTGTTTGTTTTTTTGTTTGTTTGTCTGTCAACAGGATTAAGGAAGAAACACTAGTTACATTTTCATGAAAGCTGGTGGAACTCATTCAATTTTGGAGCAATCTGGATCACGGGTGGATACATAAATTATGTTTCACTTTCGTTTCCAGATAGGGCATTTGTGCTGCATTCATGTGGTGTCGGAATAATGGGAAAATTCACGTGAACGCCCCCTCAATTCGGTACAACAACTCATAACAGCTATTAGCCTGTTCAAACGCTGTGAGCAATAAATCTTTGTTCATGAACACACTGAAGTGAGAAGAAAGACTTCCCTACTTTTAATTTAATAATTAATTAATTAATTTCATTTAAAAAAAATGTGGTCGGGTCAAGGGGTGGTTAAATGCCAGTCTTTATTTGAACAGTTTTCTTGAACATTGAAGCATTTACTTTGCTGTGCAGTTGAGTTTCTATAAAATGTTTGTGAATCCTTTGTTATTGTGTCGTGAGAAGAACTATTTTGATCACAGTTATCTGCTATTTCTGTGTCCAACACAAGTGCTGAGGCTTAGTTCTGTACAGTCAATAGCCATTTAAATAACATCTCCATCAAAAGGAGTCTCTTTCTCTCTTCTCTTTCCAGCTATCTAAAATTAACAGATGAGTTAAAAGTGAATACACGGTAACCGTGCTGTATTTATAGTCTTTATAGTCTGACTTTTTTTTTGTCAGTTGTATTTGTATGAAAACGTTTCTGCTTTTTCAGCAGACTGGATGCAAAAACTCTAGTCTCGCGTAGTCAACAGTGTTTTCTCACCCGAATGATTTACTATTTCATCTGTTACTTTCACATTTGAGCACATTACAGGAGATAATGTACTCTTTTGATAAAGCATACATGTTTTTCTGTTATTTCTTTATCAGTCCACACAGCGAGCTTGGATATGGGATATGTTTCAATCACAGCTGATGTGACTCAGCTTGTCAAGGACAGCACGTGTTTTTATGAGTGAAGAACGATAATTCTGAAAGAAAAGTGTGTAACCACTGGAAGTTATTTATTTAACGCCATGTTTACAGTGGGACACAATAAAACCTTTGGGTTGTAGGACCACTGCAGTTTAGTTTACAATGTACTGAAGTAAAAAAGAAACAAATCCGAAATTCCGATTTATTACTGATCACTCATTAAATGTTAAATATCGTGTTGAATACACACGCTATTAAGTCTCTGCTGATTGGCTGTTTGTCTAAGCAGATGTGACTGTGTGAGCAAGAAAATGTTCAGGAACTTAATTAGAGGGATTTAGATGAATTCAACCTCCCCAGGAGCCTGTAAAGCCAAATCATTACTGGTCTCACACATTGCAGTGGATTTCGCCTCGATTTGCAAAATAATCAGAGAAATTACCTGGTTCTTGTTAGGTCACGCAAGAGGTCAGATATTAATTGTGTTAAACCTCCTTCATTACCTCAGCCACGGAGGTTATGTTTTCGGTTTGGTTGGTTGGTTGGTTAGTTTGTTTGTTTGTCTGTTTGTCAGCACGATTACTGAAATATTACTGAAACATGGCGGAGGTCTGCGATTCTACGAGTGCCCTTCTAGTTGCCTTCTGCTTTGGGTTGTGTAGATGAAATTTGAAATGCACTTTTTTTTTCACCTCTGCACAGTTTGTAGAATCATTTCTGTTTTCTGTTTTGAACTACTCAACAGGATCTTAAAAATATGACTGAATGCTACTTTAATATGAGTCATACAGCAGCAGATTTGTCTCAGACATCGGGGCAGCTGAGCAGCTGGGCCCTACATTGAAGACATAATGTTTTATGACTCAAAAGAAATAAATTGATTCAGCTCATACATAAATTACACCCAACCCGAAGGGCTCTGCTAGTTCGAAACATACAGTAACTGTTTGCCTCTCAGCAGGATTTCTTCAGCTTGTCCACTGCAACAAACCAGCCTTAGGAATGAAGCATAATGTTTTGATAACAGCAATAATGTAACAAAGATGGTTCTTTTTAGGCTCTCATTCGTCAGTCCCACAAACACGGCAGCATATTCGACATCAAAATTCAAGTTGTGGTGTAACCTTTCACAGAGACTGTTGAACTTTTACATTGAAATTCAGCATGTGGCTATCAGTTGGTCAGGGGAAGCTCCTGCAGCACCGACCATCAGCATCAACAAAAAATATCTTTAAAGGTTAAGTCCACGTTTAATCAAAAAGGGCAGACTGCTGCTTCTGTGATTCATTGTGGATGTATCTTTAATGGTGTTTCTTTTTTTTTTACACAGGAAACTGAGACGGCCTGCTGAATTTACGAGCAGCGAATTATAGAGGGATCCTTTCTTAATTTATTTGAACTTTCTCTTTCTTTTTTGAATGCACCAAAACATGCAGCACTTGAACAAAGGGTTTCATTGTGGGAGTGCTAGCTGCTTTGTAATGACCCCAGGTATGGTTTGACTCACAGAGCAGCTCTTTGTGTGACGGACACCTGGAGGAAATAGTGAAGGAGGATGGAGGTGGTGCGGAGGCAGGACTGCTATGTGGTTCAAAGACTCCACTTCTCCTTCTTTTCTGTAGGATTTACTGTGTGATTCATAGCCCTGCTTGTGCTGAATGAGCTACTGAACAGTATGTAAACATTATTCATATGCAACTGCATTGGTCACTCCAATGAATTAAAATTATATCAATAACAAATCAAAGCTATGGCGTCACAGGCATCCAACAATCCTTTTTTTGACATCTCTGGTCACCAGACCTCTGACCGGGCAACAATGTCCAGTGAACTGCGAGGAGCTAGAAATGTTCCCCTTCAATTACATGTTCATCACAATTTCCTGTAATTCCCCAGGGATCATAAATCACTGTTGGGTCAGTCAACTAAAACACTTGTGTTAATACAACATCAACAGCAAATGACCCTTCAAATGAACATCTGGGGGCCATATTGGGCAGACTTCCCGATAAACTCCCATATGGGAAAGGCACTGGTGATTCACAACTGACAAAAGAAAAAGGTACAGGTGAGATTTCTAATTTCTAATTTTTTATTTTTTTTAAAGCAACACAAGATTTGTATGTATAGTCTGCCACAGTGGGTGAAAACTGCTGCTATAATAGATGCAGAAAAAAGTTAGAACCCAACTTTTTTGTTTCCGCTGCACTTTTCCTTATTGGAAATTAATTTGATGACCTTTTGTTCACACGCCAGTTTTGTATCCTTAGAGGTCCAGTGCCACTGCACCAGTTGAGTCAGCCAACTCACTAGGAATGAATGTGAGTGGATAATATGATTAGATTTGATGTTTGCCGTTGAGGCTCTGACCTAATCGCTCCCCACAAGGACACACCAAGCTCCAGAGAGCAGGGTTTGTTAAGTGACGATAATGACCTCTCCCTCGGGGAACATAGACGTAGATCCTACAGGTGTTGCGGGATGCTGGGGCTCATGAAGTGAAGTGGCGGCAGCAGCAGTAGCAGCAAACGGCAGCTTAGATTTCAGGTGAGCCGTGTGGCAGCAGGGATGGCAATAGCGAGCAGGGCACTAACAGCCTAACTACACAGCCGTGATGCAACAGTGCGTTGGATATGTGTTGCAGCGAGAGGACTCAATATGGATTCCAAGAAAGAGGTCCCTGAAGTTTTTAGGTGTATAAAGCATGTTGTGGCTTTAGAGGGAGCTGCACATAGTCTGATAAAAGGAATACTTCACCCCCAAAATGACAATTTGTAAATCCGTTAATCACCATGTGTTACATTAAAATCATGAGAAGAACTTTGTTTTTCTTACATGCATTCACACGGTGAACGAAGAATCATAAACCCCAAGGTAACACAGGGTGAGTAATTGATATACTATATAAATGGTCATTTTGGGGACCTTTGTAGCTCCTTAGAGCTTTGCTTTGCAAACAGTCGGTGGTCGAGTTGCATTGTGGGTAATGTTGACAGAGGGAACATCAAAAAAAAATACTGCATCAATTTTCTTTCTTTTTTTTTTTACTGTACAGACAATATCACAGGAGTGCAATGCTGAATTGGTGGAGTTTTCTTTAACTATGGTTATTTTGGTGTTACAAAATTATTTTCCTAACAATTCTTTAAAACGTTTGTATTGGACATTAAAAAAGCATTGCATGTGAATGTATTCTATATTATATATTCATTATATATTGTTTTGCAGAATTTTGACAAAATTTTAAATTCTTGTTTGGCCATATAGTGGGAACAGTATGTTACATGAGAGTATCAATGGGCTCAAGTCGGCTGCCTGAACTCGTTCGCAGGACTTGTTTCATAAACACCAGCACTGCATGTGAATAGTATGTGTCCATACTGTTTGCTTTTAGGGAACCAAAACATTACAATCAGTAAAACATGATCCAAACCATCTTCTGTTCGCGATCCAACTCAAATGGTTAAAATTTAGTAGAAAAGATTATAGTGTAAATCTGTAAAATAAACACAAACATTCTGCAGTGACAGCCGCCTCTGTGTTTGGCACATGTGAGCGCATGGTTTCTTCAGGGGGGGACAAGCTGGGTAGTGGATGAATAAAAGAAGGACTGAAAGAAGGAGGTGAATCGGGCCAAAATATGTTCCTTTTTAAAAAACATTTTTTATCATTCCTCAACATGTTAAAATACTTTTTCAAACATTGTTTTCACATTTTTTTCTATGACATTCATCTTATCCTTCACTATTTAGACGTCCTCTGCTGGGTCGTAACGTGCGCCTGAAGTTATCAAAGGACAAATTGAGCAATCACAGCAAGATTATCTAACAAGTGAGCAAAGAAATCTGGGGAAAACTTCCAAGTTAGAGATCTGAGGAGCTTTTGTTTGGATCGATTAAAGAAGCATGAGTTTGTTTGATTCTTCAGCACTGAGCCTAAGTGGATCGCTGCTGGTGTGCAGACCTCATCCAAGATGATTATAGATTTTCACCATGTAATCATCTCATAGGCCTGTCTACTTTAGGCATCATACATGAACGTAATAACATTAACTTTCTCGTCAAATGTTGAATTCTTGAGAGCTTGTTTATACACATGAAATGTGAGCTCAGGCTTTCTTTATGTAGTTTGCAGAGGCATCTTAACATTTTGCCAGATATAAAAGCTGTCTGAGCTCAGGGGTGGTTGTGGTGTTTGGACTGTTGTTATTGAGAGGAACGAAGGTAAAAGCAGAAACCACTGTGTTTTAAGTGAAATGATCCTCAGCAGAATATTTGGGAGACGGTAATAACTCAAGAGAAAAGAACATTTTGTTGTGTCCACTCCAAGCATTATGAGTACTTTTGTTATCGTGCATGTTCTTAAATTATCACATTATCTGACAAAAACCTAGATGAATTTAAAGTAGACTGGTTTAACCCCCAGATCTATAATCAAGCTTGACTTGACACTCTCACCCAGATTACAGTCTACAGCATGCATCCCTTTACATTAATCAAATATATTAGTTCTCAGTAAGTGTACTCCTCACCTTCCAGAACAAACTACAACTGACATCATCAAGAATATGATGCTCCACCATCTGTTTTTTTTATCACAAGCATCCCTTCCCTGGATAGGTCCTTTCACTGCTCATCATTTTTTCGATAAACAATCTAAAGGTTGACACGGGGAGGAAAAAACAGGAACGCATGAGACAGGTCTGGTTTTGTAATCAGTTTAACAGATGTCCACGGCTTTATACCAAGAAAGAAAAACATTTGGGAAATAAATGCATCTTATCACTTAAAAGGCTCCCCGGTGGGCAGGTTGCTTCACTTGTTATGAACATGACATTTTTTTTTTTTATTGCTGAGAAGCGCTCATCCATCCATCCATCCATGCCATGGTATGACAGTGTAGAGAGTGGCCGTAGATGCTGATGTAATAGATCTTCCTGTTTCATCGCTGTGTTATTTGCCAGGGTTTAGCTTTTGATGGGAAGTGAGTAAATCAGTGAGTGGATCATTTAATACAGTTTGTATTTATGTGTCTCTGAGGCAAATTTTGCTTAGTAGCGGAACAAAACGTCCAAATAAGAGTGATATTTATTGGTTAATCTGTAAAAAAGCTGATGTCAATACATATTTTACACAGAGAGATCTTTGGCTACAGTTTTGGCTGTATTTATGTGCGGTCTGAGCACAGCATCAACAACAAAAACTGAAAGAAATCGGACAGGAATTGAAAAAAAGTTATATCCACATAACCGAGCACTGAAACACCTCATAATAATATTAAAATGACAACATGTCTAAACATAAAAGAGCTGTATATGGCATTGGCCGTGTCTCTTTAAAAGTATGTTTGTGAGATTTGCTACAAAGATGCATGTCCCCTCTCAGGATGAATTGTAATAACTTAAGTGATTTTTCTGACTTTTCATCTAGTGTCATCATCAGTTCAATTATTTCATTCAATTATTTTTACCTGATACTTGTTGTCCATCCATCCATTTTCAACCGCTTATCCGGGGTCGGGTCGCGGGGGCAACAGCTCCAGCAGGGG
>CALSCE010010634.1:3953231-3969000 GCA_943593645.1 Bovichtus variegatus
CTATCGGCCGAACCCTCCTTTCCAGCACCTTGGAGTAGACTTTACCCGGGAGGCTGAGCAGTGTGATACCCCTGTAATTGGCACACACTCTCTGGTCCCCCTTTTTAAACAGGGGAACCACCACCCCGGTCTGCCACTCCTTAGGCACTGTTCCCGACTTCCACGCAATGTTGAAGAGACGTGTCAGCCACGACAGCCCCTCCACACCCAAAGCCTTCAACATTTCTGGACGGATCTCATCAATCCCCGGGGCCTTGCCACTGTGGAGTTGTTTGACTACCTCAGTGACTTCCACCAGGGAAATTGCTGATGATCCCCCATAATCTTCCAGCCCTGCCTCTATCAAAGAGGGCGTATTAGTGGGATTGAGGAGTTCCTCAAAATGCTCCTTCCACCGCCCGAGTACCTCCTCAGTTGAGGTCAACAGTGTTCCATCCCTGCTGTAAACAGCTTGGATGGTCCCCCGCTTACCCCTCCTGAGGTGCCGGACAGTACACCAGAAGCACTTTGGTGCCGACCGAAAGTCCTTCTCCATGGCTTCTCCGAACTCCTCCCACACCCGCTGCTTTGCCTCTGTCACAGCCGAGGCCGCTGCCCTTCGGGCCTGTCGGTACCTTGCAACCGCCTCTGGAGTCCCCCGTGATAACATATCTCGGAAGGACTCCTTCTTCAGTCGGACGGCTTCCCTGACCACCGCGGTCCACCACGGTGTTCGAGGGTTACCGCCCCTTGAGGCACCTAAGACCTTGAGGCCGCAGGCTCCCGCTGCAGCTTCAGCAATGGAAACTTTGAACATTGACCACTCAGGCTCAATGCCCCCAACCTCCACAGGGATGCCAGAGAAACTCCGCCGGAGGTGTGAGTTAAAGGTCTCTTGGGTATGGGCCTCCTCCAGACGTTCCCAGTTCACCCGCACTACCCGTTTGGGCTTACCAGGTCTGTCCAGACTCTTCCCCCACCCCCTGACCCAACTCACCACCAGATGGTGATCAGTTGACAGCTCCGCCCCTCTCTTTACCCGAGTGTCCAAAACATGCGGCCTCAGATCAGATGATACGATTACAAAATCGATCATCGATCTTCGGCCTAAGGTGCTCTGGTACCATGTACACTTATGAGCATCCTTATGTTCGAACATGGTGTTTGTTATGGACAGCCCATGTCTAGCACAGAAGTCCAATAACAAACAACCACTCGGGTTGAGATCAGGGAGGCCGTTCCTCCCAATCACGCCTCTCCAGGTGTCTCCATCGCTGCCCACGTGCGCGTTGAAGTCTCCCAGTAGAACTATGGAGTCCCCTACTGGAGCCCCCAACAGGACTCCATTCAGGGTCTCCAAGAAGGCCGAATACTCTGAACTGCTGTTCGGTGCATATGCACAGACAACAGTCAGAGTTTTCCCCCCCATAACCCGTAGGCGTAGGGAGGCGACCCTCTCGTCTACCGGGGTGAACTCCAACGTAACGGCACTCAGCCGGGGATTTGTGAGTATCCCCACACCCGCCCGGCGCCTCACACCCTGAGCAACTCCAGAGAAGAATAAGGTCCAACCCCTATCCAGGAGTACGGTTCCAGAACCGAGACTGTGCGTAGAGGAGAGCCCAACCAGATCTAACTGGTAGCGCTCCGCCTCCCGCACAAGCTCCGGCTCTTTCCCCCACAGAGAGGTGACGTTCCACGTCCCCAGAGCCAGCCTTTGCTGCCCAGGTCTGGTCCGTCGAGGTCCCCGACCTTCACTGCCACCCGTCTGGCAATGTACCCGACCCCAACGGTTCTTCCTGCGGGTGGTAGGCCCACATGATGGAGAGGGGGGGGGTGCCACGTTGCTTCTTCGGGCTATGCCCGGCCGGGCTCCGTGGCAAACCCGGCCACCAGGCGCTCGTTGACGGGCCCCCCTTCCAGGCCTGGCTCCAGACGGGGGCCCCGGGCTTCCTCCGGGCAGGGTCACACCTCCTCTTTTTTGATGTTCCATTGGGGTGTTTGAACCATTCTTTGTCTGGCCCCTCGCCTGAGACCAATTTGCCATGGGAAACCCTACCAGGAGCACTAGGCTCCCGACAACACAGCCCTCAGGTTCATAGGAGCACCCAAACCCCTCCACCACGGTAAGGTGATGGTTCTCGGAGGGGCTTGTTGTTGCATAACCAAATACCTAACCTAACATTTCCATTCGCTTCATCTGTATTTGTGTTTTATTCTAATTAGAAAATGTTGCTAATATTGCATGCTTACACCCTGAACTAAGATGGCAAACATTGTAAAAATACCTTCTTAGCAAGGTACGGTACATCAAGGTACATCAATCACACAAATACAGTTTGTACAGTACAACAAACCAGACTATTGAAACAAGTCTAACTAATTAAGCATTAGACATTTACAGAGCTGCTGATGTCACCGTACTATGCAGTCTGTCGGTTCTTTGCCTGAAATAAAAAAAATAAATAAATAAATACAAATCTTAAAATAAACAGAGCAATAGTTATTGCACACAATCATAGCATTTCTGGACATAGTTTTCAGGGATCTTTTTTTTTTGTCACCCACACTTGGGTGGTTACAAACTGGCAAAAATCATAATTCTCCTCTCATTCATCACAGACTTCAGCATCCAACACAAGCACAGCCAAACCTTTTAGTGTGTTTGGTTTTCCATGAATTTTAGACCATAGTCCCATGTGAACATTGTTCATTATGAATAGATTTGTGCTTTTGAAGTCCTCCTCTTCTCTCTCTCTCTCTCTCTCTCTCTCTCTCTCTCTCTCTCTCTTTCACGTTTGATGCGTTGCAGAAGGCTATTTAACTTCCACGTCAACGACAAAGGTCAGAGAATCATTTTCATTGCAGACCAAAAACAGAAAGCTACATTATATTAAAAATGCATACCGTGTGAAATCCTCCATGTTCCCCTTAAAAACACACTGCGGTGCATCTGACCCAATGTGACACTTGTTGCATTATTTATCATTCATGAATAATGAACTGAACATCACAACAACTCTGAACATCCCTGTGAGGTATCAGATAAAACGATGTGAACAGTTCATTTTAGGGCAGCAAGAGGATTATTAATTTGTCTTTGTGTAGCTGCTTTCAAAACCACAAACTGGAGGAAAATAAAGAATTGAAAGCTGAAAATAATTCAAATATTTACGTCTCGTAAACTATTCTTGTTAAAGTGAATGAACAGTGAGTTTTATTTCATCTAACTAATTTTCTTTTTTTCTGACACTCCTGCTGAATTGTTATTCAACCATGCAAGCTGAGGAAATGTACCCAGTAATTGCTTTTGAAAGAGACCATTTACATGTCCATGAAAGACCAGTTTTCAACCAAGCTACATTAATATTGTTGGCTTGTTTTCATCTGGGAGTCACCCGACATTTTAGGATGTGGACTGTTGAGCAGCTTGGCCATGATAATTAGCTACTACGTTTCCCCCGTTTCGGTACACTGTTCGCTTAGCCAAGAGAGGAAATGGGAGACATCCTAGAAATCCAAGCAGTGCTTTTGGAAATGCTGTTTCATCATTTTTCTTCCCAACATTGAACCTTGACTATGGCGTCTGAAAATATAAATATGTGGTAAATATAAAGATACAACTAACAGCCACTTAGCTTAGCTTAGCATAGTCCTGTACATAACCAATAGTACTTTTTTACACAGATTTAACAAAAGAGTGTTGTAAATTTAAAGGTAGGCAGGTTTTGCTACCTTCAGACCGAGACAGACTAGCTTTTTCCCCCTGTTTTCAGTCTTTATGCTATGCTAAGCTAAACGACCGCTGGCTTTAGCTTCTTGTTTAGTGTGCAAACATGAGAGGGGTGTAAATCCTCCTATATCTTAACTCTGGGAAAGTATAAGACAAGACTTGAAACAGGGAAACAGCTAGCTTGACTTTATCCAAAGATAACAAAATCCACCTACCAACGTCCCTACAGTTCACTAATAAACACGATTACAGCTCAATTGAATAATCCATACAAAGTGTGTGAAAGCAACAATTCACTATTTGGGTGGTTATGTGCCAGATAATTTTTTGTCTCATTTCCAGTCTTTATGTGATGCTAAGCTTTATGTGATGCTAAGCTGCTGGCGCTAGCTTAATATTTATCGTAAAGTAAAGACCCCTTTTACACATGCACTGCAACCCTGAAATTATTACCAAGAGAATTTGTATCTGAGAATGCAAATGTCCGAATCATTCAAAGTGGACATCAAAGGGACTTTACCCAGCTCTCTGGTGCAAAGTCAATGTACTGTCCAATTGAGTCCATGTGTGAATATAGCCGCTCATAATCAGGAGAATTTACGCCGAGCGAGTGGGGGCGTGTTAATGGTGCTTCTGGCGTGAAACCGGAAGAAAACAAAGAAGGCGAAGACGCCAATGAAAAAAGTCCAACTGGAGAGACAACGAGATCACGCGTCTGACACGGACAAGCTCCAGTTCTGTGCTACTTGTGTGAAAGGAAAACTCCAGACAATGCGGGGACCTGATTTTCAATATATTGTCCAGAGTTCATATGAGAAAACGGTTTATGAGTGACACTGATCCTCTCATCTATTTCAGCAACAAAACAAATATGCATATTTGGATGAATTTCAAACTAATCCTGTAATTGAAGTTAATGTCAATGAGAACAATCTCACAAGCATCATACTAGAGTAAAGTGAAAAAGCTTTAAAAGTCTACATTTTACATATTATACTTTATGCCTTGAATGCAGTTGACACTGCCTGTTGTGAATCATGTTCTGCCCACTCACTAGGTTTCTCTCTGTGTTCAAATAAAAGAGCTGGCTTTCACACTTGTCATTCCTTTGCTAAATCAAGATCAGCCTTACACTCCTAATTACTCACTCATTCATCCTCTTCACACAGTCTTTCTTCCATTCTGTGTCACAGCACCAGCAGGCAGGAATGCTGGGAGAGCGTCCTCATTATGGGGGAGACACCAGTTTGGGAAGACTTCTTCAAACACAAGTTTGGTAGCTGCTTTACTTGGAGAGATACAATTGACCTTGGAGTGTCCCTGTAGGGGAAACACTAAAGCTGAGTTATGCGGCTGAGTGTGGGAAGAAAAGTGTAATAACTTTCACCTGAATGCCTCCACTCTACCGAACACCATGGGTTTGTCATTCACAGGCGTCAGACCCCCCTGTATTTAGAGAAGGGGGCCTGTAGGGATCTAGCACTAATGAGGCAGCAGGCATTTCTCTGGCTCATAACAACCCGCTGTGTGTGGAGCCTTTCTCTTGACTAGAAGCTGCACCCAGTACCAGCTACTATTTTTCAGAGTGAAAGGGATTCACAATTAATGATGCAATTATGCTAATGAGGTAGCCAAGCTGCTTGTTTGCCTCCCCTCCTACTAAGTATCAATCCTGTTGAAGAATGCGACAGTGAAAGCATCACTGCTCAGATTGAAAGCGCATATTTGCCAAGTTGATGACAAAAATTGGCCTCGAAATAACATAACTCCTGTTTATTGTAACTCAGCTTTTCATGCTTATGGCAAGAGTGGGATTGGCAGGCAAGTCTGAAAGTATTTCCTTGAGATCCAATCAGGGTTTTGGCCCCAAAGTGATTCATTTAATATTGACAGTATGACATCATTTAGGTTGCTCTAACCACAGAGCATAGCATGAGCTATTCTGGCATGAAGGTGCCTTTTCCTTCTGTCAAGTGAGGTCCAACATTTTCTATCCACCTTTAAGTTGTGTTTGCCTAGTCTGATGGTCTGATTGAGTCCATTTTCCTGTCATTCATGGACACACTCACACTGTAGACCTGTGTAGTTCTCGTGAAATCTTGACACCTGGCCATGAAGACGGTTGAAAAAAGCTCCTCAAAAGACATTTGCCAGTACGAAGACCGTATTCTTTTCTCCATTGTGACAAATGGCTATTTAATGAAAAGAAAGATGTAATTGTGTTTAAAGTCGGCATAACAGTGGCAGTCAGCATAGCAGTGGTCGGCAGAATAGATTGGAGTATTTCCTGTGTTTCAATCCAAAACCAATGCTTAATTTCATTCAGTATTTAGTTAACCTTTAAACTACCTGTTTTTTTAAAAGCCATTTTTGAACCCTTTCGTTGCCTGCATTTATTTTTTCAGTTGGCACACCAGCAGTTTTTAGGGGGAATGCAAGTTCTTTGTATACTGTCCTGTTTTTCTGGTCTTAAAGGGAAACTCCACTGATTGTACATATCAAAGTATTTTTACAGGCCTTGGGGAGTACTACTGCATATGTGAAAGAAGTTGTACAAAGCCTTTTTGAGGCTCCAGAGTGAAGTAGAGTGAAGTTTGATAACTTGAGGCAGTATCAGTTTGGGCTGAAGACAGGTTTCAAAATGAGAATAAATCTGGGGGTATGGAGTTAAAAAGAAGTAAGTTTGCCAAACTTCTGTAAACCGCTCCTCATCTCTGATTGAGGCTAGCAGCTCAATGTCTACATCAGCCACAACTAGCATGACGCACCCAAATCTACGACCAAACTGTCTGCGGCTGAGTTGCATCATGGGTAATGTTAGTGCCAGCTTTTTGTCTCTGGTTCTGCTGCATCAATCTTTCTTTTAAACTGTCCATCGTGAGGCTGACACGGTTATAGGAGTGGAATACTAAATTGCTTGAGGACTAATTTAATCCTTTTGAGGATGTATTCAAATGAAGCAATAAGCCACAAAACGCCGTGATTTACAATTATTTTACGACATCTGTGTTTTCTTTTTGTGCATTCATTTTAGAGCGTTCTTTTTATCTACTCTTCTTTTTCTTCTTCTTCTTTTGGTTTTACGGCGGGTTGCAGCAGTTACTTATAAGGTGCATATCGCCACCTATTGTACAGGGGTATGTAGTATGAGATATTGGCCCTACTTTATATCATTAGGTAAATGATTGTATCTTCCTCCGTTATCCTGTCCACCTCTTCCAAACACTTATCACAATCGGTGACTACTTGGCGCAGTGATGCTATTGTAATGGATTCACAGCTGAGTGTTTGTAAAGTATTTTACAATGGGGGTTCGAATGTTACTCAGCTAATCATAATCAAGGACCGGAAGTATCTTTTTAAATCAGACGAGCAACTGGGCTTTAATCACCTTACTGCAAATATTTTACCAGGAGTCAATAACATGCAATGTCCAAAATATGTCCAGTCAGCACCTTCTTTGTGCGAAGACTACACAAAACACATTTATTTTTAACAATAGTCTGTGCTAACTGTGTGTAAATTATTTTTCACTGGTGTTTATTGAATATATCATCATATAAGTATCACAGTGTTCAGAAAGCGAGAATGCGGCAGAAATATTTTTGTCTGCTTTTGTTTGCAAGTGCTCTGCTTCATTACCATAAACTGCAGTCAGTTGCTATTGTTGGCTGTCTTGGCTTTGGAATCACCTCGACGGCTTGATTGCCAAAAACTCTCACAGCTTGGATAAATGCAACTGAAGCCAAGCTGGGAATCACACTTCATAATCAGGCAAATCAAATCAACACCTAAACTAAAATGCTTGTTTTGTTATTTCTGTGAAGACATATTTTTTTTTGGACAACAAAGAATGCCTGATGTTGATGTTAATGCAAGGAATTATTATTTATGCAATTGACTGAGTAGCACCCAGAGTACAAAAAGCGACACACTGCAGCCAACCCTCTAAACTACAATTCATAAACATGTAGATGGTGATGCTCAGGGGTGGTGGTGATTTGATTAAACGGAGAGCAGCAGTAATTTGAAATGTTACACCTGCAAGTCTCTGCATAATCACATTACTTCCTATGTCAGGATTATTTCTCTCTCTCTTATTTATCTCATTTCATCAGAGACAAACTGTATCTGTGAGCGTGAAGCCATATGTGTGATTGTTTTGCTCCGCTGTGCTTTGGCTTGCACGGGTGAGTAAAGGTTAATTATATAAGCAATGCGCAAAGGAGTCCTGTGTGTCAGCTGCAGATAAAATGAATTCAAATGCGTTTAAACGGTAGAATGCCTTGTGGCATTCGCATTTATCGTATCATTTTATTGCTGTTTGATACAAAATGTTAATTTAATTTTCTTCCTTTAACGAGCCAATTGCCAGGTTCCAGTCGGCTTTACTAACAATAACTGTCACATTACACAACATCTAAAACCACACTACACAGCCTCAACAAAGGCTACCCAGAGCCTGACAATCACTCTGTGGAAGAAATGAATACTAACTAATCGTGGACAATCCTGTCTGTGTTTGCAAGGGCTTGTAAATGTGTGTGTGTGTGTGTGTGTGTGTGTGTGTGTGTGTGTGTGTGTGTGGTAGTCTGCTGAGGGTTCCCAGGAGATTTCCCTCTCATGAACAATACCGTGGCTGCCTGAGTGTTTGCTCTCGTCAGTCACCTGCCAGATGACGGCAGAGACGAACCAGCCAACAGCAACTTGAGTCAACTCCAGACTGTGATGAGGGAACGGAGCTGCTTCCAAAGTCCACGCGAAGTCAAAGTAAGTCACGTGAACAAAAGCTTCGGTGGATGAAATGCTTTTGCAGTATCACGCAGATGCAGGGAAACTTTCTTTCCGCGGCTGATAATCATTTGATGCATATTTAAACATCTTATTGTTGCAGTTTCTATTATAAATCACGGTGCACTTTGTTTTTCTCATGTTGAAAGTGGAGTTAATGAATTGAAAACAAGCGTGCTGAAATCATAAAAGCCATAATATTTTGATAAGCGGACTACAACAGCATAGAGCACATTTCACAAAGTGTTCTTGACATTCAGACCTCACAGGCTTTCCCTGTTTCCTTACGAGAGACATTTCATATGTGTGATATATTGGAGGTGGAAAGCGTAACATAACACTTGCACAGACAATTAATGTTGTAAGTGTAATGCATGTGGGTAAGTCTCCACAGATGGAAAGAGTTTAAGGGGATACAAGCTGTTGCAATTTATGTTTTAGACTGGATCATTATTCTCCCATTAAGAAGTTTTTTTTTCTACAAACAGAACACACATTAAACATGAATTTCTTCACAAGGGAAAATTATGAAATGACTGCGGTTAAATCCAATCGTAGCTCTTACTATATACATATTGTGCTGTTAAACCATTGATATAGCATGTATTCATTCATTTTCCTGCAGCACATTTCATCAAGAAAATACATATAAGACACCAAATAAACCAAAAGATTTAAACAAAAATCTAATTTCCACACAAACAGATGCATTTTGTTTTGACATTTTAATATACAAAATAATTAAATAAAGCACTTTGTATATCTTGTTCAAATAAATCAATCAATCAATATGAAAATAAATTAGTCAAACTGAAAGTGAAAACCATGCTAGCGGCTGTCATGTCCTAGATGTTTCCCCGACTTCCTGTTTTATTTTGTAAAGTTCTTTCCCCTTGTGTCTAGTTTAGTTTGACTTCCTGTCTGTGTGTAATCACCCTGCCACCCTTGTCTCATTACCTGCCCTCTCCAGCTGTGTCTCGTTCTGTCATTAGTGTCTGTGTGTATATATACCTCTCTTGTTTCTTTGTCTCTTGTCGGCTTGTTTGTCTATGACCCCCTTTTCCTCGTGTCTGCTCGTTTCTGCCCGGTTTGTGTTTCTGTTTTGGTTGTTTTCCCGTTTGCCTCTTTGTTTATTTGTTTTGTAGGCTTTTTATAAATAAAGCTCTCTTTTTGTTAATTTGTCTCCTGTTATCTGCGTTTGGGTCCTCCTCGTTACCTCAGCTAACGTGCTGATGTTTAGCAGGTACACTGTTTACCATGTTCATTTCATTAGTTCAGTATGCGTTGTCATGCTAACATTTGCTAATAAACATTAACACTAAGCGCAGCAAAGGCTGATGGGAATGTCGACCGCTTTGTCAGAAAGCAAAGGCAAATTCAAATCTCGACGCGATGATGGCGCTATATGAAAAGTGAATATCTGTACATCTGAAAGTTGTTGAGACATTCCGTTTGGATATCTATACAAAAATACATGGAATGGCATCCAATGGTTAGATATTTGGCCTAAAATGGTGGACTAATCAACTAATTCACTAAGAGACCGACATTCTCTCTGGAGTCATGCCATTAGCATGGCTGAAAAGCACAGTAAGCAGGAGCTGCTCTCATGCAACAGATAACGTATTTATTCATCCACGAAAATCCTATTTTCTCTTCCTTAATGTGCTCTTCACTGTGTCAAGTATATGCCAGAAACTGCACCACTGACATGGCTGGATGAAAATTTCCGTTGACGTGGGATGAAAGGCTTTATTCTACCATTACAGCGCTACAACTCAGTAGCTCATTGTCCAAATCCCACCATCACAGCAAGGTCTAACAATGTATAAAACATGCATTTTAAATCTATATTTAAATAATATCGTGATAAAGTGTCCCCCAGGAGCTCTGCTCTCCATAGCAACTTAACAATACATTGGAAAGCGAGTGCTATTCTCACTTAGTGTCCCTCCTTTTCACATTTTCATATTTCTTCCATAACAGGGGTTTGTTTGACCACCTAATTTACATACAGTGGCAGATCTAGTGGCAAGACTAACAAGAAGCCTTCAAAGTCTTTGCCCAGGGCTTCGATTCCGATATGGTCCACTGCTTGACAGTTCATTTCACTTTCCTATTGTGAGGAACTACCGCGGGTTCTGGCAGTCGCTGAGCTGCAGAGCGTGCTCCATTTCTCCAGGTCTATCAGAGCTTCACAGAGTAGAGTGAGTCACGGCGAAAGGATGATTGCTGTCTGTGATGCCGTGATGAGGTTATATTCATCGTGAGGACGGAACTTTTAGTCTGATTGTCGTCAGACGGGGGAAAAAAAACTAAACATCTACCGCATCCTCATCACTGTTGAACTAGAAAAGCGCACTCAGTAGAGTGCAGATCTCCAGCAGGTGTGTCTCCCAATCCACCCCACGAACAAAGAAGAGTTCAATCTTACTCAAATGTCCCTCCCGGCTTCCTTACAGTCCGGTCAATGAAATAAAAATAGGTTTTCCGAAAAATTGCACAGGACCGAACACAATATCAGCCCACAGATTTATGCCTGGTGGAGATGAAAAGGGTGTTCTGATATTGCGTGCTACATTACAGTGCACAGAAATGTTAAGTTTCTCTTTGATTCTCCTTCTACATTGTCACCTCGAAGCCAAATCAATCCAGTAGCAACAGGTATTTCCATAAACAGGGAGTCCCCTCAGTGCGGCTCATCACCATGTGTCAAGAGTAAATGAGCGTCCGCTGCCCATCCTTTCACATCCTTTCCTGTCCTCCTCGCAGAGTGACATTTCAGTCATGTCCCCCATAACAGAATGTCAACCTGGGTGCTGTATCCAGGGCCATTAATCTCCCTAATTGAATAAAGATGAAGAGAAACCACTGTGATGAGAAAGGGCAGAAGAGTGTCTGGGGTGCGATTTAATGACCCAAGTGATTTATGGAAGAGGATAACACCCTGTTTAGGGCTTTGTGGGTGGCGTGTCAGAGGACAGCTTGCAAAAAATGCCCTTTCCTCGGTTTTCCATTTAGTGCTCAGGGCAAACACCCCAGCTGCATCTCAGCATCGTAAATTTCAAGCCTAAAGAGAAGCCAGTGTTAGAAGGAAAGTGTATCTCGTTTGTGGAATACATAAGTGGCGGAGGAAAAGGAGAAGAAATAACAGAAAGAAGAATTTAAAAGGACAAGAAACGGACAAGAGAAGATAGGTGAAGTGACAGGAAAGAATGGAAAAGAGCAGGAAAGCTCGAAAGGAAAGGGAAGAAAAGGGACTGGAAAGGTCAGGAAATGACTGGGAACTAAGGAAAAAGACATAAAAGGAGAAGAAAAGGGAGGAAATTAAATGAAAGGGCTGTAGGTTGCTAGGTCAGTCCTTGCGGGGCCTGTTCTGCTGAATGCAGCATTAACTTGACAAACCTATGTGGAATATGGTCTCTTTCAAGGCTCATTAGTGAATAATCACAATTTGTTTCACATGCTGTAAGGTATATGGTTGCTGGAGTGGCTACTGTAAATATACTGTATGATCAAGACTTCAGCACAGCGTCCATGAATGAGAAACAGTGCACCACTCCTGGATCGGCCCCATCCTTTTGATTGATTTCATGTGAATTATGAAAATGACTGGCACCTGGCGGTCCCTAGTTCAAAAACCGTAGGGAGTTTTTTCTTTTTTTTTTCATTTGAGGAAGCAAACGTGCACACACCTGTTTTTAAGAAGCGAAGCCTCCTTCCTTGTATTCCCAGACAAATTTCAAAGGGAGGCTAATGACATTCACAGACGCGGTGTGATTACATGGCATGTTAACGCTCCTGAAGACAAAGTCGTGTCTCAGGCCCAGAGTGGAAATGCATTTTACAGCAGGGGCAGCATGACACAGATGTTAGCAGAATCACAGCCATCTGTCTCGAGGTGGCCGTCGCCGCACGCCCCTGCTGCTAAGTCATGCCATGTTTGTGCGAAGTCACACTGCGCCGTCAGATGTCACGTCCTTTATAATGAAGCAAAGGGTTAAATGTGAACATAGGCACTCATACACAGCTGGACAGACATAGTATAGTGGTTTCACATACACGCAGGCGGAGGCTCCCTCTTGTCATTTGTATGCTCTCTTCACGCTGCAATCTATCACACAAAACTCAATGACTGCAGGTTGGTGATTAATGAGCTTCTCAATATGTCTGAGCCTCGGGGTGCTATCACAGAATGTGTGCGGGGGTAATATTAGATTCTCAAATACAGCAGAAATGTTGCCACGAGTCGCTCGCTGGAGTGCTTTTATACAAGCCCCTGGCTGACTGTGTGGGCTTGTTTCAATATCTGTGAATTTGCCTTTAATTCATTTATTGTTCCCATTATTCCAACCTCAAGACATCTGGGCTCAGCCAGGGAAACAGAATACACAAGAATATGTTGAAATAGAGGCACATCTTTCATCCTTCAAGTTCCCCAATGTGCACCAAAAAATATTTTCGAAGTAAATTTGGGCAGCTTTCCCATAGTGACTCTATGCCAACAAAAGGATCAAGGACCCAGAATGCGGCAGGTGTTTGTTGCTGTGGCGAAGTTGGCGAAGTCCTAAAAAGGAAAAAAAGAAAGAGGAAATCAGCAACAGCTGTGACATTATAGCAAAAAGCAGGGCACTGGATGACTGGCACTAAAAGCAGAGTCAGCTTATGTAGAAAGTTAGACAGAAGAGAGGAGAGCCGGGGTTTCAGAGTTCCGTGAAAGCTGATGCAATGAACGCAGAACAAGACGGCTGGATGGAAGCAAATGAAGCAAACCACCTGTGTCGTCATGTCTGCCTCGTTATATCCCTCATCTGTTTCACGACAGAAAGAAGAGAAGCCAGAAAGTCGGAGATTCTTCGCATTCGTAAGTTTTTACTGGAACTTGTTTGATGTCTCATCAAACATCTCGAGGCCTGACTGAAGTCAAAGCTCTGAAGCTCACCAGCAGAGTAATTGCTCCTCAGCGGCAGCTCTTCCCTCCAGCTGCAGACTCCCACTCTGCAAGTTCACATGTATTTGGGCCCCTTATTGCTATATTTACATAAGCAGAACAGGAGAAGGCCAGACTGTGGTTCAGGAGACAGTGACAGAAAGACGGAGACCCCCCCCCCCCCCCGAGAGAATTTAATGCATTTTCTGAAGCATGTTAATGCAGGAAGCATACATAGATTGCATTATCTTTACATGATGTTCAAAAGGGTGAGTTATGTATTCACATACCGCATAAATATTGTATTGGCCCAAGCATATTTGAGAAATTAAAAAGTAAAGTTAAAGCTAAAAAAGACGTTCAGAATTAGGAACACTTGCATCAGTGACCAAGTTTAGACGTCTTAACTTCTTCAAGTGGAGTCTCTTATAAAACTATGGTGCTGTTTAACTGCTTTGTCTATCTATTTAACCTCTGGAAGAAAAGATTACCTTTTGAACGTTATCAAGCAGTAGCCTATGTACTAACTTAAACCCAACTATCACAACCTTCATCTCATCTGGTTGTACCGATCATAAAGGGTTTGAAACTTTGCCCTATTTCCATATCATAATAACATTTCTACACAGAATAGCATTTTTTGCCAAGTTTTGAAAATGTATATTATATAATATATATATTATAATAATGTGTAGCCCTCTGCTGGCATGGGAAATAAATGCATCATTAATTTTTTGAGAAATTTCTGTCTGTGTGTGTGGTACATTATGTATGATTTGTAGAAAACACTCACCCCTGAAGGCATGCCCGTAAATTTCCTGAAGCAGAGGTAAAAGGATTAGCCACTGGGGCTATGAGGCATTAAATTAACGAAATACATGTCTTTACCGGTAATGGTCTTTAAGTAATACAGGATTTTTACATCACTCGTCAAATCCTCTGTTTTTTTTTTCGACTGCTCATTATTCCACTTTTGCAAGGAGGTCATACTGCAGTCCATACAGAAAACTGCACGTTTTGGCTCTGCCCTCGGTGTCCCTGCACAATATTTGTGTGAATAAGGAGTCTGCCTCATATGTTGAAGTTGCAGCCAACATTTTCAGAGGTCAAGTAGTTTACCATAAAGTGCCTGGTGTTACGCTTTCCAGCAGCGTATGGGAAAATATGAGGATAATAATGGCATAATTTATTCACATAATCACTACAAATATCCTAAGAACATTGTACTGTTGTGTCACGATGAAAATAATGCAATAAGACTAAAATATTACATTTGAATGCATTAAAATGACAATTGAAACAGACCTTTGCATGTTTGCATCAATGCAAATCTCATTTAGATTCAAACAACTGACCAACCCTCTACAGTGGACAACAAATATAAAAAAGAAAACTAGTGAGTAAATAAGCTGAAAGAATTCCCCTGAAAAAGGTAATAATACAGTACAGAGTCTCTTATGACTTTTTTTGCCCCACATTACATAATTATAAATTCTGCCCTACTTTCATGACCCTGTAAAAGTCAAATAAATGTTAAAAATCATCCTATTTTGTTCGAGGCCTCCCTCTGTGATAACAGCAGCGCTCTAACAAAACTTTATTGCTTCTTGCTCAACCACTGCTCTGAGCCTGTGGAGCATTGTCATCATATATTTATAGACATGGAGGTTATATGACCATAAAGCGTGGAGAGAGCAAACAAACCATCTGTTTGGCAGCGAAACCGAAGGACAGATAATATCCAGGGCAGTGACGTGGATCCCGTTGCTTTTCCAGACCTCAACTTTTGCTCCTAATGATTAAAAGCACCGGCTCACTTTGAGTGTTTATAATCAAACTAAACTCTGACCGTGCATGTGCTACAGCGGCAATCTCACTTTTGGTTTTAGTCCCACTGCAGAGCAAGCCAAATCCCTCATACTGGATGCTTAATGTGGTAAGCTCGTCTGAAGTCGTCATGATGCCTGTGCCCATCCCTGGACGTCATGCTTGTTGAGTAAGAGGCTTTGAAATATTCGGAACAGTCAGATGGTCCCACAGTCACAGTAGCAGAAGACTCCAGCATGACAGGCCATGTCGAAAGGCCTAATCCCAGTTTCCACTTGCACAGATCCATCAATCTGTAATGATTCCTAATGCTGTAATCTCTCTTTAAACCCCCCCCCTCTCTCTCTCTGTCTCTCTCTCTCTGTCTATCTGTCTGTCTATCTGTCTCTGTCTGTCTCTGTCTTTCTCTCTCACTCTCTCTCTCTCTCTCTCTGTCTCTCTCTCTCTGTCTCTCTCTCTCTTTCTCTCTCTCTCTCTCTCTCTCTCTCTCTCTCTCTCTCTCTCTCTCT
>CALSCE010010634.1:3971434-4025298 GCA_943593645.1 Bovichtus variegatus
ACACACACACACACACACACACACACACACACACACACACACACACAGGACAAATAAGAGAGAGGCTAACCTCCAGAAAACAAGCCTCTTCTCGGCCACAAGAATATAAGTGAGCAGTGTGTTTTCAATTATATGAAACCAGTTTGACCATAGGTTGCTTCATTTAGCTGCCTGTCTTGGAATCTACATACTACTCGTTTTCAATGAATCGCAGTTTAGAAAATAAAACATGCCTGTGTTCACCCACTGCTAATTGGACAGCCAGGGAGGCTTGTCACAAGTTTCTAATTTCCAGATCAAGCTGACTGTGAATAACTGGATTTTCATACAAAAATAGGCTCCCTCTTTCAAGCAAAATGTACATTTGTGTGGGATCTGACAAAAGGAAAGGCCACTGTAACATCTTTGAAATCTGCACTACAGTGTTATTGCATGCTGCGGTGGCTAAGCAGTGAGTTATGTCAGCCCCTTGGACGTTTTAGAAGTACTGTGTTGACAACAAAAGATAAATTACATTCACAAAATGTGTACGAACGACACTTTTCATCATCGTCCGTGAATCCTGTGGGAGGCAACAACAAATGATTATGTGCATCTGTAATCATTGGGATAAAGTTTGGTGGTCTTTGCTTGGTGACAAAACTTGGATACTTAAAGTTCTCTGGATTGTGGTTAACCAAGCCTCCCAAAAGACACATACAGTAAGCCCAACAAATCTTTCCCAGGCTCTCTTAGTGCCAGATAGAGATTTGCTTAATTATTCCTCATACGAAGGGACCGGTGAACACAATGTGTGTTATTATGCTCATCCACACAGGGTGCTGTTTTTCACGTTGTCCCCTCAGCTTTCTCAGACTTAATTTCCCCCGGCTCTCTTCAACATGGCTGTCAGTTTGACTCTGGCTCATAGTTGGGAAAGTGGCCACCTTCTCCTAGGCAGACATCTCATACCCGCTTGCCTTGGCTTGGAGACAGCAGGCTCCCAGTTCCTAGCCCAGCTTCCTGCTCTCCATGGAGGGCCCGGCTTGGTGTGCAGCCTGGGAATAGAGGTTGAGAGGTTGGAGTGGGGACAGAGAGGAGGGAGCGCAGGCTGAGGGGAGAAGAAGGGGGCACATTTGAAGGGAGATTTCCTTTCATGGCTTCCGCTCCTCTCGTTTTCTCCTTATTATCAGGATGTCTGGTGCCAGACCTCCAGCTTGATCCAGCTGAGGTGAGAGATGAGATACAAAGTGCAGACAAAAAACCTGAAAGTGGCAGTTGATCATTTTAAGATGAGGGGAAAATGCCAGCTCTTGTGGTGAGGTCTGCTATTGATTAAGCTTTCCGTGGTTCTTCCACCAGGAGGGGTTGAAGAAGGAACACTAGACCCCTTTATTTGAAAAAATACAAAACAAGTTATTTATTCATCTGCCCACCCTCCCTTTCCTAAACGTCCTCGAGACTAAAACCCCAATTCTTCATCAGCAGCTTATTCCTCTTCACCTCCCAGCGTGTGTTGCACCTCCTTGACTTCAGCTGCCTTGCTTTTCAGACCCACAAAAGGCCTCTGCACCTCCACTCCCACACTCCCACAGCCTTAGAGGTTTATCTGATGTTTAATTTACAGTGCACATTGCAGCTATACATGCACAACCTTTGTTGGCGACCTGTGATGAGTTGTGCAGCCGCAGCCAGCACTTTTAAGCACTGCCAAAAAAAGAAAAGAGAATAAAATTGTGCAAAAGCTGAGCTGAGAGACTGAGTGGTTTCCCTACCACGGGGATCCACAGCACAGTGGGACGGAGAGAGAGCTTCAAGCACACATAGAGACATTCCAGGCGTGCACATGCATCACTACGGAAACCGTCAAGCTCTCTTCCCTCAGGTTTCACCTTTCTCAACATGAGCAGTGACTGATTTGATTGTTCCCTAATGTATGACAGCTCAAACCTAAAGAAAGACACTTGCTATATTATGAGTGCAGTTTAATGTAATGTTAAATACATTACATTAAACTGCACTCATAATATATAGGCTCCACTGTCAAAAGAATTTACAAAGAAATGACTGTTGTCTTGTTTCGTAGATGCATTTTTGATGACAAATGCTTTGCGTTTCCTTTTGCTTCCTCACACTACAAGCCACTCTGTGTGTCGCCAGTTGAAAGGTTTTAAAGGAGTCATGTTGTGCTAATTTTCAGGTTCATATCTGTATTTTGGGTTTCTACTAGAACATCTTAAAATAACTTTAATGTTCAAAAAACAACTTTATTTTTCTCATACTGAAACGCTCTTTTTTTAGCGCCTGTCTCTTTAAATCCCCTTCCCAAGAAAAGCCGAGTCTGCTCTAATTGATTAGTGTTCCCGGTGTCTCTGCACCATCATTGCACCCGGGGAATGGATGTATCAGAGTGAGCAGCGCTTTCTACATATGCATAGTACATTTGTGACATCACAACCATGCGGAAGTCCCGACGGCTCACTTAAAGGCACATTTTCTGAATACGGGTTGTATGCAGTTACTCTGGATTGAGCGTTTTTAAACTTTCACAGTATTTATATAGCACCTAGACCTGCTTTATACCAAAAACAAAATGGAAATCTCACTTTTTACAACATGAGACCTTTATTGTAAAGCAGCAGTAGGTTAACTACCTAATATACGTATTTAATGGATACTGCAGAAAAATGCTAACCACAGAAATAAATCAAAAATCTAAAATGCGGTTTGATTTCATGAAAATCTTAAGGATTATAATTTTATATTAGTTTATGACGCTTGAGTAGGCACTGCCAAATCTAATCGTACTCTCAGACTGTGTGCACTGACATTTTAAAAGGAGTTACTCCATGTATTTCCTTGGATAATGGTTTTCTATCAACTTAGGACGTATGCTTCGCTGCTCTGCATTCTCCACTCTGTATTAGAATGGATTATATGTGAAATCAAAAGTGACTCTCAGGAAAACAACAGAGAAAACCTGCTGACAGCCTGTGTATAGAAAAATAAAGACTTTATTGACCCAGTCCCTTTTACAGTCCACTTGGAGGCTTTGAAAAGGGTTTTTTTCTCTGGGCAACGTTAATGAGGTTTACCAAACTCTGCTACCCAAAGGTATTGTGGTCTCTCGTACAGCTGAGAGACTCTCCAATACTCAAGTATATGTGATTTTTAAAATCTTATGGGGAGTACAATGGATAGAATAATGACGTCTGGGGTAGAGGGCATCAGCCACAAGACAACAAACATTATTCTGATGCGGTATACTGTACATTAGCCTGTGAGACATTGATATATGACTGTTTTACAGCAGAGCTTCGGCTAAACGCTGAGGTGTGTGTTTGCGTTGATCATAATCAGTGATATTTCTGCAGCCAGTCCTGTTTCCCCTTCGCCATAAGTCACTGTCATACGTGTTGGCCGTATGTCACTGAATATGCACGAGTGGAAAAACTCAGAGAGAGAGAGAGAGAGAGAGAGAGAGAGAGAGAGAGAGAGAGAGAAAGAGAGAGAGAGAGAGAATATATTATGCTATGCTGCCTTGACCTCTGAGGTCAGGGACAGGAAGGAAGCCGGCGGACACAGCGCCAAACTGGAACAGAGGTATTTTTCTGTTTTAGATTGTTCTTATTGTCAAGGAAAAGACCAAAACCAAAGATATGTTAGTCCATCCATCTCTCAATACCCAAAGTGAAAAGCCTTTTGAAAGAAAAGCAACTGTTTTAAGTGCACACGCTTTTAAGTGTGCACTTAAAACAGTTGCTTTTCTTTCAAAAGGCTTTTTATTTCCTATAACAGCTGGGAACATACCTTTTTTGCAAATATTACTTAAACCTGAGCAAATTGTATATTTTTTGGGGATCATTTTCGGCTGTGTATTAATGCACATTTGATGCACTAGTAAGTATTGACTGAAGCAGGACAGTGGAGGTAGGATTGACTCAAAATAAACTACTGTTCCCACATTCACAGTAACGAAGGGACATGTCAGGGTGTGGCTATATCTCACAGAGGAATAGAATACATAATCTATTCATGCGATCTGCCGATACATGTGGTAACCTATACAATCTCACCAGAATAATCTTTTTTTTTTCGTCTTTCCAAAGCAGCGCATGAAAGAAAAGGCTTGGGGATGTTCATACATGTTCACCATATATGAATGAGGATTATGTCAAACAAGTGTAAAGTCAAATATGTTTATGGATAAGTTTAAATCAGCGCAAAAGCCACACTACCTGTTTGCCATGCTCACTTGTGGCACTATACAAAGAGCCTGGAGATCTGCACCAGGCTCTACACACTGTGATTTACAGCAGAGAATCATTGCAAACGCCTTGGAAACATCCCGTTGGTTTGTGAAATGAATGTCTGTTTTTTTATTGCCTGCAGTTGTGAATAAATGAATGTAAACTGGTTGTACCTCCCATGAGACCCGACAACCAAGTCATTAAATGTGATGAAGCTTTGCTGGGAGGACGGAGGGGAAACATCTAGGAAGGGACGAAACAGGAAGGGAGGGTTAGAGGAGTGAAGGAGGGATGGAGGGAGGATGCAGTCTGGTGAGAGAAAACACTTTAGCTTAATTAAGACTAATGTGCATTGGGTCGGAGTCATCATGTTTAGGGGGGACTGGTGTGGAGAGATCGGCACAGCAAGAGAGCACTGAGGTAGAGTTTCACAACAGATGAAGCATGGCCTGATGTAATAAAGTGTTTGATACCTGCAGTGTTGATCATGTGTTGCCACATGCAGCGGAAAGGAAAGGTCAGCAGCTACATTGGAGGACAAGTGAGACTTAAGAGCAGAAAGTCTTTATTTACAATAAATGTAGATAATGATATATTAAAGCATTTCTCTCTCTCTTTTTTTTCACTAACAACAAATGTGAGTCATTGGGTCTGTAGTTAAAGATAAAGGAACATTACAAGAAGAAAAATAAAGCGTCAAGCTTTTTCTGCAGCTGTTGAATTACCTAACTTGGTCGAGTGGGTCAGGGTGAAAGGGTGAGACTACATTGTTATTAAACCTGTAGCAATTGTTATAATGATATAATGACTTCGAGTTGTAATGGATATATGATCAACATTTGGCTCTAAGTGAGCCAACAATAACCAAATTAAAAAATCATTTACAAAGAGACTTTGCAACAGCAATATCCTAATAATGATAAACTGCAGCGGAAATAAACACCAAAAATGACGACAGTGCTGAAACTGGAATGGTTAATTTTGTACACTTTACGTTGACTTTTTTTAACCCATTTTTCCTGTCTTTCCAGATGATATCTGTTTAAGGTCCCAGGCCAGATTCAACACATCATTAAACTTTCATCTCCATGGCTCTGAATTCAACCAGGAATTTACAATCCCTCCCTTGTTGCAGATGTTTCATTTCACCTTCAAATTAATACTGATATGTTTGTTCATAATGTGGACATTACGGTTAAATAAGGGTCATAAATGATATGGCAAGGAATGCATTAAGCAAATGATGTACTAGTAAACCTTTGTAGGTCTATTGTGTTTGTCTAATGTCAAAGGATTCTGTCTCAACATGACATTTCTGCCACATATAGAATTTTTTTTTATATTTATTAATATCTGTGCATTAAACTGAAAAAGGAAAAGTGTTGATTTCCCATTTTCTTGTTTTACTCAGGCTCGGGTTGGGCTCATTTACTTTGTCTTTGAAGAAAATAAACAGAAATGTAGGTCTCGGGTTGGCCTTAGGTCTCAAATTTGACAGCACCAGGTCAAGATATTTGGTCCAGAACTTTATGACCAAAAATCTGCAAAACTAATGACATTCCCATCAGCCTCAGCTGTACTTTTTGTTTAGTGCTAGCTAGCATGTTAGCATGCACATGCTCTAAACTAAGATGGTGGTGAACACACCTGCTTGGCAACAGCTTGTAAACAACGTTATTGTGAGTGTGTTAGCATGCTGACATCAGCATTCAGCCCAAGGTTGTGCTGTGCCTATGAATAGCCTCACCGAGCTGCTAGCAGGGCTGTCCGCTCTTGAGTCTTTTGCATAATTTTCTGGATAGAGAGACTTTCATCAAACACTGATTTTACATATAAAGGTCGGATCACAAAAATGTCTGTAAGTCTGTAAGTTGAAAGTAGTTGATTTTATCTGTGGCCACTGGGACTGTCAGTATATACATAGATTTCCAGTTCTCAGTTGTTTCTCCTGTGCTTCTGACCAGCACTGTCTCCAACATGTTGAGGTTTTAGCACACGGACAAAAGGAAAAACCAAACTTAGTTTACAGATGTGGCTAAATTAATTTCCTTTATTTATTCTTTTTCTTACCCACTTACTCTATTACATGGTCAGAGGGGTCTGGACTCAGTCCCAGCATGCACTTGGTCAGAAGCCAGGTTGTGGCAAGATTTTGATTTAAGCAGCGTGAGGTCTGGATTTTATTGCAGTCTGTGTCTAAACAGACAGTGAAACTTATGTAACTACTTCCTCCAGACTTCATCAGAGATAAATTGTCCAGTAATTAAGCAATGGATATTCAGATGCTGTCCTTAAATCATGTGAATGGTTATAAAATGTGCTCTATCTTTAAATCCGCTAGTTTTACACAACACATATGCACATGTGTGAGTCATTTCTGTGTTTTCTTTACCTCAAATTCCCCCAAAATATAGGAACACTACATAGACAGACTTACAATGCAAATAAGAAAAAAGTAAAGTCACAAAAGCATGGTTCAGGTTTGACAACAAGGCGATGCGTGGTGATCCTCAGCAGAGAGGTTGATTTATGTGATAACTGCTCTCTGTAACACATATCCACATGTATAAACACACACACGCATCAGCTGCTGGGAGGCAGCCCGAGCGACATGTGGAAACCAAACAGCTGCTCTCACATATCACCTTTCACTACCCCACCAAAGGAGTAGCTCTGTCGGCCCGTTAATGTCCATGTAGATACAGTCAGAGAGGAAATGTCACGGTTCCCCACAGAATGTTAATTGAGCTACCAAAACAAATACCGTTAGAGCAAGAACAACACACAGGAATCCTTTAATGATACCGTAGTGCGGCCCTCCTCTTAAATCACCAAAAGGAGATAAAATAGTGAAAAGAAAGTTATTGCGTTGTGTATAGTCAGCAATTTGTTTGATCCCCACACGCAATATACTCTAATAGCATATAATCTTCATGATTACTGCAACCTAGACGTCATTTTGTATTGCATTATATTTTGAAATTATTATCCCAAGTACTTTCAATTCCACCCACTTACACCAGTTGTAACTAACAACCTATCCAAGTGTACTGATTAATGAGATTCTGCAGCAGATGAGGCCATTACACAAAGAAATAACTGCTTTGGGTTCGACAATGAAGTTCCAGCTAGTTTGCAATGTTTGAAGCATGACATGAGTGCAAATCCTCATCATTAATTCACACTCACATACCATGTACATGATTAGGAATAAGGTATTAGCTAGCTGCAGCTCTTCTGTATCCGAACACGTGCAACCTGTTTTTTTATCCATCAATATCTGTGATACAAATCTTCTCATTTTATTGTATTGTCTTTTTTTTTAAATTATAGATTACTGTGGCTGTCTTTCCCATTGAGTCAGGGTTGATGCATTTCTTGCCAGTAGAGATGGTGTAACCATAGGTCAGAAATCCCGTTCTTAGGATCACAGTATTGCTCATATCCTTGTTTCTACCTTTGACAAACCATTAGTTACATTGTTAACCATTTGTTTATCCCCACTAGGAGACTTTTTGTCCCTCTGCTATAATTTATAATGCATTGTTGCTGGTATACTAAATCAATATGTATTCTGCAATTTCTATATTATATTGCTTGCCTCGTGTCACTTGTATATATGTAAAAAAAAAAAAGAAAAAAAAGAAAAAGCATGCAGTGAGAAAAGGACTGAAAGTGAAGGGTGAATGTGCAGCAATTTGCTCCCTGAGGCCATGAAACTTAGCGGGTTACTCAAGATGGCCATTTTCGGTAAGTACCACTAAGAACTAAATACCTGCTTACAAACAGAACCAAACCCCACTTTTAGTGCGTGACACGGTTAGTGGTGAGACCACAGAAGGAGTGAGCCACCCACCCAACATCCCCGTAGACACGAATAGTTGTTTTGATTGAAACTGTATTGCATGTGACGGAGGCATTATCCCTGAGACTGCACTAATCTGATTCCCGTAAAACAATGCGTCCTGCCACAAGGCCAGTGTAGTCATCCAAGTGCAGCATTTTCCTCATTAGTCATCTACCGTCATCTGGCTATAGTCTTTTCCGACACAGTATTATATACAGTGTGGGGAATCAACACAGATAGAAAATGTACAGATATTGCAGCTTGCAGACTAATATGTACCGTATGCACTGCTGTCACTCCTAAGTTTTTGTTTGGACATTTCTAAATGCTTCTATGTATTATGTTTGATACATTGCTACTTAATAAGTCGTCAATATTTCTGCCATAATGCCTTCGAAACAGAAACGGTTCACATTTATTTGGATGATTACAATTTCTCTGCATCCTATAAACTACCAGTGGTGGAAAGTAGTACAGTACTCCAATTTTGAGGTACTTGTACTTTTAACTCCACTACAGTTATTTGATACCTTTAGTTACTTTGTGGATTGAGATTAATAATACAAAATATAATCAACAAATGTATTATGATTTGTATTATAGGTAAAGATAAGATTAAGATTTTATCAATCCCCGGGGGGATGAACAAGCTACCAGGCAGTATATAAAGTCATCAAAATTAGATCCATATTCAGCAGCTGCAACATTAAAGTGATGAACACAGTAATTCATCTTTTCACTTTTCTTTTTCTGAAATGGGCCATTTGGCATAATGAGTACTTTTATTTTAGGTACCTAATTATATTTTGATGCTAATACTTGTACTTTTACTTAATAAAAATGACTTTCACTTACACTTACAAAAAAGTATTCCTACACTGTGGTATTGTGACTTTAAAAGTAAAAAAAAGAGTCCTCCTTCCACCACTGTAAGCTAAAAATAATGCATCATTCTATGTCATACAACTGTCTACATGCTTCTTTATACAGAGATTACACAGCATTAAATCCATTATTTTGTAAATCATTCACAAAATAAAATCTATAGCAAACCAGCATGTTATACGTATGTAGTTGATGAATCAAACCAGAATATTGCTACCTCTGTTTCTCCAAACTGAAGTCCAACCAGGATACCCCCACACAGGGACGTGAAACATGAGTGCAGCAGTACCCTCATCACTCTTGCTGCATTAGAGCCGGATCCCTGCATTTAGCACTGTCTGGGTCTATGATTTCATTACAGATGCTTGATTCAATACTAACAACTCAGATGACTTCAGGTCAATTACTCAATGACAGCACTGCAGGAAACACCATCAATCACCTGCAAGTAACCCTCATCTCATCTCCCATGTACGCCGCAGCACGACCTGTCCTGTTCACTGTAACAGCACACTCAGAGTCCCTTTCCCCCCACTTTTGAGCTCAGCTCGCCTGATACTGTACATACCAACACTCTAGCCGAAGGCATCAGCGCCAAGTGCCCAGCTGTGAAAACAATCATTTCACATTTATATCCCAATTCTACTGGCTTAAAATCAGTTTTGCTTGGGTTTTGCTTGTACACTACCTGTATATTCACACAAGAAGGTCTGAATAAGTTGCCTCCTTATGTGTGTTGCTTTATTGAGAAAGAAAGCCATCAGATTGACAAGATAAGATTTTGTCTTTTGCCAGCCCAAGGTCACACTGTACTTGTTGCACAGAAACAGATGTTCAGTTGGACTCATAGAGACACAGTCAAGTTTCTTTATATCTTCCACTAAGAGTCTACAGCCATCCTAGCGGCTCTATGAGGCTATCTTTCTGAATGCTAAAGTTGGCATGTAACAAGCTCACATTGAGGATGCTAACATCTTATATTAAACAGGTATAATGTTTACCATGATCACTATTCAAGGGGAAGCCTTCAGGTCCGAAAAAAAGGGGGCGACTGCACTGGTATATATGAATAAGTCAGATTGTATAGAAGTCAATGAGAAAGTGACCCTACTTCTCACTTACCTCAGTAAACATTTTCTGAGTGGTATGGTCTCAACCCCTACCTTCAAGTCTTCTTCAATACAGCATGATGTTTATTTTGTAAATGATGGTCGCATTTAGAGCGAAAATAGACGATAAAACAGGGAATGCTTTAAAGTTTCAATGTGTAAGATATGCCAGAATTTAAACTTAAAACATTAAAACAATGAACTAACATTATGAACAGAGTGTGAAGAGGTAACAGTGTTGACGTCATGTCAAAGACGTCTATGTGTTGTGTTGCGGCGATATCTACTGAAATTAGCATGCTAACTGACTAGTTTAGCTTTGTCCTGTCTTGTAATACCACTTGTTCCTCTAGAGGCGATAGTGAGACACTGTATCTCCAGTCTGACCTACAGAGGGAGAAGAAGAACAGCTGCCTGACTCGCTTGTTAATATTACAGCCATGGTCCGTGTCTGTTTTATTGTTTGTTTATTGGATTACATTTAAAGTGGCAGAAATGAGAAACGTCCCGACCCCTGGCCTCGTCCTCACAGCTGCCAGGAGGCTGTTTTGCCTGCTGCCTGATTCGCTTGTAAATATTACCGCCATGGTCCATAACTGTTTTATTGTTTGCTTATTGGATTGCTCTCCTGGCTGCGCCGCCGGCGGAAAGACGTGACGAATATGCGGGTCGTTTTTTTAGTTCCTGCCACTTTGGATTTAGTCCAATAAACAAACTAACGTAACGTTACACGGACTACAGCCCCGGTTAACATTAGGGCTCAGTAATCATCAGCTGTGTTTTCTGACCGGCTCTCAGAGTTTCAGCAGTTTGGTATTCTTGCCCACTGACTGACTGACTGACAAGCATTATACAGAGTAAAAAAATTACACAATATAATTAATAAATTAGAATACAATAAATATGCTAACAACTAAAATATAAATATTAGAGATTGTATGAATCCAGTTTAGAGGTAGGCTACCTTGTGATTGACAGGTTGCTGCCACGGTGTTTGTCCCTGTTTTCATCTTAGAACTTTAACCCTTTTACAGTGTGTTTTCAATTCATGAAAGTTAATTGTAATGTTTTAGTTTCCTAAAAAACAGTCCTGTTCAGCATTCGTTTGTACTTAGTTCCACTCTCTCGTGTCACTTATGGTTGTAAAACCGTAGACCGCAAACCAATGGGTGACGTCACGGTGGCTATGCCACTTATTTTATACAGTCTATGACCATCTTAGTTTAGCTTGGTAACACAACATTTGCTCATTAGCACTAAAGACAAAATGCAGCTGAGGTTGATGGGAATGTTATTAGTTTTGCAGGAAACTTTTTTGGCACTGCCAAGTTGAGACCTAAACCCAACCTGACTCCGAGACTATATTTTTGTAAGTAAGTAACTGAGCCCGACCCAAGCTCGAAATTTCTGAAGTTTAGGTTGCTGAGCTCTACCATTGGACACACTGCAAATTTGACATAGAAGTGGCACTAAATGAAAACACTGGGGATCACCAAAGTTATTGGGATTCATTCTCCTAAACCCATAAACTAAAATATTAGACCAACTGATGGTGGTAAATTAAGACAATTATGGCACTAGAGGAAATGTTTAGGGGATCACCATAGTCAAGATCCTGTTGGGACCATACATGTCTGTGCAAAATGTCATGGCAATCCATCCAGTAGTTGTAGAGATATTTCAGTCCGGGCCAAAGTGGTGGACTCCCCTACACCGACATTGTGATCCCTATGTCATGCCAATAGCATGGCTAAACAGGAAGAGGAAAATGGAAAAAAGAAAGAAAGAGAGAGCTCAGAACAAGTGGATTAGAGTCAGAAGACGGAGTGAAGGAGACAATAAGAGTTAAAGGGGACAAATATAATCTTCATTAGCCTGTGAAAGAGCTCATATAGAAAGTCAGTAGCCTTAATTGCAACTTCAATGATACTTAGGTCCATTACGATATTGATCACCATGTCAAATAAACTGAGGCAAACATCAGCCTCATAGAGTTCATTTTGACATTGCTTTGGGCTTGTGTGATTGCGAGCATGCCTGCACAAGCAAAATGTTTGAAAGTATGTGTATGTATAAAACTATTTCAATGTGTATACACCAGTCTTATAGACCGTAGCTCACCATTTTCCTTTCTTTTTCTTTGTAATATTTCATGTTTTATGATTAAATAAATGATTTTTTTTGGCCAGCAGGGTGAGACGCAGTTCCACTTCCCAGCTCCCAGCAGGAGCCGCAGTCAGGACTGAGGTAATGGCCTCGAACTGCAAGAGTCCTCGCAGCCTGAAACAGAGCCCCACGGTCACTTGCCCAGATTATTGAGCCATTACTACAGCTTAACTAGGAGAAGGCAGTAGAACCAAGCTCGCTTCAAAGGGATGAAAGGGAGCTGGCTGTAAACCTGAAGTATTCAGCGCACAGTACGGAAAGATAAATTGTGTTTTTTTGCGTGCAATTGTCGGTGCTCTGCATCTCTACATTTTCTGTCTGATCTCTAATGAAGACATGGAAGGTAAATTGAAAATGTCAAGGTCGAAGCAGATGAGAGGAGGCAGCAAAAAGCACAAAGAGCTGAAGAGGATGTGGAAGAAGAGGGATAAGTGAAGAAAGGAGCAAAAGACCTTAGATTTACATAAGTGACTATTGTGGATCTGGCTGTGGATTTGCAGACACGCATAGTACATTCTAATAA
This sequence comes from Bovichtus variegatus, assembly GCA_943593645.1. NCBI lineage: Eukaryota > Metazoa > Chordata > Actinopteri > Perciformes > Bovichtidae > Bovichtus > Bovichtus variegatus. Next base: position 3,984,194 of record CALSCE010010634.1, read on the forward strand.
AAGTGCACACACAAACTCAGACTCTGAGAAGTGAATGTGAATGACGAGGGGCACGTTTAAGGCCTTGCCACTGCAGACAGCTCATCTCAGAGATGAGAGGAGGATTCGGTACAGAAAGGGAGGATGACGGTGTCTCTGTCTGCAGGCTGAGCATTCAAGATTGAAATCTTTCAATAACTTATTTGAATGTAGCGAGAAGCAATAACGCAAAAGTGTTTTCAAGGATGCACTTGCAGTCATTTTCTGTAAACTCTAAAGTGTAGGAGTTCAGAACGATATTACTGTAAATGGATGTCCTTCAGTTAAATTAAATATATATATTTTTTTACTATGTGGTACATGACATGATTACATTTAAATAAAAACAATTTAGCTTGCATTTTCATGTTTTAAAATGTATGTGTATGATCAAAATCTAAATCAAATGACAAATGAGAATGATCTGTTGTTATAGTTAAACTGCATGTGAAAGGGACTGTATTTTGTTTTCAAATTGACAAGTACAGTAATGTGCTTCCTGAACTTTAGGTTTAGGAAGAAAGTTGCTGTTATTCAAATAAAAATGTAAAAGAGATGACATTTTAATTTAAAGGAACAAATTCAGAGTCAATATTCAGATTCCCATTTTCATTTTCACATTTAGTACATTGCTTTTGCATAGAGTAATTCAAAGTTTTTAATTTTATTTTAATTTTGGCATTCATGGTTTATTTTTAAAACATAAAGATTAAAACCGGAGTAATGTCAAATACCATGCACACATATAGGGCAAATTCAATTTCAAATGCTTTGAAGGATTTTCATACTGTATTGTCTGTCCTAGATGTACATACGTAGCATTAACAAAACAACTCTTCCTTCGAGGAGGAGAATACTTTGTATGTAAATACTCTACAGATTTAAAACCATCCGTCATTTATTTCCACACAAAGAGCTGTTTAACCTATTTTTCTTTCTTGCTCAGTCTTCCTTTTTCTCCCTTGGGTTTTAAGGAGACACAGTTTACCATCAAAGTACTTAGATTTATTCTCATTGCTCTGAAACAATGCAGTTGCTGTTTCGATGTCCTGATAGGACTGGATATTTGTTGCAACCTCAACCCATAATGCAAAAAAACACACGTCATTTGTCAAAGTACGGTAACTTTCATTGGTCCAGAATCCAAAGTCTGTTCCCACAATGCTATTTATGGTTGCGATTGGGATGCAGACTGTTCCAGAAAGTCACGTTTCGACTGCATTCTGTGGGACTTTGTGGGATTTTGAATCAACCAGCCACCATTTTTGAACCATGCAGCTAATTACAACCATGGCTATGTTCTTCTGCTGTGTCTATGAGGAACAGATGGACAAAGGGTTTGACAGTCTGACTCTGTGACACATTGCTGCGCCAGCAAAAGATCTGGTAGGGGACCGTGTCCCAGAAGTCAGAAATGATGAGAAGTTAGTATAATTTCAAAAACAGGAGGGTGGCTGAACGGATCATAAACTGGGTTTGGCCTGAAGAAAGCAGGGTACAATACAACTGCATGGTGATGACAGCTGGTCTGTGAAAAATCTGGGATGTCGGCAGTACCAGGCTGTGAAGTGGCAACTGCCCAGGGTGTGCGGATGCTGTGTACAGAATCTCTGGCAGAGAAAATACTGATGTGTTGATATGAAACTTATACAATAGCTTGCCAACATTGTGTGTTTAGAGAGGTATTCAAAGTTCAACACTTTCCTTCCATAAGTGGAATTTTAGAAAAATAAATGATGAATGTTCACATCAGTAGCCCATTTCCCAATTCATCATATTAGTGTTTATAGTTATCACAAACCTTTACACGGACTTGTCCATCACCTTTACACGGACTTGTCCATCACTGTGAAGCAGGCCACAGTGGATAAAAGTAAATGCAGATAAATATGGCCATCTAGGGGATAAGTATAGGTATTACAGATTCTAGGAGCTTTTTTTTTTAACTTGTCAGGGCATATCCTTTTATTCTACATCCTGCATTATGTGTTCATTATGAGTCCAATATTGGCATGAGAATATTTGTAAAGTCTGATGAATTTGGATTTAGACTCTATGCCTTAATTTCTTTGTAGAGTGACATAGCGATGTCACGATACCAGAAATTTAGTCGATACCAATACCAGTAAAATTCCACGATTCACAATACCAAGTCGATACTACGGTAAAATAACTGTTATTACAGTTTGCATACTAGTTTTTGTTAGGAAGTTAAACAGGTCATAATTCCCACTCTAATATTTACTTTATAGTGTTGTGAAAACATCTCCTTCAAACAACTGTATCAAATGAAGTTTCTTGCCAAAAAATACATTTTACAAGAATACAATTGAACTTTACCTGAATTTACCTTTGCCCAATACAAATTGTTTACTGAATAGAGCTTGACCGCACTATGGAACCTCTAGAAGCTAACGTTAACACAGTGTAGCGTTATCAGGGGGGAAATCGCGTGCTTTCCTAGAACGCGTAGATACTGAGTTTACTGTGTCCCAAACACATTTTCTATCATTTCCGGGACAACAGGACGGCATAAGTCTCGAGCCCTGAAGTTACCTGAGGTACCTACGTATAGTACCTGTGGTACTCAAGACAAACGAGTACCTTCACGTCTTCAGAATTCTGACTTTGTACTGAACTATGGTTTCTCGTGAAATCTTTAGAGTGAAATATATTCATGTAATGTAGATATCTAGACTACGAAGTTAGGAGGCTTTTGAAAAACTGATTTAAATAAAAGTATGGTCAAAATCACAGCAGTAAGGGCCGAGATAATGTGACTTTTAGTCGCTAGTATCGCATATGTGTTCTAAAAAAGCTTACATTTCCAACAATGCAATTGTCGTTCAAAAGACCCTTCCTGAATGATAAACAGTCACATCTTATAAACTCCTTACCTGGTTTGTAACTTTCTGTTATGAATTTAAAATCTCTAGCCTGGAAACTGAGATGACATCATCTGGGTTAATTTCTGAAACAAAGGTCAAAGGTCCTCCACAGCCAAAGAAGATATTACACAACTGTTTTGACAAGCTGTATAGGACTAAGCAACCTGAACTTCACTTGTAAAATTGGACTTTAATGTCAAACCTTGCCATATACAACTATGTTTTAGCATTCCACTCTCTTACACATAGTAAAGTACTTGAATGCTTAGATAATCATTGCAATGATTATGTTTAATTGTTTTAAATCTTTGTCAATGCAGGAAAAGCACAGGTGTTAGTAATAACATTAATGATGTTTTTAGTCCATTTAAGCCATTATGCTCAATACTATGGCCCCTGACACTGGCACACCAAATTGAATGCCGCCATAATTAACGTTATTAGTGTGTGACACGTTCGAGTGCCTGTCCTGAGAAAAGCTTGTGCTGTGTCCAACATCACTCACTCGTCCCCTCTCAGTGGTGGAAGAAGTATTTAGATCCTTAAGAAAGCAGCAATACCGCTCTGTAAAAATAGTCCATTGCAATGCAGGGGCAAGGGGCTTAGAAGAGTGTAGCCAGGAACTTCCGGAGGACGACCAGAAGGCAGGACACGACCGGCAACCTCAGGGCAGGAGGGCGGTGGGCTATCAGCATCAGGGCAGGAGGGAAGCAGGCTTCCAAACCTGAGGCCAATAGACCGGAGTGAGGGCTGGAGGCTAGCAGGCTGGGAAGCAGAGAAGACAGAGGAAACAGACTCAGGAGAGACAGGCTGAGGAGAAATGCTAGCATGCAACTTCCACCTGTTGGCAAATGCAGGCTTCCAGGAAGCTTGTTCAGTGACCAAAACACACCTCCTTTGTCACTTGGAAGTTAGTCTAAGTTAAAGGCAGGCACGGCTGGGGAGCCTGCAGGACTGGAGGGGGGCTGCTAGGCTGGACTCTCTGGGATGAATGGAGAAGATGTGAGGAGAAAAGGTCAAGCTGGTTCCTGATCTGGATCACATTGGCAAAAAACGTCTCCTCAAAGATCCCTCTCGATCACGGAGGGCCTATGCTGATCCACAAGGGGCGCCCTGGTTGGCGAAATTGTCAGTGTCTGCAGGGTCCATAGGGGGGACAGATTGTTCGGGTTGATATGATGGAGAGATGACCGACAGATTAATGGAGGCCCAATAAATTGAGCAGGGACCGAGGAATCAGGAGGGTGAGAGAGAAAAAATATACATAGGCTGTGTTCGAAATCACATTCTAACGTACTGAATACTACATACTCAATATGGATGTGCTGCCTACTAAATAGCGATGGAGTACGATATTACCAGCGGACTGTTCACACTGTGTTAAGGCATCCCCACTATGTCACATCTCAGAAACAACCAGGCGTTATTTGGATAAACTGACCTCATATTGTGAATCTAAATGGTTACTTTCTTGCCTGAAAAACATATTAAAACTTAATAAAAGTGACATATTAACAGCTTTTAGCCTGGTTTAAAAACTCATATGACTGATGGCCGGGAACCCCGCCATTTTTTCTCTTACATGTTCGAAAAAGTCACAGCAAATTTCCAAACAGGAAATTTGGATAAAGTGACATAGTGGAAATCTAAAGGGTCACTTTCTAACAAGAAAACACATTTAAACTTAATAAAGTGGCATAATAACACGTGGACGCTTTTCTTTACTGTTGTGTAACTGCTGTCACTCCACAGGCATGTCCTGTTCTCCTGTTCTCCTGTTCTCCTGTCTTAATCTTTTATTCTCTCCAGCACAGCCAACTTGCTTTTTATTAAAAGAGGTTCAAGTGTGACATTATACACATTAAGCCTTAGTGATCACAATTACTGACCCATCACAGACCAGAAGATCATCAATTGACTTACTCAACGTAATGAAAAATACAAACCCAGGACTAACACAGTGCTGTCCACCTCTGAGTCCTTCAAAAGTACACCAATTTAGGAAAGGAAATTATTTGGGGTAAAGCCTAGAATAACGTTTTCATTGAATTTACCCAGTGAAAGAATAATATGTTTGTTCAAGTTCCTGCAAGCTGTAATTCTTGGAGGTTTCACAGAGGCCACATGCCTTTTGCCAGATCCAGCACAGTCTGTGTCTGCATTCCTCTGCCGCAGCACGACTAGTACATCTTAGTCTGAGACGCAGCTTTGTCCGATTCTGACTTCCACAGAAGCACATGTGAGTTCCCGAGGACCAGATGTATGGAAATGACCTCTAGAAAATGTAACTGTGTGCTCACGTGTTGGCATCAGAGTCTGTGCCCAAACAAAATAAATGGATGTTAAAATAGTGTTAGAACAAATAAAAGTTATTTTATACGGTTGCACTTCTGGTAACTGTTCCTCAGGCTTGTGGAGAAGGTGAACCGTGCCAAGCCGTGAACAAAGTCTCTTTGTGGTTTCTGCATCTGTTTTCTGTCCAGGACGATGAGGTGTGTGCATCGTATAATTAGAAATAATCACTTAGGAGTGTAAACTTTCCACATTTGTCCTCCTGAAGAACACAAACCGAGCCGGTTGCCAGTGGTCATCCTGGCACCGTCATATACGCTCCACTCCGTTGAGGGAACACGCTGTTGGTAAGAGCAAAACCAACTTTGACATTATTGGTACACAAACAAAGCTCCAAAGGGGGCAATAAACATGGGATCAGGTCTTCAGCCCACAAATAGAAGCCCAGATGAATCACCCTTAGTACTCCGACATTGTTTTTGTGTTCTCCAGACACAAAAATATGAGCTTCTTCCGAGGCTGAACAGACAGTAAACGACAGTGACAGATAGCTCAACTGAGGCAGAGAATAATGATTATGTGTAGTGGACATGATTGCAGGGTGTGCTGGTTGCAACTGAACTATATAACCATGAACATTGCACTGATGAGTTGCATAAAAAAACAGCAGTGGACTTTAAGCTTTGACTGAAGACATTGGTGAAGAAGTATCAGATCCTTTACTGAAGTAAAAGTACTAATTACAAGTGAAAGTCCTGCATTCAAAAACTTACTTAAGTAAAGTTATGTAAGTATCATCAACAAAATGTAGGTAAAAAAAGTCATTGTGCAGTTAAATGTTCCCTGTCAGTGTTTTACTATTACTATACATACTGTAAGTGATCATCATTATGTTTGTTGCGTCGCTGTCCTGTAAAAACCACGTATCTCTAAAAAGTCAACTTTTCAGGGGCTCCGAAGAACGGCCTTGCGACGATGCATTTTCCAGTTACTTCAAGAGGGTCTTTAAATAATTTATTTAGCTTAAGAAGTCGGATAATGTTCTCAAAGAATAAAGGAACATCTCATCCTTCAGTTTATCAGAAATATTCTAATTTACAATCAAATTTTGGAGACACACGGTTTTCACTGGACAGGAAGGGGATGGAAAATTGTAATCTGTAAAGGAACTAAAGTCATCAAATAAATGTAATGGAGTAAAAAGTACAATGTTTACACTATAGCATATCAATGTGAACTCCCCCGCTCACACAGGGAATAAAAGGGGGAAATAACGAGGGAGAATAGACAGTTTAGGGTCGACAGTTTATTGAAGGAGGCGTCACGCTGCGCCAGGTTCTCCCCGCCCTCGACTACCGCGGCCGCTGGTGCTGACGCGGACTCCGCCTCCGTCTCCGTCTCAGCCTCCGTCTCAGCCTCTCTCTCATCCTCCGTCTAGCCTCCGTCTCAGTCCGACAGGAACCCAGCCTACTGCAAGACAGAACCAGGTCATCGGCATGCTTTTATTGTGCGACTGATTACCTGATTCCGTCCAGCTGCCTGGCCTCCAGCTGAGCCACTCCCATCTCCTCCCCAGCCACCACACCCACATACTGCCACAATCAAGTTGCATAAAATGGAAATACCCAAATAAAGTACAAGTACCTCAAATCTTTACTACACTACATAAATTTACTTTTTAGTTACATTCCACCACATACGGAAGTATAGTGATGCATAAAGTTAGCCCTGTTATGTCAGAAGAAATATAAACCACAAAGAGAAATGCAGCTACTAGAGATGAAAATGCTGACGGTAGGACAAGGACGATGGAGTGTCATTACCTGCACATGGGGAGAGTAGAAGGATTTAACAACGGGAGTGTGTCTGTGAAGCTGATGACAACCAGCTGAAAGCATTAAAAGAGAGTCGGCTTATGAGGGGCAAAGAGAGAGAGAGGGGGGGAGAGAAATCTGAAATGGATGGGAGGGGGAGAGAAAACAGTGCTGAGGACAGACGGAGGGAGAAAACAGCAGGGATGAGGAAGGTGTAGAGTCCGATGATTTTGAGGCTGCAGCTGCACAGTAATGAGAAAGGAAGGAATGCAGAAGGAGTTTGTGCTAACGGGCAGATCCACAGTGGTAGGAGAAGTCTAGAATTCTGTCCAGTCCCGGTTACATGCAACTGACATTGTGAGTGATCAGGCCACCATGCTGCCCTGGAGGATGGTCATTGTTGGTCTTTTCTACTGCTGCATCAGAACAGGTGTCGCACGATGTCGGACTAAAGGTAAGAGTAAAAGCTTTCTTTTGCAGGAGACTGCTGAGAGATTCTTATGGCAAGACTGTTCTTGTATTTACATGTTTCTTCACAGAGCAAAATAGGATATTTAGCAGCAATGTTATTTGATAGGAAGAATTTGATGGAGGATAACGGGAGAATTTATGACAACATATGCTTTTGTCAATGATCTGTCCTGTGGTAGAAGTTATTTCAATACATTTAAAATTTTTAAAACCCTTACGTTTCATAGAGCAGTGAAGTCCAGCTGTGCTCCTTGTTCTTTGGTTCGACTGTACTGTAATATTAAACCAGAAAGAGAGTGATCCGCATTTTCTTTCCGAACTCTGTTTTCACTGAAAACAATTGAACAAAATATTTGACTTATTATGTCTCAGCAGAGGTAAAGCAAACCTCCTCCCTGAAAACTGTTCAGTGTCCAGAAGCCTATTGTGGTGTATAACCTGGCAATATACAATGTTTAGTTTCTTTACCATGGAAGAATACTGAAGTTGTTGTTTGGGATACATGTTTACCTAAAGGATCCTGAGGAATGTTGGAAGGGGCCTCCCCACTACATACTAGGGAATAGGGCATCTAAATTTACACGCTAACATGTGGGTTTGTCCATATTTGCTCATCCTCACCTTGACCCCAGATGACCTGCTAGAGGAGGAGGAGGTCTCCGGTCCCTATAAATTACAGGGACAGAGTGATGTAAAGAGAGGATTCCTTTTGGCTTGGGATCCTCACATCGCCTGCTTTTGGTGTTTGATGCTGTGCTACTTGTAATAAACTTTATATATGCAACGAAGCCGGTGTCAACAGAGATTCCTTCATCATCATCACAACATCACGACAAAAGAAACTACACTATCCTCTTTTTTTAATAACAATTCTAAAAGTAAGACCTTTGAATCTAATAGAGCCGAATCCAGTACAGCACAGTTGGAAAAAATGTAATAGAACAAGAATGACCAAATCATACACTTGTGTAGGTTAAATACTATGTCTTTGAAGTTACAGCACATTTCACTTTTACTCTCATCCAACTACTAGATTCAGATGTCATCTGCACCTGTTTCTAATAGGAAAACAGAGAGGGTCCAAAAGGGATCTGAGAGAGGAAACTCATATTCCTCAAGTGAATGAAAAGAGTACAGCTGAGATATTCAGACCGGCTCTGCTCAGGGAATTCCATTGGTCAAATCAAGTGGGATCTTCTGTGATTTGACAAGTGATCTTGGTCCTATCACTCACTGAAAAAAACACTTTTCACAGACATAAACAGAGGTTAAGACAGAACAATCCTGATGGTTGAATTTGTGGTTTTGGCTATGATTACTCCTCCATTGACAGGAAGTCCAAAATTCAAGAATGAAATTCTAGCAGCAGTAAAAAGCTTTTTATCATAAAAGGCTGGAATCACCAGTATTACATATTTGGTCCTTCGATACAGAGTTTAACTGGTGAACATAAGACCTCTGTGTGCAGTTTACTGAGTAATTTTTGGGTATGTCCACATTTTCAAAACAATTACCTCTCTCTGCCAGCTGGAGCTGCCAAGCATGTGACGTGGACCGGCTCCATGTGGTCTAAGCACAGAGAGCTCATGATCTTCATTATTCTTTATTTCTTGCAATTGCCACTTACATCCACAGAATATGGGCCCTCAGTATCTGTGTGTGACTACAGCTAACCCAATTTTCTCCTTAAATATAAACACACTCCAATGCATTTCAATGAACACAATCAGATTCCTTAAAGATTAAGCAAAAATGTTGAATTGGTTAAATGTTTTGGGTGAGATATAGCAAGTATTTTCAAACTTCATGTTTTTAGTGAGATTTAGAGGACTAATCAAAACGGAAAGAAAATAAACCCTGTGATAAACAGTACAAGCCCTTACTGACCTTATTGGACTTAGATAAATGGAGATCATTATCCAAACATTATGACTGACTTGTGTGGATTGTTTGAACGTGCAGAAGTATATTAAAATACCATCATCTTGTTGCACTTGCTGAGCCTGACATAAAAAAGTGGATGGTGAAGAGCAAAAGAGTTGGCAGTTTGGTAATTGGCTCTGGCTTAGACATTTAATGGATTTCCTAAGTGAGTTCCCAAACTTCTCTCCCGATTTATTTCTCTCACAAATGGTAAACACTTTATGAGCTGGTCATAACATCTTTACTCGAGACAAAAGTTTTAATGGTTTGGATTGTGCTCCTGCAGGTTGAATAGATGGTATGAAACAAGTCAATCCAGTTCAGTCACAGTCACTCTACCATCTCTGTATTCTACCCCACAGTCACCTGGAGCCTATCCTCTATATGAAACTTAAACTGCCTGAGCTCCGGATTTTACACGCATTAATAAAACCAGCCAGCAAAGAATGTTTGAAATACTTGACAGTAAGTGAAAACAGGGGTCTTAATATCTTTCTCATCCAATTCATTTCTCTCTGTCCCCACTTTCTTTACTTTGATGAATGGCAATGTCAGTTGGTTGGTGGGTCCACCACATTGGTCTGGAGTGAAATATAACAAATATTGTATATATGGCCATGAAAAACAGACATTCATGTTCCCCAGACGATCAAACTACCAGGTGACTTGATAGTTTGGTACCAAATGTGGAACAGACCAAGCAGAACCTGAAAAGTGAAGCCAACGAAGAAGTGCCATTAACTTGAATTATCTCTATTGGCCAGAAGGGGGTGACTCCACTGGTTGCAAAAAGAAATCCACATACATCCAGATGGATGTACCATGGATGTCTGTACCATCCATGGTACATACAGATGGATGTACCATGGATGGTACAGACATCCATGGTCCCCAGACTCCTAATAACATTTCCTGACTTTTCCTGTAGTGCCCTTATGTGGTTGTATTGTAGAAGAACTTTTGAATGGATTTCCGTGACATTTGGTGTAGACTTTCCTACTGTTATTAGATGAATTCTAATAACATTGCTAATGCCCTCGATTTTCTTAGAGCGGCATGATCAGGTCAACGTTTCAATTTGTCCAATACTGTGGTGTATGAACAAATACCATGGATGTAGTATAGGAACTGGGTTCCGGAAGATGCCGCTCAAGCACTTGAATGAAAATTGCTCGCGAAGCACATGCGTCAAGAAAGTGTCCTGGCTTTTAGGTTTTATCACTTTCAGTAGTATGGATTTGGGACACGACAATTGTACTTTCCGAACATCAATATGTTAGGATTGTCATTTTGAGCATGTTACGATGCTGTCGTTAGTACCTAACTCAAAGCACCACTATGCAGTCTCACAGACCACTTGCATGGCTGTAGGTTCTTGTTATTGATCATCTTGTCCATGAATTTGTGACATATTTCATTGGGGGGAAATAGGTTAAAGGACCAATGTGTACGATTTAGGGGGACTTATTAGCAGAAATGAAATTATATTGATTTTAATGTTTTCATTAGTGTATAATTACCTGAAACTAAGATTAGTTGTGTTTTCGTTAGCTTAGAATGATCTCTTTATATCTAGATACTGTCGGGAGTTGGACCTCTACAACGCAGTCCGCCATGTTGCACCGCCATTTTCTAAGGTAGCACAGAACAGACAAACCAAACACTGGGGAACAAGGGGAAAGGTTTTCACCTGTGAGCTCTCTTGACCTCACATGATTTGTTGCGGTTAACACCCTGCTTTCCAATGCTGTAGAAATGAGACTGAAAAGCTAAGCCTGAGCACTGTATGCCAAAATCATCTGGAGTCTGTTGTATGATCCGTGTGTTACTCCACCTTTGATTCATCTGCTGGCTTTGAAGTCTCCAGGAGATAGAAGTCATCTGTAAGGTCAGAGATCGCAGGGTTTGTAAAGCACATCATAGATTAACTGCAGTATGTCCTGCTGAGAGCCCAATGAACCTTGATCACATGTGCCAGAACAGTTCAGAGTTTGTTTAAACTGCTTGTCACAGGGATTTCCAACTTAACACGTTCAAGAAGCCTTTTGAGTCCACAGTAGTAAATCACGAGACAAAAGCATGTGATAAAACCTGAAAGGAAAGGCTTGCTAAGGAAACTGCAATTGCTTTTCTACCCCCCTTCATTCCCACTGTTTGTCTCTCTTTACCAACTAGCCCTATTCCCAGGTGCAAGCAGAATAAAGCGAGGGGTGACTAATTGGGTGAACCCAACCTTCCACAACTCCTTTGATGACGTTCATCTATTATTTGAGGTGAGACAAATATATCCGTAAATTAGTGTTTGAAGTGCAAAACCAACGACTAAAACCTCAATAATGAGCACTGATAATTTCTTCTTCTAGATCCTTCTGGCTGGCACACACTTTGAGGCCAGCGGAGAGTTTTCAGTGCAAGATGCTGAACTTGCTTCCCTCCGCAAGACAAAAAACATGGAAGTCATCTGTGTGGAGATCATTCCCAGGAAGCTTACAGATGTATTTAGGCTCATCTCTGGCCTGTCAAATCAAATTGGTCACCTGCATCAGGACGATTTTGAGCGCACCCTGCTTACCTTGGTATATACCGCCCAGGGGATGGTCAATTCCACTACTGAACACCAACGAGACATGTGGGCAGAGTCTTTTGTCAATTTGTACAGAGCCATCAAGCAGGATCTGACAGTGACAAACTGAATGGATACTGGTCTTGCTCCACAATGGCTCCATGTTTGAGTTTAATACGCACATATGAAAAAAACCATTGCGATCAGTGGATAGTCCGAGTTAGTACTTTGATGATTGCATCTTGTATGCTGGCAGGCTATAAGGAGCCTGAGAGAGAACTCCTGTCAGAAGCTGTTGCCCAAAATAAGTAAAGTGCATGGACTGATAATGACACAATTATTAAAATATTGACTGTCACAGCAACGTTAATTCAAACATGAGGTACTGTCTGTACGTAAAACTATACATTGGATTAATACATTGAATGTGACATCATGGATCTACTTACATTGACTTGTCTTTTCAGTGCTTGTTCACTAACACCTGGTAAACACAACATTCTCCCATTCTAAGACTGAGAAGAAAAAATCTAATAAAATAAATCATTGTTTATACTCAAGTAGTATGCTCAGTGAGTACACATTAATGTACAGAAAAAATGTCTTCAAGGTTGTATATATTTTATACACTATATAATGTCTGGTACTTTAGTAAGAGAGTCCATATATTAACCAATCTTATGCAAGATGCCATTTGCAAATGTCATTCTAAACTTCACATGGAATACTTTGCACCATGTTGTTACAGTACAGTGTCTTTAACAAAGGACAGGAGGTCCAAACTGAGCTGCCTCTGATGGTTTTTGGAAAGTCTCTAAAATTGCATGCTCAAGTGAGTTCCCAACTCACACAGCAACTCCAGTAATGATCTGTGAAAGCTCTGGATGTCCAAGTGGCTGCTTTGGCTCCAGGGCATTAGTATCTGCTCCGCATCCATCCAGGGAGCTGGGCTCACCAGGAGGGCAGAAAGGTATGTACCGGAGCCACGAAGAAGAAGACAAGTAAGAGCTGATGCCAAAGGGAAGGTTGTAGACTTCTCCGCTCTCCAGTGTGTTGCTGGAGTCATCCTCGTGAGCCTTGTTCCACGCCAGGATGCCTCGTTCATGCTTTGATCCTGTTGGACACACGTTAAATGTGTTAAACCATTCTATTACGGTCTACTGAAGGAATGAGATAGCTGACTCTACCTTTGTGTTGTTTTCTGACTTAGCTTGCTTTTTTGTTTTCATAAAGCTTGGGAAAGCTGTATTATGTTCCTGGGACATTTGTTTGTCTCAGTTTGTTTGTCTTGTTAGTTCCTCTCCTGCTTACACTTAATGTTGAATGTCCTTTCTCGAAAATAGAGTAATTTCAGAACTATTTTGTAACTTAAATTCAGTCCCATTTCCTCTACCTACTACTTAGCAATGGTTGTTTTCAGGCCACAAGTATATATGAAACAGCAAAGATTTGTTTTTATATTTGGTAACACCTTTTTTGCTATAGTCAAGTGTTGGTGTTTTACGATCAAGTGATGACATCTGACTATTTGCTGAATCTTTTCAAACAATAAGTAACCCTTGGCCCTATTTTAATAGCCAATGTCTCCCTATTGTGACCCTTTTCTTAATCTAACACAAACCAAATGATTAACTGTGCCTCCAGACACTGAATATCTGACTGGGCTGTCTATTAAACTGTTGTGATAACCACCTGACACTCAGCACTCACTCAGTCAAAGTCACTTGATGGAAGATGAGCATTAGCTTTGGAAAAAATTAGGTGTAACCCTTCAGTATATTTCCCTATATTGACTCTTCACTTGACATTTCCGCTGTATCTCTGGTCAAGTAACCAAAATGATGTATATTTTTACAATGTGAATGTGCTGTTAATATGATGATAATATGATGAGTTAATATAGATGATGATTTAGATTAGGGATTTAAACATAATGCTACAAATTAAAAAAGAAAAGAAAAATATAAGAAAAGAAAAGAAATTACCTGGAATTGTGTTGTCCAGTATGAAGCCCAAAAAACCTCCTACAAACATACTGGTTGTCAGAAGTACCTGCAGTAGCTGGTCAAGTTCAACCACCCCTAACACATCACAATGAACACAGATCAAATTCAGTCAAAACAATCAAGTAAAAGTACAGAAGGATGCTTTTTCCGAAAAATACAGATTATATAGTGACATTTTATTAATGTACCTGTAGCCATAACTGTTGGGTTCTTGAATATCCAGTTAGGAATGACCAGACCAGAGAACATGGAGAAGCCAAAAATAAAGATGTTTCGAGAAGAATTCATATCTGCATACTGAATATGTGAGGAGAAAAAACATATGAAGAAATGTTAGTATTATTTTCCTGGCAATATTTTGGTCAATGCACAATAACAAACAATTCTGACAAAAATGATTAAGGCTTTAGAGTGAGTACCTGCAGATTAGAAACTCCTGCTGCAGAGATGACGCCAAACATAACCATGAACATCCCTCCTACCACGGGTGATGGGATAGTGGTGAATATGGCGCCCACTTTACCAAACACACCCATGACAACCATCAAGACTCCGCTGGCTACTATCACCATGCGACTGCCAACCTGCAAACAGAAAAGAAAGAGAAAGCAAAGGCTTTTCAAGAAACTGTCTGGATTCATTTAACATCAATATACTTTAAAAGAAAAAAAAGGTTATACTTATTTCCTCAACCAAGGAGGTAAGGTTTTCGGCTCGATATGTTTGTCTGCCTGTTTGTCAGCAGGATTACGCAAACATGATTGGCCTGATTTTTATGAACCTTGGTGGTAGGGTGTAGCATGGGTCAAGGAAGAATCCATAAAATTTTGGACCATATACGAATCAAGAGGTAAATGCACAAATCATTTTTTACTTTCGTTAAAAAGTTGCGAGACAGGGGATTGGCCTGCGCTCTGCACTCTCTGAACAATGCCCTTCTAGTCCACAAATGAGTCAGTTTGAGCAAATAACTTTCAGATATGTGTCTTACCTTTGTAATACCAAGTGCTCCAACATTCTCGCTGTATGAAGTGGTACCATTTCCTGTACCCCAGGCTCCAGCCAACAGACAGCCCAGTCCCTCAATACCAATACCCCTGTTGATAGCATGTTTAGGGGGAGGTGGAGCCCCAGACAGCCTGGCACAAGCGTGGTAGTCCCCTACAGACTCTATCATGGAGGAAATCACACCAGCCAAGATGCCAACTACTCCTGCCAGGCTCACAGTCGGCATCCCCCATTGACCTAAGTTTGGATTCAAACATAAGGAAAAAGAGAACGACACTTTGTTTAGCCTGCAACACCCTTTTTTTCAATTAACTTTTTTAATACTAAAAAATCACTTCAGGTGATGGTTTGGAAGCCTCTTACCTGGATACGGAAAACGTAACCAGGGAGCTTGGTTTATAACATCTCCCTTTAGATCAGTGCGGGCCAGGTAGCCATACCGATCTGGTTCAGCAGGAAGTACATTGTAGGTTGTCAAAATGTAGCAGATGAGCCAAGACAAAGTTATTCCAAGCAGAACCTGAGGAAACATAAAAAGGAAATGGAGTCTAAAGACTAAATGTGTTATTAACTTCAAATATCTCGATCAGCTTGTTTGATACGTACGGGGAGAATCTGAAAGACGTAGATGCGGGAGGTGTGCAGCTTTTTCTCCTTGCTGTACGTAGGAAAGGGCACAGGTATGTGACGGAGGTACTGTGAGAACAGGATGATCAATGCTGTGGTCCTGTGTGAGACAGGGACACATACATTAATTCACAATTTAAAATACACAGTGTTAAATATAGGTAGGACTGCACTACATTGTAGCTAAGTCTATTTCTAACCAACATAAAGCAAAGAAGAGCAACTACTAAGCAGGTTCTTCTTCTTCATTTTAATAGGGTTTCCTGCCCTGCAGAGAAATTAAGACAGATTTAACATAACCTATAAGACAACCTGGTAGAAGTGCATTAAACTTGTATGAACTCCTTTTTACATAGATCTCTGTTTTGCCAATACCTAATAGTACTAAATTGACAAGGGATAAATGACATGCAAGATAATCAGAAAGTGATCCTAACATTATAAAAAGAATGAAATTACAGACTTTAAATAGACCACTTTTTTTTATTTTGTTGTACTCTGTAGCAGAAGGATCCCAAACCCTAAAAAGGCACTGTTTTTTTAATTGTACCCACATGGTAGAGATACCCCAGTGGTTTCCAGCACTGGTACCAGCTGAGTCAAACAGGGACAGCCCAATGAGAGAGATGGTGGGAGCAATGGTGAGAGGTCCAATGAAGCGCATGAAGAGGCCGATGAGGCCGGAGAAACCAACAAACACCTGGAAGAGTGAGCCCACCATAATGGACCCCTGCAGCTGAGGATAGACAAGTAAGATGATATCAAAATGTTGCATCACTTTTATTACAAAGGTATTAACCAGAGATGAGCATAATAGTTATTATCATTGTCAAATCAAATCAAATCAAGTTTATTTATATAGCCCAATATCACAAATTATACATTTGTCTCAGTGGGCTTTACAGCCTGTACAAGGTACGACACCCTCTGTCCTTAGACCCTCACATCGCACAAGGAAAAACTCCCTAAAAGAAACCCCACAATTAGTGGGCGAAATATGGAAAAAACCTCAGGGAGAGCAACTGAGGAGGGATCCCTCTCAACAAGTGTCACACTTGTGTTACCATATGCAAATTACACCTTGGTTTAAACAGCTATTCCTACCAAAGGTACTGTTCAGGCTGCCGGGCTTTCTCAAAATGAAGACCGCATTTACTATGAATTCTGATGCTTCCCATTGTTACCAGCTGCGACAGTGACGCTGGTATTGTTTTCAGCTTTTGAGTCTGTGGTAGTTCCAGAGGCCCATTTTACTATGATGACACACACACAGAGGCAGTTTTAAGTATTTTGCCAGGTGTTTATATGTCTGTCTTTGGACAGATTTTGTCAACCGTGCAAGATGCAGTCACGAAACTTTCCAGATGTGTTGTAGAGATCAAAATGAGGGCTGAGTTCGAAGATGTGTGTGGTCCGAACAATGGCGCCGGATGTAGGGGTGTAGGAAGTGGGGAAGAGGATATTGGCCAACCCACTTTACGCCCCTGGCTTGGTTTGTCACAGCTGGTGTCAATCTAATTTACTTACATTGATAACATTGATTACACTCATGTCTTATAAATCAACATGGTGTATTGACTTTTATTGTTGTAGATGACCTGACCTGTGAGCTACACCCACTTCTTACAGAGAAAAAACTATTTCTGCAAGTTTTTCAACCATTACCACAATACCCAATATCCATTACAAAGGCTGTGTTTTAAAATCCATTGATCCAAGTCCCACACAATAAAACAGTCACAACTCTGCATGGCTAATGTTTTAACATGCGGGGGCAATGTTTGAAGCTGGTATAAAACGTGTAGACATAATATTACCGTTACACAGCAATGGAACAATGACTACTTTTGTGAAGCTGAGGGGTCTGTTGAATCGATGAGCCTGTCTCCCAGCACAGGCACTATGAACTGATACGAATGCTGAATTGATACACACATCATTTGATATCCTTGGGACATAAAAATCTTTTTTTAAAAGTATTTTCATACCACAACACTGCCACACAGAAAAGTTGATGCTACTTCTATCACGTGCAAAATGACAGAAACAATGTTTTATTGTTGGTCATGCACAAACTACCTTCGAAGCTCGAACTAGCAAGTCTTTAAACAATCTATACACAGCAACATCTGCGTTAATAATCAGAGCATTCACAATAATCACTCAAAATCAGCAGGATGGAGGCGCATAGAAGCAGAAGTGTGGAAACAAGAGCGGTGACACTGAACAAAACATTACAGTTGCGAGATGTTAAACCAAAACAATGAGCTGAAAGATGTTAAAACTCTCTGTAGAGATAAGGGGAACTGCATATGTGGGTAATAATTTTCACCTTACACGTTACGCTATAAAATATTAGTTTATTAGTTATATTAGTGCAGCTTTAAGTGATATGAAAGAAAGTTGTTTTTGCCTGGTTTAGAGGTGTTTGGCGTATGCTCTTACAGTATGTCACCATATGCGCCTGTCTATGAGTTAGGTTTGCTTCCAGTACTTGCAAGCAAAAATATGACAGTATTTCAACAGATGTCTCTTTTTGAAAAGAGATCAACAAAAAAGAAGAGAAATGAAAGAAGGAAGGAAGGAAAAGGAGGGAGAATGTGGTTCAGCTCTAATGGATGACATTTTAGCTCATACAGAGAGGTGGTATCAATAGGAATTTCTATGCTCGATTTTTTTACACTTGTATAATACCATTCAGGTTCAAAACTGGCCAGCGGCCCTTTACATGTACGCAGAAAGTGATCTCGTTCCAGCTTTCAACCAAAGTTCAGATAGTAAATAGTGGCTGGACATCGAGAAAGATCAGATGGTTTACTTACTGCTCTCATTCGACTCTGCCACACCTCAGTAAAGTCTGTGGAGGAGGTGTTGACGAGGCTGGCGTTTTGGGTCCAAGCAGGGCATGTCCACTCTGGCATGGACAGCATTGCCATTGAAGGTGCCAGCAATGTGAATGTACCACCCTGGAGAATGGGCAGTCTGGAAATGACATCAGGAGGGCAATTAAGAGAAGTAGGAGCCAAAGGGAGCCAGACAGATATATGATGTCAGCGTAGGAGCATTTCCAGGCAGTTCAAACATCATCAGACATGTTTTATATTTGATATCACCACCTCAAATTTTATTTGAAACATCGTTGTGTTCGCATCAATCCAAAAAGTTTGTGGATATCAATTTGTGGGGGGATTTTGTGACATGGGCTGGAGGAACTAATCAAACAAAGTAAAAATAACAGACAGTTTAAAGGTGCAATGTGTAATTCCAAGCCACCTGCTCACTCCTGTGTAAGCCTGTCTGTCTGTCAGTCAGTCCGTTCATTAGTCCAAACTGCTGAAACTCTGAGAGTCGCTCTAAATAACACTGCTATCTTATAATTTTCACGTGAGGCTTAGATATCTGTGTGTTTACTGTAGCACTGGGGGCTGTACGGTCCGTTTTTTTTTACATATATATTTTAATATATATACATATAAATGTAATAAAGTATATTCAATTCAAAAGAGTCTCTATCTGTATCTATAGTCCGTGTTTCTTTCACTGACATATGTTAAAATGGTTGATTTAAATCATGTGAAGGTGGAGAGAGTGACTCTCTAATTAGACTGACTGTCGTACCAGAGGTTAACTGAGTTAAAGTCCTCTGCTATGTAATAATCCTCATTATGCTGCTCATTTCATTGTCCGCAATTTGTAGTAGACACAGAACTAAAAATGAATCACTCTCTCACAGTAGGTCAGAATAGTCAGAAGTATTTTTGTGGAAAACACGCTTAACTCAAGGGACTATTTAAGCAAATATCTTTTGATGGGAGTTTATAACGTCTTCATCCCAAGGGACGCAAATAATTTGCGTTGTTTTCTTTTGGCTCCTCTGGAACAATGTGCCATTAAACATACAGATTGCTTTCCTTACAGCTGACCTCCAGGTATTTAGAGAGAGACAAGAAAGCATCAGTGGTGCTAAACCAGGGGAATGTGGATTTAGCAAGAGCTAGATTTCAAACATAATAAGATGGAAATTCCCGGCCTAATCCTACTGTGACACCAATATTCAGCCAGAGTGCAAAAATGTAGTGCAAGTTCAGAGCAACAAAACATGGTTGAAGTTTGTATCTCTCCAAAATAAACTCTGTTCTGGCATCTGCAGCAACAAGGAGCGCTCTACTGCATCATTGTATCATAATCTATCACTTTGTAGTATTATATAGTACATGTATTTGGTGACTAAATAGAAATTATGTGGCATGGCTAGCTTACAACATACAATTAAGTACCATTTATTATACCAATAAGGTATCTCGATATGTAATTATCTGCTCCAGGCATATACGTTGTCATGTGTGTGCGTTGGTTGGTGTGTCTGTCTGTCTGTCTGTCCGCAGCTAAACTCTCATTCTACTGGAGCCATCAGACTCATATTTTTTGTGTTCTTTTATGACTGTATGCTCAAGGATCTCTCGTAGTTGCGGTGATTCACAATATGTTATTGACTGTTTTTATATTGTTATTGACAGCTGACTCCTCATGCCGTTAGGGGCCGCAAGTGATCAACGACTGCTTCAGTCGCAAAAAGGTATTTTCCTGCAACCAGCTAGTCTAAAAGGCCTTACCGAGTGAACTGCAGGCCACATTTTGGACTTTATCGGGGCTCAAAAACTGACATCCATAGTAAAGTTTGGTCTAATTTTAAATCGGAGCATCTGAGGATTCATTCCCTACCAGATATGTTGTCATCCACTAAAGTTGGACACAGTACGTGATAAATAAATCCATGTTTTTGTTATCTTCGCCGCCATTTTGACTGTAAGGGAGCCGGGAGGGACAATTGAGGGAGATTCAGCTCTTCTTTGTTTTGGGAGGGGAGAGGGAGACACACGTGACGGAGATCTGCATTCTACTGAGTGCCCCTTTTTAGTCCATTGTTTTACCCATTTTTTTCTCATCACAGCTAAAAAATACCACAACATTTGAAAGCATCTTGAGGTAAAAAGCTCTACTTTCCCTCTGATAATCCCTTAAATAGAATCTGTGCCCAATAACACAGTAAAGTGTTCTATTGTTCATGGTTAAGGCTGCACACTCACTTTGGCAGGCCTCACTGAGAGGTCGTTCTGTTCTGCTTGTTTAATTAGAAGGAGCAGTGTGACTAATTGTATTTTAATGCACCATGCTGTACTGCTGGATTTAAAGCATGAACCAACACAGCATGAGAAAAGCCCTGAAGTGATGTATCTTACCCAGTGAAAGAATGTAAATGATCCTGAGATCAGAAATACAAAAACCATGGGATTAAACTAAACACGTATCACCCGAACATCCCGCTGCTCATGAACTACCTTTACCTGACTTCCTTACCTAATGCCGAAGGTAACTTGCAACAGAGTGCAAACACCAGAGACGAAGAAGATGGTGCTGATGAGGTGGCTCTGTGTGAGGCCGTCAAACTGCAGACACAACCCCTGAGACAGGATTAACGGGATGGCGATGATTCCTCCAAATGCCGTCAAACAGTGCTGAGAGACCAAAGACGGGGCAAGAGACACATTTAGTTTATGTTTGACGTACATAAAGAGAAATTAACAGGATATTGTATAATTTGTTAATTTGGAGTACAGATGCACCGACTTTTTCAGTCCTGATACCAAAACCTGGTCTTTGGGTATAATCAATACGCTGTATGCCTCACTGTGTGGAAGGGACTGGGATCATTCTTTTCTTTTTTTTATTATAACTTTATAACAGGCTTGACTTAAACATTGCTTTCCAAACTTTGTAAAACAAAATGTAACACACATTCATGTGATGTTATTTATTATTAAACACCAGAAACTTGGTGGAAAATCTTCAAAATTAGTGTTAACCTTTTTTAATGCAGCAACAGATTGGTCAAAACTTACACA
This sequence comes from Bovichtus variegatus, assembly GCA_943593645.1. Taxonomy (NCBI): domain Eukaryota; kingdom Metazoa; phylum Chordata; class Actinopteri; order Perciformes; family Bovichtidae; genus Bovichtus; species Bovichtus variegatus. The sequence goes on from CALSCE010010634.1 coordinate 4,005,707, forward strand.
GGAATTAAAATCATAGTGTATGATGTACATTATATATAAATGATCAGTCCTATTGTCACCCATACCCGCTCCAGCTATTTGACTCATTATTGGCCAGATATAGGTATTTTTGCATTCCTAGTTTGTAGCAAGTCTTTTCGCTACATGTATACTTGGAATGACCCGTGATAGATGCTGTAAAAAAAAAGTAGACAGTATAAAAGAGAAAAAAATATTGTTTATAGGGGCCGACTACAACTAAGTCTGACTGATCACAGCTGCTAAATACATAAAATAAACTCTCACTGACTTTACTATCTCAACTGTATCTGAAGCAAATTTCACAATCAGCCATACGTAAATAAAACCAAGTCTAACCAACCGTGAAGGAAACGTCCAACGGAACCTCTCATGTGACCCTGTGGTCATGTTTGCATTGTTACATAAGATCCGAAGCTACGCTACGTATGCTTTTAAGCAGGGAATGGCTGGAGACTCATTGTCAAACATGGCTTTAAAAAAACCTTCGCTGACGTACCTGGATGCCTAGGATGACGCACAGGTACCAGGGAGGTACATCTGTCACGCAATATGCTAGCTTGTTGTTGTCTGCCTCCGTGGACGTGTCCATTTCTTCCCCTTGTTTTGTGTCTGGTAGATCACAAAAGCGCCCTTCGCGCTTTAATTAGTCAGACAGAGAGACAGACAGAGGTTGATTAAAATATGACATGATGCCATGCGGCAGATCTTTGTTTTGCATTGTGGTGAATCTGAAAACAACAATAACAACAACAGAATGCTTGAACACTTATTCAACCAGCACAACTTTGGGACACTCATAGACTTCGCTACAATTCGTAGTAAGTCAATGTGGTTAAATGCTTGTTAGCTTATGACTTTCAAGCAACAACAAAGATAAATGATTTGCACTAGAAATATTTTTTTTTTCTTTCATCACATCCAGGACATGACAGGGTAGGATTAGAAAAATAAAAAGCTACAGTCAGATAGTGACTCATTTTTAATAGTATGAATAAACGTTTCTTGTCAACTTCAAAGCAAGAATAATTTCCCTGATGACTGTAGATAAAAAATATTAAAAAGTACAAAAAGTATTTTTATTATTATTATTTATTTATTCATTGATATCGTTAAATTTTCTGTTTCTCTGACTAAACAGCGTGCCACTTATTTTTTCAATAATGTGATTTTAAGCTTGGAGGAGCAAACATGTAAACTTGTACATTACTCTGTTTCCATGACGCTACTTTGTTAGCTATTCTATCAGGTGTCAATTATTAACTGACCAGAACATCTAGTTTCTAGTGTCGTTCTAAAAGGCACAACAAATGTGTTATCCAGTCCAGTGATAAGAGGAGAAATAAATCACAAATTAATGCTTAAAGATGTGTTCACATTCACAAAATATAAAAGGATTTTCATGTGACCATATACTTCATGCTTTACAGTTATCGTGCATAGCTTCACAAGAATATAAAAAAAAATGTCCTTGTAGAAAAGTCATTAGACGTTATACTCACTGCAAATGCATAGTTGTCAAGGCCATTGTTGTCCTTTTCTGGAGCCATGTCAGCTTCAGCCTATGGGCTCAGGTGGTGGTCTTCTGAGGCCGAAAACAAAACAGAAAAGTGAAAAAACATTGGTGAGAGGGGAGGGAACTCATCAAGAGAGGGTGGGAGAGTCTAAAAGAGAAGGGAGAGAGCTGGGAGGTGGGAGAACGCAGGCGGGGGTGGGCAGTGTGGTAGGACCTAGCAGAGTTCAGACATGAGACTGCATGCGCTTGTTGACTGAAATGACTCCCACCGGCAGCTCATGTGAGCCCAATTACATCAGCTACAGCAGCTGACCAGCCAGCATCTGGTAGGTAGGGGATACCCACTCAGATTTTTCTTTTTTCTCTCTTATTCTGTTTTTCTCAAGCACACACTCTAATGTCAATAGTTGAAATCCATTCTTCAGGTCTTAGTTATGTCGTGCCCTTTCCAGCCTACTTTCATTCTAATTCTAAAACCAACTATTTGTTATGGGGGGGCAAACCTTCCTAACTCTCACATGCTGCCAAACTATCACATGCTGCCATTGATGATGGGTAAATGTTCAGTAAATGTTAACTTCATTTACTAATTTAAAGCTCTATTTCCCCTGAAATGATATTAGCCTAAATTATATTATTAGCCTAAATTAAGAGTTTGATAGCAGCCCGCATCTACTTACTTAAGGAGGTCGTACTATGGCAGCAGAGGAGGTTCAGATTCTCACACTATTGGCATGCGTACACGGCTGTATTTTCACCTCCTCTGTGACAGTCTACGTCTCGTCTTGTTTCGAAGTCAATCCAGGTCACATCACATCCTTCAGCTGCCTCTTCTCACATTATATCTGGACGTTACCACAGTTTCTCAAACGATTACTTATTCAATTTAGTAGATGTTTTTTTTTTTTTTTTTATACTTTCACGCATTAAAAGTGCTTATACTTATCATTATGAATCAACGTCGTATGAAGACTAAAACCTTTGGTGAGTCAGCGTTTAGCTTTATGCTCCGAGCTGCTAGAACAGTCAGCCTGAGAACTGCTGTTAATGCCAAAATCTTTAAACGTAAACCTAAAACCTACCTATTCACCCTATTTTACATTACTTTTATTCACTTATTTTATTGTATTTAAGTTCTACTATGTTAGTCTATGTTATTGTTATTTTATTAATCTAGTTTTTGATCAGTCTGTTTTAGTTCTGTTACTGTTAATATAGCTTTTAATTCTATTTTATTCCATTTTTATCATTTTATTGTCTTGCGTACATTTGTCTCAAATTGTTTAATTGCTGAATATTGCTGCTGCAGAAACAGTTTACATTAGCAACTTTTTCCAAAGCTGTTATACCAAGCGCACAACTCTTTTTTTTAAATTGCTATTGTTGTTGTTGACTATTTTTGACATCAAAACTGTACATTTGTCTTCAAGCAAGATACACAAATACAGATTTAAGCTTTAGTTTTAGATATTCTTGTGTTAACAATTCACAATTCCACAATTGCCTTACTAGACAGGTTAAGATTATTCATCTTTATATGTATAAAACATTCTGTGGACATTTCTCTATCAAATTTCGTGGAGTCATTTTGTGGAAATAAAACTGTACATTTAATAGATTCCTCTATGTCTATATACAAAAAGAGACTTAGGAAAATGCTGTGCTGTCAAAAACATTTGAACATTTTTTTTACTATTCTTCTACACTAATGTTATATGGGAAATTGTTAAATGTACTGGTGATTATGTATGTTTGTATTTTATCTTTTTTTATGTCTTTTGGGTGTGTTTTTTTTTTATATATAAAAGCCAATACAGGTTTCTACCACACCCTCACATACTTTATATTTCTTTCTTGTAATTTATATTTATGTGTGTGAAACAAACAAATAAATAAGATTGGAGTCTACTGCCATGTTAGCAGCTCTGTGAAGCTGAGCTAAATGCTAACATGCTCACAATGTCAGTGCTATCATGCCTATGTTAAGCAGGTCTAATGTTTAGGCTGCCATGTTCAGTCTGGACCAAAGTGGCGATTCGACCAACTGTCATTGCAATCCATCGAGCTATGCTGCTAGCAATAGCTCAAAATACATTTTGCACAATTTCTACCCTTCTAATATACAGAAGGCTATTTGTGTCAAGATTCACTGACATGGATGAAAAATGTGCATTTTGTACATACGTTTTATATTCAATTTTGGACAGATGGAAATATACATTTTAAGGAACACTGGTCACGCTATTAAAAATGAGTCTAAAAGACATCATTGCACATTTTAAAAGCAATGTTAATTAATTGAAATTCATAATAAATCTAAATAATAAATGGTCAAATCTAAATTGACTAAGTCATCGACTGTTTAAAAGTTCTTTTAATAGATTTTATAATTTTAAAGCAGTCTATGAAACATGTAAATAATAAGAAAGGTGTGTCTACTATACATCATTATCATACATTATTTGGTCCAGTATATCATTTTAGAATAGTGTCTATTTCTTTTTCTCTCCAATGTTTATTTTAGTCCGTCATTTGTCTTTCTTGATGATGTGTGAACTCTAGGATGTCTTACTTTGCACCATTTATTTTCTTCATAAAGATAAAATAAATTAAAAAGAGCTAGCATAGCTAAATATCTGACAGAAAACTAGCAAAAACCCTCCAAATAATGTTCTCCTCAGTCTGTGCAGGATTCAAAAAGCAGCGTTGTCCTCACTGTTGTGGACTGTTTAAAAAAAAGAAGGAACGGGGGTTTGAAAAACTGCACAAAATAGAATAGTTGAGGGAATTTGAGCTCACATGAAACTTGCAAAGCACATAGAGAAAGAGCGCCGGGGCATCAGGAGGTCTTCTGCTCTGTGTGTGTGTGACTGTGTGCACTACACTGTATAAGGATCCATCACATGTCAGGTAGTGAAGGCCCTCTATGGAGGTTGAACTAAGCCAGAATCATGCATATGTTATATCTAAGCTATGGTATTAACTGCATTTTAACCTCACAGCCCCATGGTTGAACTGAGCCGTGGTTGTCACCTGCTCTTAGTGCTCATCAAAGCTCTGACTACCCCAATCACATGTGTGAATGTGTGTCCAATCGCCAACACACAGCCAATTTTGGGGAGATAGAAGGAAAAACGTTCTTTCTTTCTTGCTGGTGTTGTTTGAACCACACAACCTGTTGTTGATCACGTCAGTTGCTGATTTCTGCGTTGAGATGTAGCTCGGAGGCAAAAGATCACATTAAGCCTCTGAGACAGTGAACCTTTTAAGTGTGTGTGTGTCTAAGAGACTTCTCCATTATTACATTGGGACAGGGGCAGTGTGCAATCAATCACTGAGTGGACAGGGATGCTTTGACAGAATAATGAGTTGCACGTGTTGAAATCTGATATGGAATATCGTTTCAATAATAATCAATTATTTTGAACTGAAAGCTATCTATAAAAAAAGCATTTTTTTCCTCCTCGAAATTCGTTTTTTTAGTTCCTTTATGTGAGAATTGGATAAACAATGGAAAGGTTTGATCACAGTTATAACATTTGGAATATTAGAGCATATGAACCAATAGTTTGGTAATGAAACATTACTGAAATCATCTGTTTATGACCCATAAACAGCATTTTTATTTTCATTGTAAAAAGATATTTTTTACAGCATTAAACAAAAAAATAATTTTATTTCAAGAAGAAGCGTATTTTGCCGTAACACTATATTACACACATTTTAACATATGATAAACAAAAACTTCTCAGACCGTCACCAAAAAAGGATCCATTGGCTGCTTTGGATGTATGAGAAGAGTCTACACTATTACATAATTACATTATTGTCTTTTGTCTAAAAAAAACCCAAAGATGTTATAACAAATCTGGACAGCATAAAGAATCAGTCTCACCTCAGCTGGAGGAGTATGTAATCCTTTTCCTTTCAATAGATATTCAACATTGAATATTATCCCCTCTCTTGTACTAGACTTTTCTATGATCAAGGACAGCAAAAAAATAGTTGAATAACAACAAATCAAGGAGGTTATTTATCCTTACTGGATGAAAACTTGGGCAAAGTCCAAATGTTGTGGCTCAGAGCATGTGGTCTCCTCTGACACAGCGTCTCATCATATCCCATGACCTTGCAGATTTGACAAAGAATGCAGCTTTTGTTGCATTTAAAATATTCACTTGAAGTGAATGAGCTTAAGCTTTGTTTCCAACTTAGCAAAACTTGTATTCATAAAACGTCTTTTTCTTTTTTTTAACCATACTGTAAAGGGTTCCATGACCCCTCCCACGTCAGATCACATTCAGATCACAAGAGACACATGCTGGTCACATTTTGTGACCGGAGAGGTAGAAAAGAGCACCACCCACATGGTGAGAGTGTAAAAGTGTTTTATATAATAAATTATTACATGACTGCTCCGAAAGCTGTTTTATCAGTTTTTATTTAAATCTTTGAAAATACATCAAAACGTAAGTATACTCAAGAGATTAATGTGTGTATGTGTGTGGCGTTGATATATTAAAGGTGCACTCCACTAATTTTAGACATGAGGGTCAGTTTAACCGGTAGGGGGAGTATCTGAATTATCCTGATCATGTCATTGGGGTTATCTCACTTGGGAATGGACAAGGTTTTACAGTAACAGAAAGCATTACAACTGGGCCGTTAAGTTTGAAAGACGAGGGCGTTCAGCAGGCAAGGAAGGTCTAAAAAATGGGAAAATGTCTAGTCCAGCATTTTTAGAACTTGATCCATAGTAGGGACTAAAATTCAGGACATCTCTCCCTCGGTCCCTTCAATTTTAACCATGATTAACTTTAGAGAGTAGCAATACACAATTGCTTGAGTGTCCCCATGTGTACACACTAAGCTTGTAAAACCTTTTACGTGTTGCCATGTGGAGCATAAAAACAAAAGAGCCCTTTTTGTCATCCGCCTTCAACTAAGCCTTTATTCTCAGGTTGATTTGGTTTCATATATTAATAAAATACCTTACACACCAACTCTATATACCAGTGATACTCAACTTACGGCCCATATAGGATGCCGGGTGGCCCGCCGACCATTTTTTCTAATTTAGTGCTGTAGGATCAGACATGAGCTCTGCATGGGAAGATAACTATTAGCTGAAGAGGATGCAAAAGTTGGGCAGAAATTAGGATAATTCTGATCCCATAAATGTGCATTTTACACTGAAAGCACGTGTGTGGTGTTCATATTTTTGTTATTCAGCCAGTGTTCGTGGGTCTGGTGGACCCGCTGCATTTTTAGGCTTTTAATTCAAGACAATCAAACAATTTTATGTTAAAATACTTAACAGATGTTTACTTCATCCTAGTTACAACCAATATAAACATTGTATATGGTTAATATTTGCCCTTTACCTTTGTTAGATCACATTTATGAATTAAAGTGCTACTCGTTTTTTGTTTGTTTTTTCATAAAATCTCTGGTTTTTGATGCTCCTGGCCACAGATCCTCCCGTCCCTGTGCAGTGTACTCATGAGTACCACATTCTTGCCTTTCTTTGGCACATAAGGTACCAGGGACATGTCAGCCGTGGACACAAACTTGGAAGAGTTGACAGGCCTGTTCTTCATAGTCAGCTGTTGGGGTGGGAGCTCACACTTGTTTTTCCGTATCGTTCCCACCATGGTCAGCTTCCTCTTTAGGAGCTCCTGTCCCAGCTTGTGCGAGGTAAAAAAATTGTTGCATGTGTTGTTCTGTCCACTGAGTCCCTCAGTCATGTCCAGGACAACTCTCATTCCTTGATTTTTCTCAGGGGCTCCTCCATCAGGTTTCCCTGTGTAGACTTGTAAGTTCTAAGCATATGAGGAAGTGGCATCACAGGCAGCCAAGATCAATGGTGACATTAGGCCCAGGGTTGTAAAACAGGGGGAGGCGGTGCACCCACTTGTCCCACACTGTCCTGATGGCAGCTAGCTTGTCTCTCTGCCATCAAGATGGTCTGTCGTCTCAGTTATCAAAGTGGATAATCCTGAATTATGTGGAAGTTTTCCAGAGACATTGTTGCATGGAAAAGTTCTCTGTCTCTTTCTTCACTTGCGAGCTGCTGACGGGCTGATCCTGGGGCTCGTCTTCATTTTGGAACTAGCTGATGCTCAATCTCATTCTCTTCTTCAAAGTCACTGTCAGACTCTGAATTTTCAGAAATGTGATCCTCACGTTCTGAAACCTCTTCCTCTATATCATCATCAAATGCTTCTCTCTCTTCCAAAATCAATTGCAAGGCCCTCTGAGCAGAGAATCTTTTGGCCATCTTGATCAGTTGTGATAAGGAACCAGACTGGCAAAGCTATATTTATTGTGTCCCCCAATTTGCAGCTGGCATAGAGTATGAAAAAATACCCGAACATCCTGTATGTAATATAAATGTGTACGAGGGGTGTGGTCATTGAAAATGTATTCTGATATATGTTCTTCACAGTAAATGAGCCAAGGCCAATGAGTTAAAAAAAAAATTATTAATCGTGTCATTTTCCTTTTGATAAAAAATTAAAACGGGTCCCACAGACCCGAAAACTTCATTTTGACCCAGTAAGTGTCCCAGTAAGCTTTATACACCTGTGCTTTTCCTTTAATGAAATGTCAAAATGTTCGCCTATCACCTGATCTTTGACCTGACAAACAGGAAGACCTCACAGAGTCACATTCCTGCAGTCAGAGCATCGAAATGAATGCGATGAGGCGCCACCACCACTAGATGGAGACACACTGGACACATAAAACATGACCCCACACACAACGCAAGGAGTCACTGACAGCTCGTGTTCCCAGTGTGTCAGTAAGGTGAACTGAAGTGTGAGAGGGCATATCGAGGCCAAGGCGATAACAATTAGCCTTCCAATGAATCTGGTGATAAGAAAGAGAGGCAACAGTTTAATCGTGTTTTACAGTTGAATATTAGCCAGGTTTTAAACTGCAGAGCCACAAAGATTTTGTCTGAGCTCTGCCCTACTATGCAATAATTTGTTTACTTGTATGCTGGTAGTAGGCAGTAGAAGGCAGTAAAACCTCAGGGTAAATGCAACAACTCAGTTCTGTTATCTATGATGTGTGTGTGTTTGTGTGAAAGAGTGATAAGCGATTTACAATGAGCACGCCTTAAATTAAAAGTTCTTATGGGACGATGGGACGTTTTCCTAGAAGTATTACATACTGCCAGTCGCTCCGCCCTGATAATGACCATGTGATGCCGGTCAAACACCGGCTGACAGGGGAGGGAGGACAACCTGACTGTCCTCACCATGCAGAGAGTAGAGTGCAACCAAGACGCCAGAGAGGAGAAGAAGTCAGAGAACAAGAGTTGTCTAAGCCTGAGAGGTGTTCGGCTTGGGATATTTTAAGCTCCTGGATACTGGTGATTAAAGTCGGCACTACAAACATCTGATGACGAAGGTGCTAGGAATGTGGAATAGAGGAGATACAGAGAAAGAGTCCTGCATGGATCAAGAAATGGAATCTCGGCCACACAAGAAATTATCCCATTCGATTGAAGAAATTCTGAGGAGGCCCACATGTGTCAGAAAGGAGAAGAGATTCCATCGAAACTGGTCTGTAATCAAGGAGAACACCAGAATATCTAAGCTCTTATGTGCAGGTATGTTTTAAAAAAAGTTTTATTATTACTCTATTTTTTAAACTCTCCCAAGAGGAGCTGTTACATCATAGTTACCATTCAAATATGATTACAAATGAATGTTTTTTTCTCTCTCTGCCAATAGAAACTCCACAAATGAGACTACTTGAAGAGTCTCCAAAAGCCACCACAGACTGCATGAGTGAGTAAAATGATTTATGAAGCCACTTGTTTGGTGTTTAAATGATGCTGTTGAGGAAGATGGCGGTGACAAAATATTTGTTTACAGGTCAGAGGAAAAAGAGGCAAACCAGGGTCACTTTCACGCCAGTCCAGGTGCAGGAGCTGGAGAAAGCCTTCCAGCAGACTCACTACCCAGACGTCAACAGCAGAGAGCAGTTAGCCTCCCGCTTGCACCTCACGGAGGGCCGAATACAGGTACGACACTCGCAGCTCAGTTATTTTCTGGAAGTGCCCACTTGTTCACAGGGCATGCATTAACCAAAAAAAAGAAAATACTGTGACTCATATTTAAAGAAAAAGAGGAGCGAGATTGTTCAAATCATGTATTTACTTTTGTATCCTTGTTTGTAGTTTCAGTAATTAACTACACAAAAGAAATGTCAACAAAAAAAAAGTTTTTTTAAGAACTTGAATCAATTGAATGTAGTCGAAGCAACTACTGGCAATCTACTGCAAAATGTAGTTGAACTACTAGTTTCATTACACGTAGTTCAGTACTCCCCAACACTGATTAAGGACTGGTTTGTTGAAATGTTGCTACATTTATTATATAAACATGCAACAGGCAATATTTAATAATGTGAGATTATTCTGATAACATCCAAGTCTGCACAATAGCAACAATCTAATTTTCCTTGTCGAACTCACTTTAAATCAACAAACAATGACGACACGTAGTCTTTATTTTTTTCGACTCATTAATTGCTTGCATTTCTTTCAAAGAGAGAGTCAAAGAGTGTAACTGGGGCTACTAACAATTCAGTGAATGTTCCTAAACAATAGGCTGTTATACTATATACATATACACATACATACATATATATATACTCTACTATATCTTTGGATAGCTGCTTACACAAGGTAATACCTCCCATATGATAAATGACACATTAGGGGATATGAGTGTGTACTAAGTTGTGAGTTTGTTATTATACATACATTTATTTCAAATGTGTCTTCTGTGTTTCAGATTTGGTTCCAGAACCGCCGAGCCAAATGGAGGAAAGCAGAAACACTGAAGGATATAGAACTGATGAGCAGCCAGCCTATACAGCCTGCCAGTCATCACCTGCTTTATTATGAGGTAACACCGCACATACACCACACATACATGTTTGTCCATCTCAGTCAGAGTCCCATGTTGCATCTTTCATACTCAAAATTAAGCTCAAAGTGCTTTACAAAGAAAAAGTACACAATACATTCTAAAAGAGGAAGGAGGTCAAATAATAAACACCGTTTCAAAAATAACAAAAAAGTAAAACTACATTGAGTTGGAATATAACAAAAAAATAGTAAGTAAAAAGTAAAGTAAAAAAAGTAAAAAGTAGTAATGAATAATAACCTTTTTTATATTCCTTTTATTTATATATATATATATATATATATATTTGTTTAAACTCTATTTATGTAATTTGGCTTATAATTTATGTTATTCTTATTATGTTATAATTCTCTCATTTTAATTTTGTTAATGGTCTCTGTTATTTTAATTTCACCTATATATTGTAGCATCTGCTGTCTTTTTATTGTCTAATTGTATTGTTTATTTGCCCTTGTTTGAATGTGCTGCATTTGCATTTTTTTTTAATGCACTTTGAGCTCCATCTCTTGTATACATTTTTTTATTATTATTATTATTATTATTATATAACAGAAACAACAGCACTAATCATTTCCATAACCACTTGCACCATCGTTATATCATCCTAATAATAGAAATCCTTTCAAATCGACCTGTGATGAACACAATCATATGCTCTGACAAAAAAACATCGGATTTGGTTTTGCAACAAGACACATCAATCTTTTCCCAAATGCGACAATATCATTTGTTCCTGCAAATACTGACTTAAGCCTGTATTTAATCAGGGCCTGTCACAGGTTAAATTAGTGATTCCTTTGTTGTTTCTTTAAGATAACTTCTTATCAGTTTGTATGTACTCTCCCAGCCTTTACAGAAGCCCCAACTGCAGGCAGTGTGCTGGCTGCCATGCTGCTTTCCAAAACCCCTTCAATCAAGACTGTTCCCCAGAGCGACATCACTACGACATCATGCTGACCGACACACATTCCCCAGGTCACAGGACTCTGTATTTTGACCCGCCGGGGACAGACAGATAGCGACTCCAGTACTCTTACAAGCGAGGAAACTGTTGTGTTAAAGTTTCTTTTCAAATGACATGTGGTACAAAGATGAGTGAAGATGAGTTTCTTGTGATGCAACTCTACTGTAATCTGTAAACAATACTAACTAACTAATTGCCAGATGTGTTGTATATACTGTGTTGGCAACCTTAAATAAAGTTTGCATGTTGACAATTTTTTTTTTCTTCCATTTACCAATAAAGTTGGCTGGCTACTGACTGCAGTTGGCTTTCTTCATATTAATAGACTTGGTGATGAGTCAAGGTTTGAGGGGACTCGGCACTGCGACAGGCATGGCACCACACTTCCTTGTCAGAGATAAGATACAGCACTGCCATAAACGGCAGTGTGACCTTCTCACAACCTGTCCTTATCTTAATTTGTTCTTGTAAATCGGGGTTATTGGCAGGTCAGCTGGAGAATTTAGAGGACGTGTTGAACAGGTTTAATGGGGAAAACAGCGAGCTGAAGGTACTGTGTGTCAGTGATGTAGACAATGATTGTGACTTAGATTAGAAAAGTACAAAAAGAACTGCGTATATTGAAGTCTTTATTCATTTTATTTATTTTGTGAAACCAATATTACACGGCCTGGCTTCTGTATTTCACGACCTTTTCCCGTAATAATGTAACCACTTGTTCTTTGTGGAACCTCCTTCTTCTGACAGTGATGGTATTCTGTCGAAAGCCTCCAACAATGACATGAACCTCTCACATTCCCTTTTTTTTTTCCAAGAAGTAGGCCACTTTCCAAAAAATTATCAATTGTAAGAAAGATAACCCAGTGTCACCTTCACTATCAATACCATAACTCCCTTGACAATACCATAACTGATTGCATTTATCAAACCTCTGCGAGCGGTTCAACTTTTCACCCTGGGTCATATCTTCTTTTATTGCGCGTGTTTGCTGTTCTTTTGGCTGCAGGGGCAGGGTTAAAAAGGACACAAATAGTTGGCGGAGAGAGCATCAAACCAAAAAACCTTGACCCACTTGTGTAACCACAATTATATCATAATGTGAGTAGTTGGCATCGGCAGTTGGAAATGTAAGGAGGACACAAGGCAAACTGAACTGCCCGACATGACGTTTGTCTGGATCATATGTTCTGGCCAAAACCAAAATATCCCAATTTTCTTGAAAATTAGCTGTAAAAATGCTTCCCACGGTAGATCATACACTCATTGTCGTTGTCCTTATCCTGGACCAAGACGTTACACATCAGATTCCACTAAAATATAAATGTAAGAAATGTTTTTGGTATCCAATATGTTTTCCATATATTTCAGTAGCGTTACTGCTCATAAGTGCCATAAATCTATCCCCGCACTCTTATTGAAGGGACCAGACAAAATGTCTCGTTTGGAACTATTTTGTTCAGATGTCTATCTAAAGGGACAGTGACACAATAAAAGTCTTTATCGTGGGCTGTGCCTATATGAGCTCAGTTTATGCATAAGTAAAAAGAAATCAGTTCAACTGACTTCTATGGAATAATTTCAATCTCAAGAGTGAGTTCATATTTGTCCATTTCCAGTATTTGCTGTGTGATTGGTACGCCTGTATTTCTAGCGATCAGTAAGGCATTTAGAGATTTTACGCTATACTATATATCAGGGGTCCCCAACCACCGGGCCGTGGATCATTTGGTACCGGGACGCACAGAAAGAATAAAACGTTGTTTTTTTTGTTTGTGTTGTGTTATTATTGTGCATAATATAAAATGGAATAATTACATTTACATTATATATGTAATAATTAAATTGTATGTTTTGCACTTTATTGTGTGTTTTGTTATGTTATCCGTAGAAAAATTGTATTGCATGAAACCGGTCCGTGGTACAAAAAGGTTGGGGACTATATATAAATATGATGGAAACACTACATGTATAACATAAGTACGCACCAATTCTCCTGGAGGGGATCACATGCGAGTGTGTGTCCATTTGTCTGTCCGCAGCTAATGTCGCATACTACTGGATCCATCAGCCTAAAAATGTGTGTGCACATTGATGTCTGTATGCTTAAGGACGTGTTGTTGTTGCAGTGATTAACATCTTTGAAAAGCCAATTATATTGACTTTTTTTAAACCGTCATTGACTGCTGACTCCTCACTCCTCTCAACCCTTTTATCAACAACTGCTTCGGCTTGAAATCTTGTTTCCGCCAGGGATCAGGAAATGTTCCTGTCCATATGTGCACGCCAAGGTAAGACACCTGTGGTTTGTATTCATTCGATTCAACATTAGAGCAGCTGCACTCTTTCTAACGTTATATTCTGACATAGAAAGTGTGATAATAATCAATATGTAAGCTGTTACAATGTGCCTTATTGTGTCCTTATTTAGAATTGATAAGAAAAATGTTATTGAATTAAGTGACTACGCCAAGTTTAGTGGCCAACCTACTGTGAAATAAGATGCAATATTTGTAAACTGTGAAGCGGAAGAGTACACCACCTAAAAGGGTGACAGAAGATCTGATTGGAGCAGAGAAGCGCTGAGAGGCGTGGACATGCTGAAGTCCCAACAAGGGGCCAGTAGGACCTGGCCCCAGCCAACCAATGGGAGAAGACTATACCTGAAAGGAGGGTATAAGATGTGTTGTAAACTAGAGATCGAGGCCTTTTTGTGAATCTGTGAATCTGAATCTACTTAAATGTGGTCTGTGGAACAGTGATCCGCTGAGTACTTTTGCAATCACCATATCATCATTGAATAAATACAGTTAACCTGAAGAGAAGTTTTATAGATTGATTTCTACTCGACTCTATTTCTAAATAAAAGATCACGACAAAAGTTGATACACCGACTGGATGAATACGATTTTTGAAATTCATACAACTTCATCAGTTTTGATTTTATCTTGAATCAATTCAATTTCTCAACACATCTTTCTGACCTTTCTCCAATTGTCCTAAAACATTTACATAAGCTTCCATTTAAAATCCATGCAGCACAAACATATAAAACAGGTGTCCCAGAACCACCCCCCACTCTACAATATTTAGAATTGCAAGTACGAAAATGAAAAGTTGACAAAATATACAATAGCTTAAAACTGTACACAAAATGAAAAACAATCTCTCCGTCTAACATTTTTAATTACCATTCATCATTATTTACATGATACAGATTTTTAGCCATAGCCAGTGCACAACTACGTATTGTTAAGTGTAAATACTGGGAGCTTGCAGGACTATTTATCTTGATGCACGTGTCCAAGCCTACTTTTTTGTCATGGTAATGTCTCACAGCAGAGGACAGGTGGCGCCCTTGCACCCATGAATAAGCAGAAATGCTGCTCTGTGTTTTGCTCAGTGTCACACAGAAGACACTGGCCTGACTTTAAGTCGCAGGACTTCGTCGCTTTTATGATATCAATCGTAAGGTGCTGTTGATAATTCCGTAGAGAAAAAACATCATTCAAATTTCAATTGTGTGTCACCATTGCCTGCCTGGCTCTCTCAGGAGAGGTGGGGCGGATATTCAGCATCTCTCAGCCTCCGCCCGCCTCTGTGATCTGTCCAAAGCGGTGGAGAGACGTGGGGGGGGGGGGGGCGGGGGGCGGGTGGCGCAGACCGACAGCGGGACAGACAGAGACACAGGGAGAGAGGGGCGATGGCCGCCGATGGAGTATGCGGGGAATCGGTGGATCAGTACCGGGCCGAGTTGGAGCGGCTCACCCAGGAACTGGCCGAGGCGAACCGGGAAAAGATCCGGGCTGCGGAGTGCGGTCTTGTTGTCCTGGAGGAGAACCAGACGCTGAAGCAGAAGTATGCAGACCTGGAGATCGAGCAAGAGACTCTCAGGAAGGAGCTGGAGCAATTACAGGAGGTACGAGAAGGGGGCTTCTGTTGCTTGTGTGTGTGACACCGTGGTGAGGCAAGCGCACTGCGGGCAGGTGTTGATCCGCCTTATCCACACAGCGGGGGTCCACCTTACGCTAATATGACTGATGTGTGGTTTTGTTGCGTGAAATGAGAGATAGTTTAATACCACTTATATTCAATTGAGTTGAAAATCCTTCAATTGCTACAGTGTATATTCCCATAATGCTATGGGTTTCATCCCATGAATAATTTATCATATACAAAGTTGAATCATTGACGCTGTTTCTGTGCAGTGAATCTATAGGCAACAGCACTGGACATTGCGAATATCTGTATTGCAAGCTCAGGACTCTGCAAGAACACGAAAACACCCCACTCCCACCCCTCTGTGTTTCATTGTTTCAAGATTCCTTCCCTGTGTGTGCGTAGCAACAGTCATTAGGCCAACTTGCAGGCAACTCTGCTGAGTCTTTTAGTGTTTTGCCAATTTATAAAGGTTTTTTTCTCAGAAATCCCACAGTAATTGGATCTTCAGAGTTGTCCACTGCAGTTTGGCTCAGTTGTCCACAAGATAAGGATTTATGTCAAGAACGTACAAAGATACCAGGGCATCGAGACTTTCTGTGAGGATGGAGGTTTTTACATTACGCACGCATTTACTCATGTACCAAAATGCTGTGCCGTTGATGAGTTATCTGCATACAAGTCTGGGGATTCGACGACTTTCAAAGTTCACATGTAAATGGAGAAAAGTGCTGTGTTGTCCGGCCTAAATAGGGCTGTGTTTATACATTCAGTCATGAATGCATATAGTAACAAGAGGTGGATGCTGACAGGGCTCAGAACTCAAGGTCGCTTATGGAGATGCTGTAGAGGGCCAAGAGAAGAGAGGAGGAGCTGAAGGCTACATTTTGTGTGTGTGTGTGTGAAGGAGAGAAGGGACATTTGCTCTATGCTGCCAACTTTCATCAACTTTCCTTCTCATCATTATTTATACAGTGTCATCTCTAATCATGCGTACACCAGGCAGAATAAAATAAAAGTTGCTCAGTCAAAGGAAAAGGCAAAAAGGAAAGGAAAAAGAAAGTATTAACAAAAACATCTAATAAAAATCACACTAAGAAAGAGAGGATAGTCATTCTTTATGTCAATGACTACAGTATATCTGTTTTAGTTATTTCTATTAAGTTCAAGAGTGCTCTCTCATCAGATACCTGCTGGAAAGTGGGGGAAGTAACTGGGTCCATACAATCTCTAATATTTATAATTTAGTTGTAATAGTTTAGCATATTTATTGTATTCTAATTTATTCTTTTATATTGTGTATCTTTTCACTCCTGTGTGATGCCTGTCAGTCAGTCAGTCAGTGGGCAAGAATATCAAAATTTGACCAAACTGCTGAAACTCTGAGAGTCGGTCAGAAAACACAGCTGTTTTAAAATCTTCACGTTGGGCTGATCCATCTGTGTTTACTGGGCACTAATGTTAACCGGGGCTGTAGTCCGTATAACGCTGTGGCTGAACACGAGCTAACTGCTAACTGAAGCTACGCCGTTTCCCGGAGCTGCCGACAGCTCTACGCCCGGCAAAACATCCTCCTGGCAGCCTTTTCTCGTTTCAGCCACTGTGAATGTAATCCAAAAAACAAACTATAAAACAGACACAGAACATGGCTGTCAGGCAGCTGTACTTCTTCTCCCTCTATAGTCTGGGCAGACTGGAGCTACAGTGACTCACTATCGCCTCTAGAGGAACAAGTTGTATTACAAGACAGGACGGAGCAGCGCGTCAGTTAACATGCTAACTTCAGCAGATACTGTATCTCTGCAATGCAATACATAGACTTCTTTGACATAACACTATTACCTCTTCACATTCTGTTGATAATGTTAGTTCATAGTTTTAATGTTTTAATGTTTGAAGTTTAGCATATCTTACACATTGCACCTTTAAGTACTTCCATTTAATGGCACTATACAGTATAACAAATATTGTACTTTTTTACTTTACTACATTTATCTGGCAGATTTACATTTAGCCCAAAAGAAAGATTCCCCTAATAAATACAATGCAATGTTGAAGATTAAACCTTCTGGCTCGTGACTTAGTGCATATAGCAGTGTCTGGTTAGGGCTCCTTGTCACGTTTAAGATGTCAATGAGTTGTTTGCAGTTTCACCAATGCCACATTATTAACACAGGCAAGTTTATTTATATAGCAGAGTTCAGCAACAATGCGATTCAAAGTGCTTTACATAAAACATCAAAAGTATCTAGACTAAGTGCAAAAGAAGCTTATTATAACATATAATTTAACCCGTGTGTGGTGTTCATATTTTTGTTATTCAGCCAGTGTTCGTGGGTCTGGTGGACCCGCTGCATTTTTGGGCTTTTAATTCAAGACAATCAAACAATTTTATGTTAAAATACTTAACAGATGTTTACTTCATCCTAATTACAACCAATATAAACATTGTATGTGGTTAGTATTTGCCATTTACCTTTGTTAGATCACATTTATTTTATTTATTTTTAATTTTGTTTTTATTTATTTATTTTATTATTTATTACCACTGAAATCCATAAAATCAATAGCAAACAGAAGAGGAGTTGTACATAAAAACCGAATAAAAATTAACACCACCACTGCAAAAGTGCAACTAAATAGAAAAATTAAATGTGGACTCTTAAACATCAGGTCTTTGTCATCTAAAGCTGGATTAGTAAATTATTTAATATCAGATAATCAGATTGATTTATTTTGTCTCACTGAAACTTGGCTGAGACATGAAGAATATGTCCGTCTAAATGAATCCACTCCACCTCGTCATATTAATACTCACGTTCCTCGAGGTACAGGCCGAGGTTGTGGAGTTGCAGCCATATTCGACTCAAGCCTATTAATCAATCCTAAACCTAAACTAAACTATAACTCTTTTGAAAGCCTTGTTCTTACACTTTCAAACCCAACATGGAAAACAATAAAGCCAATCTTATTTGTTATAGTGTACCGCCCTCCTGGTCCGTATTCTGATTTTCTATCCGAATTCTCCGAATTTTTATCAAGTTTAGTCCTTAAAACAGATAAAGTAATTATTGTATTGTATTCATGTGGACGTTGATAATAACAGCCTTAATATTGCGTTTATCTCATTATTAGATTCAATCGGATTCAGTCTGAATGTACATGAACCAACTCATTGTTTAAACCACACTCTGGACCTTGTTCTGGCATATGGTGTTGAAATTGAACATTTATTAATTTGTCCACACAATCCTCTCTTATCAGACCATTTTTTAATAACTTTTGAAGTCCTGCTACTGGACTGCAAGCCACTAAGCAAAATATCATACGCTCGATGTTTATCTGATAGTGCTGTAGCTAAATTTAAGGAAGTGATTCCAGCAATACTTGGTTCATTACCATGTCTCACTATCAATGTAATGGAGGACTCCTGTGATAACTTTAGTCCCAAATTAATAATTTTGTTGATAGTGCTGCAGCCTCACTGCGAATGACACTCAACTATATCGCTCCTATAAAAAAGAAGATAATTAAACAGTGAAAGCTCCGTGGCTTAACCCCCAAACCCGCAAACTAAAACTAAAGTCAAGAAAACTTGAGAGGAAATGGCGATCTACCAAATTGGAAGAATCTCATTTAGTCTGGCTAGATAATCTTAAAACATATAAGAAGGCTCTCCGCAAAGCCAGAGCAGCTTATTACTCTTCATTAATAGAAGAAAATAAGAACAACCCCAGGTTTCTTTTCAGCACTGTAGCCAGGCTGTCAGAGAGCCACAGCTCTACTGAGCCTTCTATTCCTGTATCGCTCAGTAGCAACGACTTCATGAGCTTCTTTAACCATAAAATTCTAAATATTAGAGACCAAATTAATCAAATAAATCTCCTCTCCTCAATTGGTAATGATTTAGCTTCTAAAACAGGAACCTTAAAAACAACTGTAACACCTGAAATATATCTAGACTGCTTTTCTCCGATCGATCTTAACCAACTAAATTCAACAATTTCGTCATCTAAAGCATCAACCTGCATCTTAGACCCGATTCCAACTAAGTTGCTTAAAGAAGTTTTACCCTTAATTAACTCCTTATTATTAAATATGATCAACCTGTCTCTTTTATCTGGCTATGTACCAGAATCATTTAAAGTAGCTGTAATAAAACTTCTTCTTAAAAAGCCCAGTCTTGATCCAGAGGTTTTAGCCAACTATA
>CALSCE010010634.1:4035298-4056627 GCA_943593645.1 Bovichtus variegatus
ACCCGACCCCGGATAAGCGGTTGAAAATGGATGGATGGATGGATATCTCTACGGGGGCCGGTCAACGTCAGCCAAAGGGCCGTATGTGGCCCGCGGGCCGTGCTATGCCCAGGTCTGTGCTAGACAGAAGGTAAAATGTGCGGGAATGTGAGAGCAGACAGGTGTCGGTGCTTGAATTTTGCAACAATATTGCAACCTTGTGCGGGAACGGCAGAGGGACACACACACACACTGACAGACAGACAGACACACACAGAGACACACACACACACACACACAGAGACACACACACACACAAATACAAATACACACCAATTTCCACACTTTTATTAGCCCCGGGTCCAGTGGACCCGAACATCCTGTATGTAATATAAATGTGTAGGGGGGGTGTACAGTGTGTGGTCATTGAAAATGTATTCTGATATATGTTCTTCACAGTAAATGAGCCAAGGCCAATGAGTCTCAGTTTGAAAAAATAATTAATCGTATCATTTTTCTTTTGATAAAAAATGAAAACGGGTCCCACAGACCCGAACACCACACAAGGGTTAAATACAATTAAAAACATTCATTAAATAGCCAAGAGAATGAACACATGAAAACAATCTAAAGAGAATAAAACAGGTATAAAATACTAGAATAAAACTTACAGTTCAATGTAAAACACTTAACAAAAGGCAGTGGCAAACAGAAAAGTCTTCAGCCTTGATTTAAAAAAAATTAGAGCTGCAGTGGACTCTCTTGTGGACAGCCAAGATTGGAGAAAAAGTCCCCCAAAAAAAGTGAGTACAATTTGTGTAGCAGAACGTTGTTTTTTTTTTTCTTCTTTCCTCTCACATGAACATCTAATGAAAATGTATTTAGTTTAGATTCTTAAATGTAAGCTACATACTAAGCATGGTATTTTACATTTCAAATACAGTTGGTCAGTGCTGTCCGGTGGACAAAAGTATTTGCCTTCATTTAGTATTTTCACTCTACCTAAAATAGTTCAATCCTCCTCTTAAATAGTTAAGACTTTTATTGACTATTATTACATGTGATTAATGGGGAAACTAACTGGAGACATATGGGCAATCTACTAATCCTTTTTTTTTTATTATTATGGTATGCATGAAAAACTTTTGTATACTTTTTTGGAGCCAAAATCTCTGCATGACAAAATATGGGAAAATATTAAATCCCATTTTAAGCTGCAACATTGGACTCTATCAGTGGGCGTTTCTTGCACAGTTGGGTCATTAAATATATAGCCGAATAAAAAAAACATGATAAGATCACATGCTCTACCTACGTGGCTGGCAGCACTCACCATGTTACATTATGCTTTCGTGGTTATGTATTTACATCTCCCACTTTCTTCCTCGTGCCCTTTTATTCCACTGCTCGATTTTGTTTTGACACGCATGCAGAATCAGAATGGTCTTTGTGAGGCTCACAGCAGCACGTTAAGATAAAGAGACAGCCTGATACAGCCGGCAGCAGAGCACTGTCCAGCTGATAACTCACACTTATGGATTATTTGTATGATGGGTGAGGTGGCGGATGAGGGGGGATAATATGATGAGACAGAGAAAAGAAAGTAGCTGAGAGATCAAACATTTTGGCTGTGTAGGAGAGGGAATCAGGGGGAAAGTATGATGACAAGAAAAGTATTTAAATGGAAGAATAGGAAAGACGAGGCAAAGAGTCCGACTTTAAGGAACGTTTTATAGCCTCTTATTCTTTCAAAACTTTAACATGCAATAGAACCATCGCAATAACCAGAAGGGTGGATGTGCCTGCTATTAGGGCTGCAACTAACAATTATTTTCATTATCCATTAATCTGAAGATTATTTTCTCAATGAATCATCAGAAGATAGTGAAAAATGTCCATCCCAGTTTATCAAAGTCCAAGGTTTAAATGTTTTGTTTTGTCAGTCCAAATCCCAAAGATATTTACTTTAATACGAAGTAAAACGAAGAAAAGCAGCATCTTAATGATTAATTGATGATAGTTGGAGATTATTTTTCTATCGATCGACTAATCGATTAGTCGCCTAAGCCCTACCTGCTGTACTGTACCAGTAGCTGGATCTTTCTTAGTATCGGAGGATCATGTAGTCACTAAACATGTAATGTGGTGCTTTTTATGCCTCTTCATAAGTAGTCCACTTATTTTTGCACCATTTGTAAATCCTGTGCAGTAATACCTTTTTCACAGCTCTAAAAATGTCAGCTGTAACTCTTCCATTACAGCAGCAGTGTCTGTCATCCGTTATCATCTGCACCCATTGTATTCTCTGCCTCCCCACCTGTCTGTCCGTCCGTCTTTCCCTCCGTCTTTGTCCTTGCTCTCGCTGGAGAGAGGGAACATTTTCCGGAGGTGATATTACTTCCACAGAAAAACATGTCCTGCCTCCTATCTGTCTGTCCCACTTTTATGAATATGAGACCTCATGGCGGAGTGCAAACCTGCCACCACAGCATCATCACATCTACTCCTGCTGGGAGGCGAATTATAGAAACGGCATGGAAAAAGCAAATGGACATTGCAATTGATTCCGCGACTGAGAGGCCAAAGTATCTCTGAATAACTGTTGGTTATTCCTATGAAAGACTGACCAAAATTCGTTTTGATTTTTTTTACAACAGACTTTATCATATATGTAAAAATAATCACTGAAGTATGCATTTTACATTGATTTGTTTATGCCACAGGTGTGTACGTTCGAGGTGGCCAGATTCGTATGCGTGTTCATGCTGCGTGTTTGCATATGTTCTGTGGTGACACATATGTTCCGCATGTACTGGTTGTCTGCCCTCAGTCCAAGTCCCAGCTGGTGGAGAACTTCTTGTACTGCACACACACACGCACGCACGCACATATATGCTGCTGTAATACCGGACTAATTTAATCCCTCAGTACCAAATTTGGCACATTTGTATCTGGCTGAATTTAATATCAGCCCCAATGAAATGACAAGACAAGGCCGCAATGAGAGGAGCAAGATCCTCCAGTGGAAATCTTGGCTGCGACTAACCGTCATTTTCCTTATTGATTAGTCTGCCAAATTATATTTTCTCCTCAAACCTCCCCAGAACCTAAGGTGACATTTGCAAATATTTTATTTTGTTCGACCAGCAGTCCAAATCGCAAAAGAGATTATTTTCTGCAAATTCTCCCACTTAAATGTTTGGCAAACTCCCTTGAAAAATGGCTTAAACATATTAATTGATTCTTTAAATAGTTGCATATTAAGGGATATATTTTAGTAATTTTCTAAAATCTAAAATACAGACCAAAAAAAAAAAATCCTCATGGCCTCTTTGTTTCACTGCGTAATCCATAGAGAATGATAAAAAAAAAAAAAAACATTCCTGACATGACATGCTTTTCTGTTGCTCTTGAACTCTGGCTCGTCCTGTTCATCCGTGCAATGTTTCTGCAGAAGCTCTATGCCTATATTTGCTGTCTGCTGGGCCCAAGCACAAATTGGATGCAAAGAGTGTGTTTTGGTTCTGAGAGCAGAAGTGTTTTCTTGCTATATTTTTTCTCTTTACCCAGCTCTCTCACTTAGCCTCCCTCCCCGTCTCTCTCTCTCTCTCTCTCTCTCTCTCTCTCTCTCTCTCTCTCTCTGCCTGCCGGCCCGTCACTCTCTCATTCCTTGTATCCCTGTGTGTGTATGTTCTGGACTGTATGTCTCTGGATAGCTGTCTAAGCAGAGACACCATTACCCCGTGGTTCTGGCTTGTTAGTGCTGTCTCCGGGCAGATCAACCTCAGATAGGACACAGTGAGAGGCGGAAGGAGGAGGATGCCGCCACTGCAGAGTGAAAAGAGCAGCGTGTTCACATGGCTTACAGAGATGTTTCATTACACCGTCAACAACGTAGATTGAAAGCACATAAAGAGTTTTCTATTCATAAGGTGATTTAATGCCAGGATTATTTATTTTGTTCAATTTAAATCATTCGATTTGAACCCCGTACTCACTAATTAGTTAGTCTCTAATGAATAAGTGTTTCGAGTCTCCCATAATGAGAAAAAAAAACGTTTCACTTTGAACATCAAGGCAACTCGTAGTTTGCGTGAAAAAGAAGTTATTCATTTCAGCTCCTGTCGTAACTCATCTTTTCAGCTCTCAAATTACAAGTCTGCAGAATAATTGACATTTGTGGTATGTTGAGAACTGGCAGCAGTTCACAGGTCAGTTCTTTTCTCAAGGCTTTAAGCTGAGAAAGATGACAAAAGAAATCTAAATCAAGTTCTTCACAGGGTAACTTGAAATAATTGAAAAGAAAGATTCAGTCACAATTCATCAGGTCAGCATGAACTCTTCAGCTTCAAGACTGTGTTTTTATGTTTCTTGCAGCCGTGTAGTCATCCCTCTCTTTTGAACCGTTAGCACACGTTCAACATTCATGACTCAGTATTTGCTGACATTCAACTTGAAAATTGCTGTTGATAGCCATGGAAGTAAACATGGTGTGCTATAACTTATTGTTGTTACGAAAACTGCAAAGAAATATGTGATTATTTCTATACACACAACAGTGGAATAATAGCTGAAATCCACCCCTCTTTGACCCGTATTATTTCATTATACTTTAATTTAGAACAGGTCAAGAGACTTGGATCTTTATTGGGCTAAATCAGCTTTTTTACCAAATCGCAGTTTACATTTTATACTTTTTTAAGTCTTGTGCAGTCTATAAACTGTATGATACTGATGATCTGCTTGATTATGATAATTATGATATTAGCACTCATACCACTGACTGCACTGACAGTAGTAATACAACGATCAATGCTACAAAAATACTTTTTCCCGCACACTCAAAATCTTTCTGATATTTGATTTTTTTTTTATTGTCCTCCACTTGAGTGCTTTAATATAAATGGGTGCATTTGCAGAAATTAACACCTCTGACAGGAAATTATCCCTCAAAGTAGGTTATTTTACAGACACTATTGTCTTTATTGTCAATATCTTTATTTTAAAAGAATAGTAGTTTTAGGAAATACACTTATTCAATTTATTCCTGAGAGTTACCTGAGAAGATTAATACTACTCTCATGGGGTTTACAATACATTTGAAGAGCCTGCAGCCAGTTAGCTTAGCTTAATTTGCTTTAGCATAAATACTATTTCTCAGCAGGGAGTAGTGACACAGAACGTTTCACATTAGTGAGCTTCAGAAGTTCTGGTAGTTGGATTTCTTTACGATTAAAAAGAGCCAGGCTAGCTGTTTGTCCCTGCTTCCAGTCTTCAAGTTAAGCTAAGCTAACTTGCTGCTTCTAGCTTCATGTGTAGCGTAAAGAGTGGTGTCAATCTTCTTGTACGACTCTAAAAAGCATATTCCCAAAAGGTCATTCCTTTCCTTTACTATTCCTTAAAGGCAATCTTCCTTATCCTGGACAATATTTCAAGAAGGTGTTTTAAGTATATATATATATATATATATATATATATATATGTTTTATTATAACCAGATGACAGATGTTTTTTGATTCTCAAAAGCCTGTTACAAAAGTGCTAAAGATGCTCAGTACACCCTGGTGTGTTCGACTGGGCCTCCAATTCAGGGACAACAATCGCGAAAGAGAGCAGCTGTGGTTGTAAATCAATCCGTCCTGAGTGAAGAGAAAGGATACATTACAGTTTTCTCTTCCCTCTGGTCCTCATTCTCCTCTTGCTTGCTCCTCTTTTACATTGGCTGGTGTTTCGATGGGAGGGCAGTAAAAATGGATGGAGGGGCCGAATCAATATCTCATGTGATGGTGTTGCTCCCTTCTTTGGGTTTTGTGCATACACCATGCCCCCGGCTCATCTCCTGTGGCGCTTTAATCCTCCCCATCTTCTCCTATGGTCCCTCCCTGGAGTGAAGTGGGAATTATGCATTGATTTCTGCCCTGCGTGGTGAGAATCTATCTATGTCTATGCTAAGCTGCGTACTATTGTGCATACCGTAGAATGCATTGTGGAAATCAGTGCATGTTGGTGAAACGACAGATTCCGTGTAATTTCCTTAAAGCGGATCATACAGATCACAGCTGTTGAATCAGTTACTTACAAAGCTTTTATTAGAGATGAGAGTGGGTTTGGCACCTTGTGTCTGCTAGTACCAGTACCAGTAAATCTATATGTCCATCCTGATCATTGGATCGTAACACCCCTACTCAAGAACGCTGTCTTCTGAAGTCGTTGTGGTTATCTGAATCTATGTGTTGCTCGTTCAGTTTAAACGACATTGTTGTCGGGAGAAGAAAAAAACAATGCTCTGTCACGTTTGGTGCTGTTGACGTGTAAACTCAGAAACAGGCTTGGGGATGCAGTTGAGCATATAGATAAGAACCTGTCTGCCCTTGTGTTTGGCCTCTGGTGTTTTTTATGGGGTGGTTGTTATGTGTGTTTTGTCAGGACCTGAAGGGAAGGTCACTTGTCTTTGTTGTTGAGTCACACATCAGGACCACTTTTCCTGCATGTGTGTGGCTCTTCCTTTTGTTTGTTTTTTCTCCCTCTCCCGTGTCTGTATGTGTAGCTGGAGAGGTGAGTGGGGGTTTGGCTGCGGATGTTGTGATTGAGACCAGAGAGGGAGGGGCCGCAGGATAGAGAGTGGTGGTGGTGGTGAGTGAGTCGGGTCTCTTTGTTGTTTCAGGTTTTTATGGTTGCGTTGACTTGAGTGAGAAGAGTGGACAGGGAGAGAGAAAGCTGCATATAGAATGATTTAGCCAACAGAACTCAAACATAATACATGGTTACACAAAGTTAATTCATTCTGACCCTTATTCTTTTCTTCCCTGTTTCTGAAATCTCATGATCCTCACATAGGTTGAGAACAGGACTAAATGAAGCTGTTCTGTCTGCAGAGACAGTTCGGGCCCGCCCTCCCCTGCATGGATCATGTTTTTCCGAAAGCTCCTTTTTGCTGCAGTGAAATACAGTAGTTGGTAAGAACGAAGAGGGAACAGGACTCCCCTGCCAGCGGGTTGATGTATTGATTAGTCGTCTACTTTAGCTGTGTGTGCTGCAAACTCTGAAAGCATAGCAAAAAAGCAGCCTGTCCTCTCGAGGAAAACTTTGTGTTTTTTGCAACCCAAAGGTCTTCCTCGTGTGAATTTAAGAGCTATGGTTGTGCCATCCGCTGCCTATATTTGTGGTTATTGCTCACGTTTTTGTTTCTCACAAAGCTGTACATTAAAGCATCACTGATTTCAGTTATTCTGTCTTTTTTTGTGTCTAGACAGAGCATTGCAGTCTTCTTTTATGCTTATTATCTCTGGATGCCAGGGAAAGAGAAGCCTCCCATCTAGATGGCCAGAGGCCATTATATATATCCAGCAACGACGTGGAGCGAGGACGAGCATGATCCTCTGAAGTTCCTGGCTATCCCCCCTCATCACAAATACAGTGCACATACTCGCTGGCATGCATGAGCACATGCACACCCAAACATGCACTTATAATGTGTGGGCGACACAGAATCAGGGTCAGAGGATCTGACTTCTTTGTCACTAGTACACTGTTATGGGATGTATAGGATTAGACAGGTATTAAATCATCCCGTAGTTAACCTATTTAATTAACCCTATCCTCCATCACAAGAGAGCAGTCGTCAAGTGAGTTCATAATACTAAAAGAGTTGAGAGGAACGATATATACACAGCATGTGTTGTTGTGGGCCTGCTTTTGGAAGGTTCGGAACGCAGAACAAGTGAAATTAGCCCTTTATCAAAACGTTTGGTACTTTCCTCTGTGAAGTCAGTGCTTAAATCCGTGTCATGATGTGCGAAGAAACTGTTGTCTCTAATGGCTTTTGACAAGAAAGAGGTTGGATTCCACCTAGAGACAAAGCAGAAGGAGAAGGAACCAAACTGTTTGGACGTAGATAAGAGACAAAAAACAGAGAGGCGGAAGCATCGTAAAGACTGCTATGTACCTGATGAAATGCCAGCGCTGACATCTCCTTATTAGTAGCCTGTACAAGGATTCCCACACGTCTGCGGGCTTGACATGGAGGCTCTCCTGTGGCTGCACAAAAGCACCGAGTCACCCAGAGGCCCCATGTGTCAATACCAAGAGGGTCACTGTGTGCAGACTAGCCTTTCCATTGTAGTCGGTGTTTGTCTGGCTTGGCTGAGTCCTCTTTATCAGCAGAGACCCACGACCAGAGAGAGGAGACAATGTTATCAGTTAAATCTGTCTCCTGTTGTTCTCTCTCTCTCTCTCTCTCTCTCTCCCTCTCTCTCTCTCTCTCTCTCTCTCTCTCTCTCTCTCTCTCTCTCTCTTTCTCTCTCTCTCTCTCTCTCTCTCTCTCTCTCTCTCTCTCTCTCTCTCTCTCTCTCTCTCTCTCTCTCTCTCTCTCTCTATCTCCATCTCTATCTCTATCTCTTATGTGCCTCGAGCTGCCTTTTTGGGTGCGTCTGCTGTCACTGACACAGAATACCAATCAGCATGGGAGCTTTGAAACACGTACATCCTTTTGGATTCCTCAATGCCACTCTCATTACTCTCAGCAAACTTTCCTTCGTCATTATATATTTTTTCTTTGATCTTGTGTTCCTTGTCCCGTGGAATACTTCTACCGCTTAGTCAAGCCCAGGGATGAAGGACTGTACGCGGGGAGGGAGGGAAGTGTGTAGCAAGAAGGAGACTGAGTGGGTCGATCGCCATACTCCCCTACATTAGCGCTCTAATTCTTCTTCACCCAAGGCAAGTCCCTGAACACTTGACTGACTCAGTACTTAGTTAAGGCTCATAATGGAAATGGTCTGTTGTCATGTGGGAGGATTATGATGGAGGAAGGAACCACTTAAAGGATTCTGGACAAGAAAAACATTTGTCCTTTGAGAGATAAGAAATATGAAAGTCACTTTTTAACAGGTCGTACCCTAAGGGAGAATATATGCCTGGGATGCAGGTTTACCTTACTGCAGAGACACATTTACTCACTCGCATAGTTATACACCTTATAGTGTAAAGTGAAAAGAAATTGGGGCGTACTCATTCTTTGTTGTCCTTCTGTCTGTCTGTCGGGACACTCGGGACATGCTGCATTAAAGCCTGCTCTCCTCTTTCTGAATCGTTGTTTTTTTTATTTGACTTTCCAACCCGATGGCTCTTGTCCTCTGCAAACGAATGGCGGGAGTCAGGGATGAATAACAGTGAAGTGCATGTACAGGTGTGCCTGTAGCCGTATTTTTTTTATTGTTTGCTGGAATGGCCTAAAGGGTCGGCCATGTGTTTTTGTGCTTGACTTGCTTCTGATCTCCTGCAGGGCACATTATCAAGCAGAGCGACAGCTACACATGACACAGTTACAGCTGGTACAGTTTGTGCAGTTCGTTAGTCTTGTTGTTTTTCCTGTCTGCTCACGCTAACCACAGATTCCTATTTGAAGGCAAAGCATAAAATCCCGTGTGCCTCTTTATATATAATATACTTTGAGGAGAAAGGATGGGAAATAAAGAGTCATTTGGGATCCAACAAATCTTTCTCCCAGCTGCCTCTCTGCCTGTCTACCGATTCAATGTCCATTCTGCCAGGCACAGGCTGAGCACACAGAGGTGATAGTCATTCTGGGAAGTAATCCAGGCATCTTTCTTATCAGGAGCAGACTTGAGCCAAATTTAATCACTTTAACAAGCCAAATCTTTTCACCTAAACACAGCCTGTCCCCTGGCAGAACTTTCAGCTTCACGCAGCACGCACTGTACACTGTGTTGGTGAAAAAGCGACAGATGTGATGCTATTGTGGATTTGTCGTAACCGGCAGGGATTTTCCACTATTGAGCGGTTTTCAGCTATTATCCTGCTTGAGTGTCAGCATAATAGCATATTGTTATCAGAGGAATAAAAGGTTTCGCTGCGCTAAATGGCATTTACCCTCTTAACTATCACTCCAGCTCAATGTGTATGTAGACTGTAGTTCTTGAATAGAAGAGCTCTCTACCAACTGGATAAATGAAACTTAAGGATTTAAATGGCGCAGGGGAGCATGCCTGGGCACAGCATTATAATGATGAGCAATTATCTTTAGTGATTGTATGCATTTAGTGATCATTATGTAATTTCTACTTCACAAAGGACAATACGTTTTGTATGCGTACACAGTTCGGATTTTAAACATGTGTGTTTCAAATGTAATTCCGGTCTTGTAATTACTTGTAATTATCTGTTTTGAATTGTTAAGTGAGTTAGTGTGACTGACCTCCAGTCTTGCTGGGCTGTGATTACCCAGCTTCCCAAAATGTGCTTGTGTGTTTTTATAGATGACAGATCTCTTGACTTGGCACTTTTCCCTGTGGCTGAGAAGCACATGGGGACATTTCTGTGTCCTTGTCAAAGGGCGAAATATGCCGGGGCAATGTTTCCCATGAACCTGCTTCAGTGCCTCGTCGTGTATATGGGTTTTAAGTACATCAGAGTTTCTTTAGGATTCTAAATATACTAAACTGAAAAGGAGTTGTGTGTACTTTTTAAAACTTTCTTTAACCTCATTCTGATTGGGTGTCATAGTAAGCCTACCTTCTGAGGGATTCTTAATAAGTTACATTTAAAAGGGGAAGAGAGCTTTCTAAAGTTTGAAAGAAAATACCCCGGTGATGTCATTGGGACATCAGAGATACAGTATTTCAGCTCGGAAGATGCATTAGAAACAGGAGGTGTGGAGTTTGAAAGAAGTAGGCTTTAAGGAGTGACGCAAGTGGCAAACTTGCTCTCTTTCCACCCAATGTGAAGTACCTTACACCCGCATTCTTTGTCATGGCCAGCAGGAGGCGACTCCACTGGTTGCAAATGGATGTCCAATTGTGTAGAAGTCGAGGAGAAAATGACTCTTCTTCTCACTTGATGTATTACAACAGTAAACATATTCCTCACGAGTTTATGGTCTCAATCGCTAGTTTGGATTCTTCTACAATACAACATGATGTTCATTTTGTAAATCCTGGTCCCATTTACAGTAAAATAGATGATAAAGCAGCTTCAAGGCATCAATTTGTAATTGACAAAACTGACCGACTGTAGAGGCACTCAACAATTTGTGAACCGGAAACTCAACTCTTTCGTCCCATTCTACTTTGCTGTTTACCTCCCTAGACTTGTTTATGCAGTCGAACGTGTGTCTTTTCAAAAGGAGTGAGTGAGACTGGACTAACTCTCTTGTGTCTGTTTTGTCCACTCACCTCAGGCGGATGTGTGTTTGTGTGTGTTATGACTGGAGGTTGACACGCCGCATGCTGTTTCTGACTTATGTCTCTTCCACTTGCAGTGCTCTGTGATTATTTATGGAATCCATTCTGAGCTGTAGTTTTGTTTCCTGCTTGTCTTTTTTTTCAATTTTAATGGATTATTTGGCCTGGTCTCAAACACTCTTGACAGTGGCGTGGCATGCTTTTCGATTGATCATCAAGCAAGTGAATGACAAAGTGAATGACATGCTGCAGCAGGAAACAATCCATCCGCTCTCACTCTCTCTCACACACACACACAGACACACACACACACACACACACACACACACACAGCTCTCCTCATGATGCTGACAGCCGCACGGCTTCTCAGCAGCAGTCCTGCATGTCTCTCTCCATGGTACTGAAATCCCTGATGTGGTTGGCTGGGCCGACCATCTGGACAGCAAGTGTGTGTCTGCGTTTGTGTATATGTCTATTACTGCGTGTTAGTGTTTTTTCATAAGAATGGTCCTTCTTATGAGTTGACTAATACCCTGGTTTCTGCTTAACTTATCAAAATGTTACAGTAGAGAGAGATTAGCGCTCTGCAAGATGGCTTTTGGTTGATATTTCAATCAAACTTGCCATCCAGATTTTAGGCTGTCCTGACTCAAATTGAGCAATGAAAGTAGCACATTTCTTATTGTGTACTGGCTACTAGTTGATTTTAGTCTTAAATCCATATCTATCATGGTCCAATTTAAATCCTCAATTTTATTTCATTTACTCTTCGTCACATTATCCATACACTAATTTCCCACTACACAGTGATAAACAATGAATTAGGGATATCTGTGTCACGGTAATTATTAATATATTAGGTAATTTTCTAATTAAAATACACATTAATAAGAGCTTAAATACACAGGGGCACATGAAGAGATCACCAAAAATAGTTGTTATTCTTGCCTATGTCCAGTGTAATCAAGTCTAGACCTAATGCTATCTTAACATTACTATAAATAAACCTGTTTTTACAGTGTGTGCTGCTGGATACATCCACTTAATCCTGAAAGTTTGGTGGAGATTAATTGCTGATGTAAAAATAGTTCACTCTTCTCTTCCCTCCTGGGTGTAAAAATAGAGTCCGGGTGTATGTACACACACCCATAGGTCCTCCCCTGACTCCTAATTAGCAGCTGCAACAGACAGGGAAGGATTTCAAGGTTGCACAAGCTCCTCCTCTCACACTGGTGCAGCGGTTGGTTTGTTCCCTCTGTGTGCTCCTCTCTCCATGGCCCCAGGGATGAATGTCTATAGAGGGGGACTCTATTGTTTGGACTTTATCCACTGAGCCACAGAAGGCCAAGGAGCCTCAAGGTTGAATGCATTATGGGGTTTTCAGTCCACAAAAAACGAGCAGGCTGCCAATCAGTGACTCCATGTTGAAATGATCCTGAGGAAATGGTATTAAACTTTAATCTTTCGCACTGTTCTTCACATGTTAGCTGGCTTGAATAACTGTTTGTCAATTAGAACACACATACAGGGCCAATGCAAGTCCATCGTTATACTGATACAGCATGCCGTATTGTTAGTGACGTTCACGTAATTAGCGCGAAAAATGCAGAGCTGTCACAGTGTTATTTTTAGCCCACCAGAAACTATGGTGCAACAGCATTAGAAGGGCCAGAGCATACTGTGCTCCTTCATGTGTACATGTTGAGCCTCAGCCATCAGTATCACTCACTGTGACTTCCTTTAAGAGGAGCGGTAGGCAGATGGAGAAGCGGAATTTCGAGGAGCACGGCTCAGCCCACGAAGGAGGGTTGTTATGAAACCATCTGCCTCCAGTTACTCATCCAAGACCCACTGATTCTCTGTGGATGAGTTGCCGCTGAATCACTGCCTGCAACTGGGACAGACCTTCTGTCCTTGCGTCTTTTACTGTGTGGTTCTGCCTGAGTGTCTGAAAGTTGGGAGTGCTTGGCCAGATTCTTGTTTATTTCAAGATTCAAGATTCTTTTAATAAATATTTCTTGAACTGAGTCATACGTAAAGGTTCATTTTATGATATGCAATTGAAAAGTTGGGCATATTTCGCTAAAGACATTGATGCATTATACGTTTATATTCCTCGAACTATGTTTCTGAAAAAAATGTTTTCAGCCTCAGTACCAAAAAACTTCAAACAACACCCAGCCAAATCTTTATAAATCTTTGCTCTCTCTTCGACTTCATGATACTAGAACCCTGTGGGTCCAGATTTTTTGCCGTCCCCCCGCAGGGCTTAGCTGTTGCTATGAGGCCTGCTCGGACATTGACAGCCTCCCAACTGACACTACAATCCAAGCTCATTCAGCCAAACTGTGCTTGGAATTAATCAGCTTTTTTGTTCTTGAGGCCCTCCCTCTTAATCGTTCCCTACAATCCCACTCAGCCTCCCCGGAGACCGAGAGAGAGGGCACGAGGGCGAGTGAACAAGAGAGTGTGAAAGAGAGCGAGAAATAAAAGAGATGCAGTGAGAGAGGGGGGAATGAGAGTTGATTATAATACAGTATTTTTGCATGAGTGTTTTCTAGTCATTAGAGCAAGTCCTTCAGGACAGTTGTTGTGGTTGAGTGGCTTAATGCTCGGTGTATTTACAGCCGTTTTACTGGACTGAATATTACTGTCTCTTATTCATATGCTAACTGGTACATTTGTATTTCACAGGGCAAACAAAAGAGTCTGTTAAATTAGAATAAATATGTCTACGGAGGGATTCAGTGCCTTTTTAAATGAATTTGCTTTATTTACCTAATTCACAGCATGTGTATGTTGATGAACTGGGTTAATATTGACGGAATGGAAAAATGTGTTTATCATTGGGTGCACACATTTGTCACCATAGTGGCAAAAAATCCACCTCCTCTCTGTGCCAGTGCTCTACATAATCCAAGATATGCACCAAAGTAGATTTCTGGCTGTAATAAATTGCCCGTATAACAATCGGTCCTCAGCACACTCCATGTGTTAGCTCATTATTCACAAGTAAATAGAAAAATGAAAAATGACTAACGGGGTGGGAAAAAAAGACAGCTGCACACTGGAGCTCATGTCTTCTCCGTATAACGGATGCTTGTACCTTATAAATGATTCATCCCTGAGAGAAACTGAGAAAATGTTGTTATTATGTTAAGGTTGGATTGGGAAGACTCTTGGAACTGCATCCTAATAACTGTACATGCTGCATTGTTTACAGTTTCATGTGGCGATTGTAAACCATAAAATATTTTTCAGAGAAAGAAGTATTGATCCATTTTCTCTCTGAGGGGCCACTGTGGGCAGCAGACTAATTTTTTTCCTGCTGATCTGCTGAGAAACTGAAGGATGCTTCATAGACACGTATATGCAATTAAATTATTATGACGTATTAATACACGTCATGCAATTATCTCTATGTTCAGGCAACCTGGTCAGGAAAATAGTGCAGGATTGAATGTTCATACAATACAAATCCTATATTATTCCTGGTGTGAAGTAACTGTATGTCTCTTGTTGTGTTGGAAAGGTTGCTTTTGTGATAGGTTACAGATTACTACTAACCCTGTTGTAGTTGAAGTAATAAGTAATGTAACCATTTAAATTACTTCATCAAAGTAATGTTACTTATTACATTTGATTACTTTTCCGACATTTAAAAAAAAGAACTGGGCTATAAACCTGAAAAGTCCTAAAAACATCAACTTAAACGAGGCAGTGTAAAGCTCACAATAGTACTCAACACTGATTACTGTCAAACTTATATTAAAAGCTCTTCAATATAACCATATAACTAAGATTGGAACATAGCAACAGAATGCATGCTAGTATATTCTACATGTAAACGTTTTACTGAAAACAATATGTGGTTGTAACCTCTGTAATCACCAACATCTTTTATATAAAACTGTAATTTATCACGTTTCTTTTCTCAGTAATTGGAACTGATTTATATTTATTACAATTGATTTATAATTTCATCACTTGACTCTGTTACATGTAACTAGTTACTCCCCTACACTGCAGTCTACCGAGCTTTTTCTCATTTGTTCCAGCACTAGTTTGGTACAGTATGGTAGGCCTGTTTTGCTGTTGATGCATGCTCAATCAAGCCTTGGCTCCTTTATCATGACAAGTCAGCTCTCGGTGTCGTGAAAACCTGTGTCAGGAAAATGGGAACAGTGTGTCTATTGATCACAGTGAAACATCATCCCACATAGACATAAAGCAGGTATCCTTGAGGGACAGCCCCGGCAAGTATGCTGTCAGTGCTGTCGGTCGTCAAAAGTGCAGCAGGAGTACGCCTAGTGGCCATAACTGTTAAAAGATGTGCTAGCAGTGGGTGCAAATCCCTCACAGGGATTAGGATGTTGATGTTATATGACAGGATTTGGATCAGTGTCACCTCAATTTTGACTTTGCAAAAGATGGTTGTTGTTTTATTATTTTATTATGACTATTATTATTGCATTTTACTCCTCTGACCGTCCCTTATTTTCTTCCTCTCCAGGCGTTCGGCCAGGCTTACACCAACCAGCGTAAGGTTGCAGAGGATGGGGAGACCAATGAGGAGACGTTGCTGCAGGAGTCAGCCTCTAAGGAGGCCTACTACATGGGCCGACTTTTGGTGCTGCAGACGGACATGACGTTAAGCCGTTCTGTGGCGTCCAACGCCCAGGCCGAGAACGAGAGGCTCAACGCACTCGTGCAGGACCTACGAGAGGTGAGCGTGTCACCCTCTGCAGATGATTTATCAGTTCATGCCAACACAGGAAATCAGGAATATGGTATATGTGAAAAATAAAGTGTCGTATTAGCTGACAGTAGAACTCATGCATTGGTACTACTACAGTACTACTCATGTTAGTAGTTTAACTTCTCTCATACATTCATGTTTTTTTCTTGTATTCATTTAGATGTTTTTTGTATGGATAGTAGAATAAAAACCCTTGGGAAGACTTTACTATTTAAGATTATAAAACACTGTTATTTTAAGATGTGCAAAATGAGCTGTAGTTGCACAGAGGTGGTTGTTGAGTTTTAGTCAAATATCTTCTTTATATTGAAAGGATTGGTCACTAAATGCATTTTGTGTCCTAAAAATAAAAAAAATTGTAATCTGCACTTTAGTCCATGCTTGCGCTAACTTTGTGAAGAGTTTAGAAAAAAAGGTGTCTCGGGATTTTGAGAAAAGTACAATGCGTCTCTTTTTGTATCTTTTATCATTGTAGTCTCTTGAATTTTATGCCGACTTTTTTCCACATTCGTATTATTCACTGTGCATTAACTTACATGAGATCAGTGTGTTTGATAAAGGCCTAAGCACTGTGGCATAAAGGGGGTCAAACACAGAGAAAACACTATGCATGTGCGTACGTGCCAAGCGTACGTTTATGCTTTCATACATGTCTGCAGCCATAGTGTCGGGCAGCGCGGGAGTTCACGCTGGGGTCAGACGCTGCGGCCACGACCCCATTGTGGGGGGCAGATCCGGTGCTAAGCTGGGGTATAAGTGAAATGCCCTGAGCTCGGCACATGTGTAGGGACAGAGTGAGCCAGGCTGCTCTCATTACACAACCAGCACTACACTCACAGTACGCACACTGTCATTGACTAAATTCGTCAATGAATTCGTCGAGTGTTGTGAGGTTCAGTTCTTACTCTCTGTGTTCTCTGTACTTTTCTGAACATGACAAGTGTCGTAGGTCAGTGTGAATGTAGGTCACACACAGCAGGTCAATAAATTGGGATATTCCACATTACTGAGCAATAATTTTTCCAGATGGGAAGCTGACTATGGGCGTTGTCGTCATATTCGTGATGAGTTGTTATTCTTCACACAGACGCAAGCACGCATGCACACACACACGCGCACACACACACCTGTCCCCTGTTTGCATCACGCTTATGGCCCTTTGATGATGTGTTCATGAAATGGCTTTCGGCTCTCTTTGAAATCCTCATTTGCATGCTCGATGCCCATTAATTAGGGGGAGTCGCCTTTTTTTTTATCATGGGAAGCAGGTCTAATCAAAAGGTTCCAACAAGCGATCTCTCACAAACACTATTAAGCATGTACAGATTCATCAGGAAAGAATTTATGGGAGAACTTTACTTCTGCCAGAGAAAGTCTGTTTTTGCTGTTTTAAGTCAGTACATGAGAGGATTAAGAAATTGGCAACCCATTTCATACAAAGGAAATTCCACAAATAGTATGTTTTCATGAATTCACAGCACCCCAATTGCCCCAATGCAGAAGACAACCACATACAGTTTATCTTGACTTCTGTCTAATCTTATTATTTTTGTTAAAGTCATAAAAGGGTGGTGGTAGTCTAGTGGTCTAGGCTTTCAAATAGAACACCAGAAGTTAGTGAGTTCATTACCAGGCTTACCCCTCCAGGCAGACTGTCCCTGTAGTTAGTTCACTGTAAGTTGCCTTGGATAAGAGCGTCTGCTACATGACCTGTAATAATACCACATATTTATATGCGTTAACATTTGCATTTATTCCTCGTTACCGCAACAGTGGGTGGTAATGATGAATGAATACAACATGGCTGGACCTGCGCCATGTTTGCCATTGTATCATGAATCCAATAAAGTTGTCACAGTCACTGTCTGTGCTGGGAACTCCAGATGAGGGATGTGATGCCCAGCTCTGCTGTGTGCCGCACTGTCCCTGACCCCGGCCACTGTGGCCCCTGACCAGCTCCGCTTCTATAGAGACTCACTGACTGATAATTGGCCTCTAATCCTGTGCACTTCATACCCTGCTCTGTGTAATTCCCCACATTGTCATGAATATGTAAGTGGACAAGATGTAGCAGGGGAAGCTCATTATAATCAATAACAAGATGGCATCCAAAAATGTGTTATTGTATAATTTTGTATCTGCGCTATTACGGTTTGTTGTTCAAACGTAATTTTGTTTGTGTTATATTTTCCTGGATTAGTATAAAAGTGTTCATAGTGCAGTCATACTGTACTTCGATGTGCTTTGCAGTTGAGGCTCCATTTGCTTCATGAGTATAGGAGCTGCTGTCAGCCACTGTACAAATCAAAAAAAAATCAGGTGTATCATAATGCTCTTTAGTTTCAGTCCAGTTGCCATCTCTAAAAGCACCATTGTCATCCACCCCTTAACACACTCACATACAGAGCTTCTGGAGCTTCAAAGCGCAGAAGAGGCAACGTATGTGTCAGGTCTCTGAGTTTCTTCCTCCTGTGAGTGTGCCCACCCACTCCTGACACTGTCTCTGGGTCAGCACTTCTGCCATATGCACAGAGAGCTGCAGGGGAGCTGCAGGCAGCTCTGCAGTGAGAAAAGTGCACACCTGTGCACATATACTGTACATTGTTGTTGATCTCTGCTTGATCATTGCTTTACATTGACGGGGGTCAGTTATTCCATCTTGCTATTCCTTGGAATAACATTTACCATTAGCAGTGGTGTGTGACAGATGATTTGGCTGAGGTCTCAAGATATTCCCAGTGCTGCCGCCTGCTATACGTAGATTTATGACTTTTGTGGCTGATGCATTTCTCTTATCTTTATCTGGTCCAGAATATGCTCATGTTTCTGTCTGTGCACAGCAGGTAACCTGAGATGATTAACTTTTCAGGAAGTGTGAGGGTGCTGACTCATCGTATTTAAGATAATAAAATCGACAAACATTCTCATCCTCTCCGTCCTATCAGAGAGCAGAAGCATGTACAGTATGGGTATGAATCATATTACTCTCTGTGTGCAAAGTTGTGTCACTTACATTTATCAGCATTACGACACTGTGCATATTATCCATGGGAGAGTTTTAAATATTGTCTTGCATGGATTTAGGTGATGAACTGACTTCCAGTCCTCTTTCTTCTCTCTTTGCTCACCGTAACCATCTTTCTCCCCCTGCTTTTCTCCTTTCATCCCATTTGTATCTGCTCCAGAGTAATGAGACGCTGGAGCTACAGAGGAGCCGGATGAGGGAAGAAGTCAAGGAGTACAAGTTCAGAGAGACCAGGCTGCTTCAGGATTACACAGAGCTGGAGGAGGAGAACATCACTCTGCAGAAACTGGTGTCCACGCTGAAGCAGAGCCAGGTCAGTATGAAGACTTTCACTCACACGTTTACTCTTTCTATTAAATTCTCAATTACACCACAAACCAGCACATGTTGTGGCTCATACAGATGTGTTATCGCCTTTAATGCTGAAACACCCAGCTCCATCTCAGTTGAGATGAATGACTCACACTCAATTTTCCCAATATCATTTACCCCTTTATGTTTTCAGTATCAGTTCCATGATGAACTGGGTCAAAAAGTGCTCTCATCTGGGTGCTCGTCATCCGTTAGTCCCCTTAAGGAGCTACAGTATCCCCATACAGTGTCATACAGTGTGTGTATGGGCTTTAGACACTATTTCTAATAACTGTGCTGGGCTGGAGTAGATTAAGGTTTTACATCAACGTAACATCTCTCTTGTGATGTAAGAGTTAGGGTTAGTTTAGGGTTAAATGTTTTCCATTTGTAAAGATTTTAAAGGGGAAAACACTTCATTAAGGTCGGAAGTGTGCTTCATCTTAACTTTTCTGTTAAGTTTTACTAATACCTTTGCTATGTCCCCTCTAATTGGACCTTCTTGTGTTTTAGAATGTAATTAAGTAATTCAATTACATTTCTACTCTTTTCTTTTCCCATTCCTACTCGTCCTCTCTGCTGCTCCTCAGGTGGAGTATGAGGGACTGAAACATGAAATTAAGGTACTGGAGGAGGAGACTGTTCTCCTCAACAGTCAGCTCGAAGACGCATTACGTCTGAAGGACATTTCTGAGGGTCAGTTGGAGGAGGCCTTGGATGCCCTCAAGAGTGAGCGCGAGCAGAAGAACAATCTGAGAAAGGAACTGGCCCACCACATCAGCCTGAGTGACAGCGTCTACGGTGCAGGGGCCCATCTGGCGCTCACCGTCACTGGCGTGGAGGGCCTCAAGTTCCCTGAGGAGACCAACGGCACCAACGGCAGCACCATCCCTGCTGCTAACGGCAACAATGAGGACAGCAACCGCCGCAATGGCCACGTTCACACAGGCACCGGATTGGCTAAGATGAACGGGGAATACCGACCAGGCCGGAAAGGAGAAGGTCTGCATCCCGTGCCGGACCTGTTCAGTGAGCTCAACCTGTCGGAGATGCAGAAGCTCAAACAGCAACTGCTACAGGTGGGTCATAAGAAAGCATAGCGGGCCTTTATAGCAGTGCTTATAACGTCTTCTTTGTTCAACCCTTTTGTACTGTTGAAGGTTATTTTCAAGGTCAGTACTGACGCCACTTGGATGTCACATTGGTCGAGTTACCGTCTGGAAGATTTCAGCCGCTTTAAAGCTGCTATCAACTCTAACCCCGAGACAATTTACTGCAGCCCACAGTACATTAGAAGGCGACTATATTGATCCACTTTCCCACAGTGCATTTCAGTTTTTAGCGTAGAGACTGAGGCTTCCTGCTGCATTCTATTCTTTTTTTGTTATCAGTGTTCATTTGCTGCACTGATGAAAGCAGCCCTGGTCACTGTTTGCCACTGATAACATCAAGGAAATTGCAAGGTGATGACAGGTGGGGAATGAGAAGAGAAGCAGGAAAAAACATCCCGTAACACTACAGGCTTTACTGAATGTTAGTCTTCCAAACAAGAGTACAAATAATGGGACTGAAATAGCATTTAAACCATATTATAAGATAAGATAGGATGCTTTATTGTATATTGACACTGTTGCACTAGCGCTAGACTAGATATTTGGATCGGAAATGCATCTACTGAAACGCAAGCGGCAACTTTTTGCACATGTGCATTTGAACCTATGTCCTTGCCCATATGAACTATATATCATGTGTTGTATATAATGTATGCTCTGCATATGTCTTTGTGGGAGTGTTGAAGCTTAATCATAGCAAAGCAAAAAGAGTCCAGGAGTAGAGGCAGAACATCTGTGTGTGCCATAGGGATCCCTGTCTGGGTGATTAGCCTCCTACAGGCATAGGGAGCAGATGCAGAGGCGAGACAGAGACAGCAACTGACTTCATTCCATTTTTAGTTTAGAGACAAGGAGACTGGCAATGTACCCGACCCCAACGGTTCTTCCTGCGGGTGGTAGGC
>CALSCE010010634.1:4101627-4127705 GCA_943593645.1 Bovichtus variegatus
AAGTGGACATTTCTCACAGATGCCTGCTGGAAAAACAATGAGGCGGAGAGAGGAAACTAACAATGAGCTACTTTTAGACTGTTTGTATAGAAATGTTTAAAAAAAAATGTTTAGAATAAAGACTGTTGGTGCTTCCTTTATCGGTAACCACGTGTTTGTCTGCTGTACCTTTTCTCGTCACACAACACCCAAGGCCAGATTGTTTTCTAATAAAATGTGTAATTTATTGTAAATCAAAAAAAAAAAATGTTTACCCCCAAACCGTATCAGCTGTCTGATGAACTGAGTCAGGGCAACAATTAAACACTGTCAGTGTTTACTAGTCTGAATCCCCATATGGTCATTCAATTCAACATTCAGCAATATCTGCTGTGTTTCAGCCAGGACGCACTGTTTTTCCATCCATGCACCAGCCAGAGTTTCCTGACTGCAGTGAGTGTCGTTTCCCCCTCCTGACTGGCATTGTTAGTCTGTTAAGCTCTTCCGAGAAAGCTACTGACCCTTACAAGCTCAGTCTTTTGTTGTCAGAAAAGGATAATTCTGACCTGTCGCACTGAGGGACCAAGACGTACTTTGAGGAAGTAACTTTACAGAGAGGAACATGAGGGGCAATTGTGTAACCTGGACAATTTTTCCTCACCTTTTGCGAAATGACCGACATTTCATCTGCAAGAGGACAGAAAGAAGTGGAGGTGTTGCTTGTTGGAGGACTTGTCTTCCTCTACAGCACTGTCTTTCTACTCTTCAGATGTAGTAGGTCTTAGCATAGCGTCCTGCCTCTTTGTTAAAGTAGAGGAAGAAAGGGGAGAAAGTGCTAAACAGAGGTGTATTTTAGGCCGATGCTTCCACGTAGGAAGAGAAACTTTAGTGCTAGTTGTTTGTACTTTTTCCTTGACCGCATCTGTTCACACACCTGACTTTCTCAATCTCCTGTTTGTATTGCGTTCTGTCTGTCGAACGCAGTATGGTCTGCCTGGCTGGTTACCAATCCTGTCTCTGACACGTTGCCTCGGGTAGATGATCCTTACAGGCTGGACAACACAGTGAGGATGAACACTGTCATTGGTTGAATATAGATGTTAGGAGGAGATCTTGGGTTGGTCTTTTCTTTTTAAGAATAAAAGACACTGGACTCGCAATGAAGCGACGGCGCAAGTACTGGTTCTGGAGGCGGAAAGGTAAAAACGCAAAGATGTGTCTGCTCTGCTGTTATGGTAAGATTTGGAGACTCCATATTTGGCTTTACACTGAAAAATCGAGGATGTTAAATAATGAAAAAAAGTATTCTTAATAACTGAAAAAAAGTTGTTGTTTTTCTGCCCATCCTTTCACAAACATCATCTGTAACTCACCACACATTACCATGAAAACATTCCCATGACTTGTTTAATCCCTGCTGCTCTATTATCTGTGTTTGACTGGCATTTAGACCATCTCTATTTTCTACCCACAAACAGGATCCATTTTCTAATGTTATCATCTGGCTGCTCTCCCACATAGACTATTTATTTTCCACTCTGCTGATGTGTTGCTGTTCCCTCTGACCACAAGTGCTAGGGTCGCACAAAACAAGAGCAAATTATCAGAAAAATTTGCCTCCCCCATGCAGTTTACATCTGTAATTCTTTTTTGGTTATTTTTTTTCTTTGCAGTCAAAGAGTGTTTGTTCAACACATTTGTTTCAGTATTACTTTGTCAGATACAGTGAAAATACTGGGAGTGAGTGTGTTTATTCACTGAGTCGCAGCATTGGTCTCCATGTGGACCAGCTTGCCGCTGTGTGAGGGAGCATTTAAATCCACCAGGCTGGAAAAAAAAGACAGTTTTGTTCTGAGAGGCCTGGGAACCAGTTCCCCCTTTAAAGACCCTCTTCTTACCACTCTTGCCCTTTGGCAATGTCCCTGATGGCCCGTTACCCAACTGCGTTTGTGTTGTGTGTTCATATGCAGTTTAGTAGGGCAATGGAAGTGTGAGTATGTGTGCTGTAACATTGTAACCCCTCAACTGTGCACCTTTCTTAGGGTGGGCTGTGTTGCCGGTGAGCAGGGATGATTCACACTTACTGTACATTTAATAGCAGAGGAGAGCAAACCCTGTGAGGCATTCTGCTTTCTTTCTCATCGGCAGGAAGGAAAAGGCTGGGAACAGCAGCAGGCCCGGGTCCTTTCACCACGCTCATTGTTTCAACGTGAGAGAGGGTGTCACAAGCACTAGTAACACAACTTAGTATCAGCGTGTATGTCTGCCGAGTCCTGAAATCATGCTCAGATTGTTTTGTTGACGGTCAATAGTCAACTTTGTGTGATTGTGCAAATAGTTCTACCCAGAGTAATCACTGTAGTTATTCCTTAACATTATGCAAGCCAATATCAGCACAGTACAGATGTATGACTTGCTGAAATAAGATCCAAGCCTCCCACGCTGCCTGTTGTCAGTCAGATCAGGGCACCCGATCAGCCCAGTCTGCTGAAATGTGATTGTCCTGTTAGAGAGTTAAATGATGTAAAAGGGAACGTAGTCAATCCTGTTAGCCCGGACGTGATTTGCAAAGCCTGAACAGAATATATATTCAAGCAGGCAGGGTAGGTGAGTACATGCAGGAGGTAGCAATTTGTATTCATACAGTAGCTTCACACAGCACTTATAATATTTTAGCAGAGCACTTTTAGCACCTTTTTCTTTTAGCCAAGACAAGTGAATGATAGATGATTAAATTTCATAATCTACATGATTGCAATGGACCTGACTTGATAAACTGGCCTCTATAACAACAAACATTCATTCATGTTGCTAAAATCGTTCATGTGTGTGTATTGTGCACACACACACACACCGTCACTAAAGCACTCCCAAACAGGCCAATAACTCAGTGATCTCTCTCAACTCGTATCGTTAATTCAGGGTGGATTATGGTGGGATTTATTCTGCGTGCTTACTGCGAGGAAAGATGAGAAAGATAAGGTGGATAATGAAATCAACCGAG
Source organism: Bovichtus variegatus (assembly GCA_943593645.1). Classification (NCBI taxonomy): domain Eukaryota; kingdom Metazoa; phylum Chordata; class Actinopteri; order Perciformes; family Bovichtidae; genus Bovichtus; species Bovichtus variegatus. The sequence goes on from CALSCE010010634.1 coordinate 4,104,611, forward strand.
CGTCTCCTGCACCGAGATGGTAAACGAATTGTTTACTCAATTTGGTGTCTAGATATTTGGTGTCTGGGGCTATTATCCATCTCACAGCGCAGCTCTGGGCCGACTGCCGCAAAGTCAGCATTGATTTTGGCACGTTGTTGTTTGACAGCAGGGATAGTTTGTGTGTGTGTGTGTGTGTGTGTGTGTGTGTGTGTGTGTGTGTCTGTGTCTGTGTCTGTCTGTGTGTGTGTGCCAGGCTGATTATAGGAACCAATCCAAGGTAGGTCGTTCCTATGATGCGGGGGGGGCAGATGACGACCCATTTCCTGTTCTGACAGATGTGCCCTGCTGCTGTAGAGATGGAGATGTACCTTGTTTGCTGTGTCTTTGTAGCTTTTGTTCTTGTGTATGTGTGTGTGTGTCTGTAAACACGTGTGTGTGTGTGTGTGAGTGTGTGTCTGCAGACAATACACGTCATTCATCATTGACCTTCATAATGTGCGTGGTGCACCAGGAGGAGGGGGGAGTCAATGAAAGAGGTGTGCATGCCAAGTGTGTGTGTGTGTGTGTGTGTGTGTGGGTGTGTGTGTGTGTGTGTGTGTGTGTGTGTGTGTGTGTGTTTGCGCGCTAATGTTGTGCATGCATTTTAAGTGCCGTGGGTTTAATTAATGATGTGGGAGGCCCGTGGTTCTATGCTTATAGAGATGTGGTGGGTAATGGCGCGGAGCCATGCTGCTCTCCTCCCCTCTCCTCTCTTCTCTTCTCAGGCCAAAGAGAGAAGAAATAGATGGATGGTGGAGGGAGAGTTGGATTGGAGTAACAGAGTGGTAGGTGGATGTGGAAGAGAGGTGGGGGAGTTTGCAAGGAGGGAGGGAAATGCCAGCTGCAGTGGTAAGAAGGCAGAGAAACGTGTGAGGTGGGCAGTGTCTGTGATGAGTGGGAGGAAGGTAGTGAGGCATAAGGAAAGAAAAGGACAGAAGAAAATATATGCACATAGATTAAGTTGCATAACGTTTGAAAGTTGGGTTATAAAAAAGGAAAACGACCATTTGCAATGCACTGAGATGAGATTTAAAGGCCACCTGAATCAACCAAATGTTAATCCTTTAAACTCAAAATGAACCGAGTATGTTTCTTTTCATTCAAACACTACTGACACAGCTAACAAATATTGAAAAAGTTGAAATGTTTTGACGAGTCGGATGTCAAAAAAGTTGATGTGCACGCCATTCTGCAGAGCCGTAAAAGAAGAAAGAGTATATCCAGGGGGAACGTCTTGAAAATCGCACATAGACACACTGAGCTGCTTTTCATCTGAAAAAGCAATTTTTTGATTTGATTAAAGCTGCACTTATCAACATGTTTTATACTAACAATGGATCAAATCATTTTTTGTAGTGTCAAAGCGGTTGCTCGTCGTGATGAAGCCATCACCTGACGCTGCTGTTGCCCTAAGGTCCATGGAGCATTTTAGAATCTTTCAGGTTGTTGTTTTAGTTTTCCGCCCTGTAACTGGATATTTACTCTCAGGAGTTGATAGAGATGTTCAGATATGCTCATCATGTGCCAAGAAGCACGACTCCAAATTCATGCTAAAGTTGCCGTGTCTGCTGGATCTGCAATAAGGCAATTGTTATTGACATATTTGTCATATAAACTTTTATTCGGTGATAATATGTCAATGTTGTGTTTACCACATGTTCCACCAGGTTGCCAAAAAGCAATTAATGCAGACATGTCTTTACATGTGTTGGATTGGGTAGCCTACTGTTTACTTATTTAGAGGTTATTTTTAGCATTCATTTAATTTAATTTAAATGGATTGTGAGCAAAATGTTTGATGCTTAGGTAATCTACGTAAAGAGTCAGCTAACTGTGTTCATTTCTTAACATTATGGAAGCCAATATCAGTGCAGTACAAACATAACTGAATCAATGTTTTGACTTACGCCCCCAAAAGTAAGTATATGTTAGAGTAATAGTTGTCCATTACACAGTTTGAAGCCATTAAAAAGTAACTTGTCTAGAAATTCTGAAAACGCTCAAGTGAGGGAGAGAGAGGTAGACAAGAGACTGAATTATCCTGAAGCTTATTCTACAGGATTTGTTGGACTGTTTCTCGCTTAATGTGCTCTTGCTTATTTAAGAGTGATCTGACTACCATCTCCATAAAACTGAAAGGAATGATTTCAGGATTTCAATAAGGATCACAATAAAAATAGGTTTAATCCCTGTACAGGAAATGCCAACATTTTGTGATTAAAGGCAATCATTTGTCTGAAGACAGGAGATTTTGATCTCGTTTACCAAATCTCCTAACATCCGGATAAGAGGATGTTAGATTTGTCTCTGAGTGTCCCGGCAATGAAATGATGCAAGAGTTGATCAAATAACTGAAAGGATTGCTTCCCTCTTAGATTTCAGTTCAATTTGATAAACAAGAGTTGAAATTAAAGAGAAAATGTTTAAATTAAATTCTTCTTTCAACCACTCAACAAGCCTCATTTAAGCATGATCTGAGTTCAGACCGCTGCTACCAGTACGTCCACACTACATCAGAGGCATGAGGATGTCTGCACGCTGGGCCATGTGAGAGCTTCATCGTCACCCAAGTATGAAGAGGAGAGTTCGGAGTTTCCGGCAGAAATAAAATGCACAGAAAAACCAACATGGTGGTCTTACACGATGTGTTTCATTACTTTTCATTCTGACTACCAACAGAGGGAGTTTAAATGAGTTGTAGAGTTTCTGCACGCCTGTGTGTGTGGAGAGATCCTTTAAGCTGGCATTCACAGTGTGTGACAACAGATTGATCTGTGGCTGCAAAGCATCGAGGAAGGGCTTATCTATCGCCATGCAGCGTTGTGTGCATTAAGTGTTTGATTGCATTTCTCATAGCAAGCGGTGTGTATTCATGAGTTAGTGTCTGTTTCTGCATTAATTTCTCTGCCTCCTCATGTGTGTGCTGTGTGCTCGCTCTGTGCATAAACCTGATGCAAAATAAATCTATGGATTTATGGGCTGTCTTCATGCAAGTGTACCTGCATGACAGTAATACCTGTCTATGTATATGCTTGTGTGCTCACGTCAAATTGCATACTGTATAGAGAATACTTAAGCAGATCCATTACTCACTGTCTGAAAACCAATACTTCTGTTAAGTGTCACCATGGAAACGATAGGCCATCCTGTCGATAATAATCGATGAATGTGGTATGATTTGCTAAAATAATATTCAAATGTTCACCACATTCTTCTGAAAGTAATTTCCTGGTAAACTGGCAACCACTGGCAACCTTTAAAAATAAAATATTGTTCCGCATATATTCACAGATAATAATTTTTTTTCCCCCTCAATAACCCAAATGAGGCTTAACATTGCTGAGTCATGTGACGTGTCACATTTACTCTCAGCTCCTACTGTGCAAAAGTCTCACTAATGTAATGCCAAAAATTCTGCAACTTTTAAACACAATTAGCACCATTAGGCTGAAAGCTGACAGGGACAGAACATTAGGATGAATGTTCAACTGAGTTTGTTAGAGGGTTTCATTTAATAACCCCGTTTAGTAAGGACAGCAACTGCAGTGCTTTATTAGTTTCAGAATTCATTGTGTCTAGTCTTAGATGCAAACAACATCACAGCAAAAGTTTCATGGATTTCCTCCAGTTTTGAAATGACTTCATTATCTTCTTAAACTTTCCTCTATGGATTTAAAGGATTCAAGGATAATTTATTGTCATTATGCAACACAGTGCTGCATAACGAAATTCAGTTGTAGCTTAGTCCATTATACTACACAAAGAATATGGGGAATTCTCTGGGCAGATAAAATGTCCGACATCTTTAATATTTAAAACTCCACATCAGGGAACATTGTTCAAATTGTCAAAGAAACCTGCGAGTAAAAATGAAGGCAGAGACACATTTGCATAGGGTCAGTTAGTCAGTAAGTTGCTTAAACTTTATTACAAAACGACGTGCACTTACAGGAACATCATTGCGCGGCTCAAGCATTTTGTTCTCTATGCCTAAATATCGTCACATACACTCACGTTGGTTGTTCTTTTGATCCAGTTTGAGGCCACATGAAGGACTTGCTCCTCGGTGGTGTTTTTATCTGTTGCTGTTAGGGGTCCTAAAACTAAGCTCAGAGAATAGACCCGCTAGCCTCCGTCAGCAAGTGTGTTTGTGTGGGTGTGTGTGTGTGCGAGCATGGCTGCAGCCTGTCTTCAGAGCAGCAGTACTGACCTGTCTGTGGTAATGGCTCTGCAGTAAATGAGCAGAGAGAAACTGAGCGTAACATTATTTCTGTAGCGCCATGATTTCCTGTATGTGGTTTACACACACACACTCTCACAGTCCGCAGAGACATGCAGGCAGCACACATACCGCTGCTGATGGTGACGTCTGGATATAGTTATTGACTCTCAGCCTTCCGGTCACTAATTACTGTGTCGTGTAATGAGGCCTGCTGCACAGACTCACAGTGTGTGTCTAGGTGCATGTGAGACTAGGAGTGTGTATGTGTGTATGTCTGCTGTGAGCAGGTCGTTTCATGTAACTGCTAAAAGGATTGGATTTTAATGGGCATCCATGTCCGGTTGTAAAGGGTTAACAATAAAGTGTGTGTAGGGTCATTATACAGAGAATGACCTGCCCCATGCTGAATTTCCAGCTGTGGTAAATAGGAAGTGAGATGAAAAAGTAAAGAGAAGGAGATCAGTAAGCATTGAGATGGTTAAAAAAAAAATGGAGAATTAAGGTGAATATATTAGACAAAGAAATGGTAAAAATATAGATGCAATGACAGGGAGGAGAATAGAAAGGAGGTCAGGACCGTGATGGCTGCCAGTCTGAATTAGAGACTTGACCGAATAAGAGGTCCTTGACATTTCTTTTTCAGACGAGTACTCGAGGTGTGACTTTGTGTGCATTTGTGTGTGCATTGGATTCAACCAAAAGCCTGTTTCTTCACACAAATTGTGAAAGCAACACTGCCACTGTAACACTTATCGGTGCCTGTAGGTCATTTTCACAGACAGGTTTGACAGTATGAGCACAACTGAGCGCTCTTTCTCACCGTGTCAACACTTCGGCCACTCCAGCCAACCACAGTAGAGATCTTTCCTGTCTCTGTAGTCCACTGTATTCTGCTGGTAAGCGCAGTCGTGAGTGACAATGGAGGAAGAAGATGCAAATAGCAATACATCTGCTGCATCTATTTGTGCAAAGACTTACTTGCTGAAAAGATTTTCACACAAAATTATTTATTTTGTATTTCCGTATGGTTGCACCTCAGCTGGATAGTTGAGTTGTTCTCTATGGGCTGGTGACATTTTCTGAGTACTTTGGCTTATGAAATCAGCTCAAAAGCCAAAAATATGAAGAAGAGAAAATGTGCAATGTCATCAAGCTAAAGACAAGTGTTAGTTCCTGAAATAGAGACATTTAAAGTCTTTCACAAAAGCTGTAAATGTGAGGCTTGAACTGGACTTGACTGCTGTGCTGTGAGCCTTGACTTACTGTAGACCTAACTTGGACTTGTAAGCAAAAACATGTGTGAAGTTTTGAGCAGGTAAACTCCTAGGCAATAAATAAGAGCAGGAGTAGCTCCTCGAATAGTCTGTATTAGTTCTTTGAGCTCAATGCTAATGCTACCATGGCAACATACTCACTTAATGCTTTGACAGTGATCAAAGTATAATGTTCACCATGTACCCTGATCGATCCGAACTCCATTCAGAAAACAAGCATTTTAGAAAGTTGTTTGCTTCTTGCGGCTAGACCTGACAAAGCATAAATTCAGACATTTAACAAATCTGCATCATGATGTATTTCGGCTTCTATTATTGCAATTACAGCAAAATCTGTTTATTTTGAGTTCATACCGATGTAGTAAAACAGAATAATTGCGTGAAGAATTGTTGGTCCCTCCTCCTCTCCGGCGCGTCTCACACAAGCAACACGAGAAATCGCTTTGTGTATAATGTAAACACAGCATAAGATAAGTGAGGAGATCACCTAAGTTATTACAGCTCATCACGGGGGGAACATGAATGTCTACCTCAAATTTTCATGGAAATCCATTCAACTGCTGTGAAGACATTTTACTCAATATCAAACCAACCTCAATGTGGCGCTAGAGGAAAAGTCAAGGGATCACCAAACTGATCTGGACCAAAGTGATCGATTAAACAACAGACACTGGCGTCCATACAGCCACGCATGCTGAGAATAAACACCGTCAAGCAGACGTTGCATCAAATATTTAATTATAAGGCCTATGGTTTGGATGTTATGGTTTGAGCTTTGTATAAATAACATTTTTAACACAGCTTTGAAAGCAAAATGTTTATTTTAATGGTCAATGTTCACTGATTTGCAATTAGCCTGTGAAGACTGTTAACTTGGACTTCAGATTGATTAAAGACTTCCCTTGATAAGCCTTGACTCGGACTTGTCTCGATTGACTTGGGAATTGACTTAGACTTATCCCAAAAGACCTCTATAGACAGTCTTGTGTTTCACAACATGGATCTTGATTTGAATGTGACTCCCTAACTATGTAACCACTGTTTGGTTGTCATGGGAAAAGAGTGGGTGGCCTTTATTTCCTCTTCTCCCACTACCTCCAACCTACACAGTGCTACTCGGTATGAGCCTTGAAAGAAAAAGTTCAAGGCTCATCACATGAGCCACTGAAAGATACGAAGATGATAAATGATAACTGAGATCTTTTAAACCTTTACTTCAGGCTTCTACTTTATAACATGCACACATCAATTCTTCATCATCTCTCTCTCTCTCCAGATGCCTTGCCTTTTTTAGCCCCCCTCTTCTCTTCCTGGATTTCTTTTTTTTTGTGTGTCACGTTCCACACCTATATGTGCTATAGCCACCAGCAGCAGCAGGGACAGCAGATGAGTATGGCCATTGGCTTCTTCCCCTCTCACTGGCCCTCCCCTCACCCAACACAATGGGGCTGATTGTCCATGCGACACCACACTCACACACAGAGGGGGCTTTACTCTGAGTGTCGCTCCCCCGCCATATGCCCCATCTCCGCTGGAATGTGATTATGTTCCCTCGCCGTGGAGAGGAATGAGGAAAGGATAAAAGAAGAAGGAAAGCATCTGAGAAGACTGGAGGTTGAGTGAAAGGGTGAGTCTGTCACTGAGCTTGCAAGTGTGTGTGTGTGTGTGTGTGAGAGAGAGAGAGAGAGAGAGAGGGAGAGAAGGGAGGATGCAACCAATGCAGCGAGGCAGCAGTTTAACACAAGCCTGAACCTGCCGTTGCAAGCGACAGAGCGCAGAGAGAGAGCGAGAAAGAGAGAGAGGGGAAGGAGAGGTTTTCACTTCAGTCTAGCAGATTTTAATTCCTTCACTGGACTCCACCTCGCTGCTCTCACCGGATACAAACCTCCAGCCAGGTTAGTGCCTTTCTCTTTTTTTAGACCCGGCTTACCAATCATCGCCAGAGCGGTGTACCCATCGAGTGCACAATGCAGCCGTGGGGCGTTGGGTTAACAGAGCTGATAGACAAAATGTGGGTGGTTCGTGACCACAGAGACACTGAAACAGCGTTCTCTATTCTACACAGACACTCATCGCCTGCTGAGGCTGATGGTTAGCAAAGAGGGGAGCACACATCACAAAAGATAAACCCGGGATCTCACCACAGGATGTTCCTCTGGCGGGTGCTGTAGCTAAGTGTGGCAGCGGTGTGTGTGAACTATGTGTGTGTGCAAAAGAGAGCTATGGGTACTCTAAGCAGTGGGAGCTGTATGGGCTGGAGGGGACTATTAATTTTCTTTAAGGCGTTGTTTACTCAGCCTCTCAACTGCAGGCTGTCTCAAGATATGCACTACACGTATACAACTCTCTCTCACACACACACACACACACACATACACACACAAGCACATGCATGCTTGTGCACGAACAGGCTACTGCTGCTGATTTCGGTTAACTCTGTTTGCCATGATTGGTGTAATCAGCCTCAGCTGTCCACAGTGAGCTGTGGGAAAATATGCAAGTGAGTGTGTATGTGTGAGTGCATTTGTGTGTACATTGTGGCTTGCTGGCTTCCTAAACCGTCTGCAAACAAAACTATGATTTAAAGTCACCTTGTCATTACAGCTGTAATGCAATCTCTTGATGATAGATGTACAACGACCTGCTTGTAGTTGTGGTACTCTGCCCTGGTTCCTAACATGAACAAAGAGAAATGGCTTCTTAAATAGTATTTATAAAATAATAAATTGTTGCAACAATGACCTTTTTTATTATCGGATAAATATGCCTCATTCTTTTCTTTCCGATTTCTGCTCAATTTCCCCACTCCATCTCCCAGCTGCGTGCACACGCTGGAACTCATTTTGCTAGCTATCTCTGCGGTTGAAACCATTAACTTTATCTGCAGCAATATATTTTCCGTAGTGCCTTCTCCGCTCTCCGAGCTTGGCTTTCCCATACAGGAAAGCAGTGACAGGGGTGTTACCAGATGCTGCAGTTAGCGCTGCGAATAAGGCAACCATTCAGCGGTTCTTATACTAACAAGGGGTCTCGCTGGGTCTGTGTGAAGGATCCCACTGAGGGGGTTCTTCCAGGATCCTTTCCAGCAAGTCCTTAAAACAAATCCAAAAACAAAGAGAGGTTAGGAAAATGAGATGCTTCTGTGGGTCAAATATAAATCAGTGAGGGGGATTTTAACGAAGCTTGCAGTATCACTGCTTAGGGGGAAGGATATCTATCATGAAGGAAGCAGGGGCCAGGTATGTGATGTGACCAGAAAATGGGATTAAAAAAGGAGAGAGCATGTTGTTTCTAACGATAAGCTAAAATGAGGAAGGACTGCTAACTGCCTAATGACATCACATTATGGCTTGTTCATGCAATTCCTTTAGCAGGGTGTTTGTGTATGAGTGTGTCTCTAGGCATAATATGTGAGGTGTGAATCCCCCCCTGCCTAGTATCTGACTCAGTGCAGTGCTCTGTCAGCAGCAGCTTTATCATCATGGAATTCATCCTCATTGCCTTCCCTGCTTCCTTTCTCTCTCCTTTAACTATTGGGTGATTTTGTTTATTTCTTTTCCTTCTCTAAATGCTAAACTAAAGATGCTGTGTCATCACCGGTTCGGTTTGTAGCAGCCGATCATCTTGTCGATTTCATCCTCTCTGTGTACAGTGTGGTTTGTCTTCCTGCTGAGCCTCCCATGACACAGACCAGAAATGCTGATAGAGTTTGACACTTCATTTCTCCAGGACGTGTCAGATTAAGGGCTGTGTGTGTACATGTGTGGCTGTGTGTGTTAATGCAAGGCGTACAGGAAAGCAGGTGACTCAGTGCGCTGTAGCGCGGTTTGAATTTGGAGAGTGAAGATCCGGCTTAAGAGAAGATTTTTTTTGACAATCATGGTGACAGAAATGAGGAAGAGAGGACTATATATATACTATATATATATTACTCTAAGCATGAACAGTTAGAGGAAGAGGAAGTTTGTGTCATTTAAAATGTTAATGTTAGTTTCTCTCTAACTCTCTCCGCCTCATTAGTGCCCCAAACTAGGCTGCAGGCTCTCCTGCAGGCTTGCTTTCAGGATTGCAGGGTTTTCTGTGCATTCCAGCTCTGCGCTGAGAATATGGGCTCGAGTGCCTCTAGTCAGAGGGGCTCATTCATACTGAGTACAAAGATCCTGTTTGAGCCAAGTTCTTACCCACGCTGTTTGATTGGCATTATATCCAGCATCTATTTACTTCATCCATAATGCATTGAGTCAAATCCGTTTAGCATTAATGAATCTCTGTTGCTTACTGTTTCCAAAATGCACTGGAATCAATAGAAGGAGATAAACAAAGAGGCGCTTAAGACGGATCGAAATGAAGAATTCATCAGGAGTATTTTCATTTGAATCATGATGTGTTGAATTCATTCTAACTAGTGTTGAAAGTCTTGCTTACTCATTCCATGTTCAACTGTCCCGAGCAGACGTTATCTGCAGCACTAGCTGAAAAGTTGAGTGAAAACGTCGTCTCCAGTCAACTTTTTAATGTTTCAAGCTGGCTCGTTTTAAAACGCTGTAAAAGGCTTTTAAATTTGATGGCTACAAATTGTGATATTGAGCTAAAGAACTGATGCGAAAGCTGCACGTCCCAGGCAAAATGTCAGCCTCCTCAGCAGCTGATGATCCATGAAGAAGACAGTAGATGAAGAAACAGCAGTGTGGATACTAGTCCTGTTATGACAAGGAATGAAGAAGAAGTGTGTCACTTAAATAAGTCTAAGCAGTCTCTTATTTAATTGTGTTCTGTTTGAATGCTTCACATACTTTGACAAGAGATTCATACTTTATTTTCTTGTCATTTTAAACAGTGTGTTTTCAATTTTAATGTTACATAAGGCTTTTAGGATGAGGAGTGTAACCAGAGTGATTGGTGAACATAACACTATCTCGGATAACAAGTTTTGCTGGAGTTGCTGAATTTTAAATTTTAATTCTTGTGTTATAAAGAGCAGGACAGAGTTGCTAACGTTACCCAACACCTTTAATATGTGACGATAATACTACACAGTGGATGTAAAGTGACGATAATACTACACAGTTGATGTAAAGTGACGATAATACTACACAGTGGATGTGCTGTCGTAAACTCAGCTTTTTCTTTTTTTCTAACCCCACAAAGTAAGAAATGCTCCTTGGCCATGGAAGTAAGGCTGAGTTCCTATTTATGGATACGCAAACGTTTGCGGATTACATTAGAGCAGATAAACATACCATTTCGTACAGTTTTGCTCTTGTATTTCTAGTCTTTGGACGCCACCATCCAAACTCTTTATATACAGAGGGGCGAATTCACAAAAGGATCGCTGGGCTTTTGTGACAACCCAACCTGCACAAGTAAGACAAACATGTAATTTTTAAAGCATCCATAAAGGGTGAAAAGCAGCCCTAACTGCGCTGCCCAGCAAATAGCGTCTCGGTGCTCCTGAGTTTATTTCCGTCGATATAAATAAGGTGTTATGTATACATTTGGTGCAAAATTGGCCCCTTTCTATGCAAATGAGCCTTATTGCTAAAACAGTTCAGTTCACAAAGATCAGCGCTGATAGCCACACGCAGGGAAATTATTAGTGTCTTCAGAAAGTTGGTGGTAACTGAAGCACATTTATAAGGCATGTAAACGCCCAGACCTTCCAGTAGTCATGGCATATTAAAACCATAATCGTTACAGTTGCTGAGCTATGATCGGACAATTGGTGGGTTTAGTTAAAGGTCAATAATGTTAAAGTTCTGTAACATCACAGTCAAAGGTTTTAGTGTGTTTTCAGGGCAAACATTAAAATACTCTTGGCATAATCGTTCCTGCAAACTATCCAGAGTCACTGCATAACAGTTAGAAATCAGCTTCTGAAATGTTGTTGACAAAAGTCTGTCCATCATGGCCTTTCACAAATGTCACGTGCTGTCACTCCTCAAGGCACAAGGCCTCTGTTGTGGATCTATGCCTCTTACTCTGAGCATTACAGTATTGCCAAGTGCATTTCTTTGTTATCATCGTCAAACAGCGAGGGTTGTAGCCAGCATCGGATGAGTAACAACAGCTCATCATCAGCATCAGATTTTGAGAAATTCTCATGGCGTTATTTTTAGACATGGAGCTATATTTGAAGTCCAAGGGGTTATTTAGTTTCGCTGAGCTGATGGAAATTTGAATAGTTATTTCTGTAAACATTTTGCTTAAAAATGGGTTGCAATGATTGGATTCAATTATAAGGGAATACCCTTGGGGCATCACTTCACTGATAAATACAAATATGAGAGTGCAGCTGGTTTGCTTGAGTTTAGTGCAGTTTATTGCTTTTAATGGCCACATTCATTTTTTTTTTTTTTTTTATACATGAACAGACTAATGGTCTTTTATGCTGGATATATGTCACTTCCACATATCTGCACTTGATCTGTGAGACATTTCAAATCCATTTGGTTCTTTCTTATCATGAAAGAGCACGTTGTGAATAAGCACTGTTGTTCATTTATGAACAGACTGGCCTGCTGGGACCCAGTCAGACGTGGTGATTGGGTGGACAGGATATTGATTGACACATTTGGGAGCTCCTGCCCAACAGCTGTGATCTATTATCCAAGGTGGACAGTCAGGTCACAGGGGGGTTGGAGGAGGAGAAGGGGGAGTAGAAGGAGAAAAAAGGTGATAGAGAAACAGGCTGCTAAGGAAAAGAAAAGAAGCACAGTGAAAGGGAGGAAGTAAGAGAGATAAAGAAGGAGAGAGTGACTGCTGCCTGTCGATGTTATCGCATATTCTAATTCCAACAATCGATTCCTTTCTCAGTACCCAGTGATCACGGAGTCCATTGTCTATACACTGCTCAATTACTCTTTCTCTCTGCTACTAACTCTATTTGTTGTACAAATTCAAAGTTTCGTACCTGCTTAGGTCGGGTATTGGAACGAAATGTGTACATTAAAATATTCAGTTTTGTTCATCTCTGGATTATGATTATCACTGCAGTGACAAGCAAGAAACATCCATCTTTCTTTCCCTGTTTGTCTCTCTTTCTTTATGTGTTCTCTGAAGTAAGGACAGGAAATGTTTAACAGGGCGGGGGGCCGCTGTTCAGGTTCAGGATCACAGTACGCCCACTTGGCCTGCCCTCATTAGACAAGGGCCAGAGAGCATGTTCAGATCATGCTAAAAGCTTATCTTCACATGCTGGGGTCAGTGTATGGAGCACGCTGGGAATCAGAAAGTAGATGGACATCGTCTGCACATGATATACACATTTTACGAGACACATGTTTAAGTAAGTGGAATGTGAAGAAGAACAAAGGGGGAAAGCATACAGACAAACTTGCATTTGAAAAGGAAGACTTTCTGGAAGGAATTCTTGCATTTAAGAACAACGATCTAGAGTCCACTGCTCAAATTTAACTAATTATATCTGCAGCTAAAACAGCAGATCACTAGTGGTTTCCAACCCTTTAGGCGTGTAACTACTTCTTGCAAGTTATGGTCTTAATGTGAACATGAACTGTGTGCAACTTTCAAAGGTATAGTGACAAACCCACAGACAGTTATGACCCTCAGCTCTACAGAGTGTTTTAGTATCTTTTAGCTGCTTATTTTGGTTTTTGGCCGGTATCATTAACTGTTTGGTTCACTCTCACCACTCTCATCAAACGCATTCCCAACACATTCAGACAGATAAGCTTAGTGACTAACATAGTGGAGCATTTAGCAGTTAAAGATCCAGCTAAAAAGAACGTGAACATTGGACTTACTCACAATGCTAATGTTGCTCCGTGTTTGCTGTATGTAAATAAGCAACTGTCTACTCACACATTTTCCTTAGCAACTCTATAGTAATCATACTATAGAGTTGCTAAGGAAAATGTCAATGTTGTGCTTACAGCTTGTTCTGCTCTACCAAAGTGGCAAAAACAATGCTTGAAAGTGACTCTAATCGATACTCTGTATTACCAATGGATCACATGGATATAAGTACGTAAAAGGGGTCTCTCTTAGTGACGAAGCCACAGAGACTATGACCCTACCAGCCCAGCACCAAACAGCAGACAGACAGTTAATCCAGAACAAAGCTAGAAGGAGAGTAACTATTGGACTCATATTTGCCAGGTGGGAACCACTGCATTAGATCACCATGCATATACTGTAAACACTAAATGGTTTATTCTCTATACAAGAATTCATTAAAGAACTGAAAAAAAGAGTAAACTACATCATATGTCTATGTTCGCTCTATAAGGTGGAGACAGGGGGGTCTCATCTGGTTTCCTTGACCACATAAAGGCTCTACAAGCTCTTTTAATTTTCACTCTATTATGTTTGTGGCAGAACACCATAACTCTTTGGTAATTGTCCATTATGGAGGGATAGGAGAGAAGGGAGACAGACGCATCTGGTCTCATTCAATAGCCAATCTCTTCTGTGTCAGGCATGAAAACCTCAGACTTGTGCTCCCACACACACAGGCACACACATTATCACCATGAACCTCAGTATGATTAAAGGGGTGTGACTTGGCATATTAATACATTCTCTCCGTTCCATTATTTATGAGTTACATCTGAATGGTAGTTATCTCGATCTAGGGCAGCCATGCAAATGAAGCTGAGGTTACTTTGCATTCTTGTGTCCTTATGGGCAGAAAAAGTCTCTTTTTTTTATGTTTAATATATTATCTGTTTCATCATATCATTATATAATGATAAGTGCACCCCTCTGTGATTTAGGTTTTTGAATTTCAGAATCTCATTCATTTCTGCTGTAGTATATCAAGGCTGAGATTAGGTTAAAATTAGTCTTGTGGGGGGGGGGGGGGGGTTGTGCAGCCAGATTTGTGTAATACAGTTAGCATGTGAGAGCATACAGTTAGGATGCACTGTCACAGGACCACAAAAAAGGCAAAAAACATATTGTGGCTAATCATAGTAGTAACTGTGTTTAATAATGGGTGCAGGACTGCAGATAGTTAAATATTAACTGTGACGGCTGGTTAATTTTCATGTTTCTCACTTCCCCATCCACACGTTTTCTCCCCTCCTTCCTCCACTTTTCCTCACCAGTGATTTACATTGTTTCCACCCCCTATTTTGGTTTCTCTCCTCCTCCCACTCTCTCCTCCCCCCCTGGGGGTGACTTTGTCCTTGAGTGCTGGCTAACCCACCAAAACATAATCATGGAAATGGTTAAAAGGGATATCTTATAGGACGCCTTCAGCCTCCACCCCCTCCTCCTACTCTCTCCCACACCTGGTGACTCTGGTTTTTAGGGAACCGGTTTGTACAGTGACGGAGCAGGTACTCTCAGGGTTTAATGGCTAAATACAGACATGAAGTAACCAGGCGACAGGGAAACTTGCTTCTGAAGAAACGGCTGTCATTTCCCTGTAGATGCTGGTAAAACTGAGTTGAAGAGACATTTTGAGATGGATAAACATCGTGGGGTTAACAGGATGGGTAAAATCCAGCTGTACTGGAGAGGAGTGCTTCCAGGTAACTTCCGAGATTTTTTTATTAAGTCAAGCAGGTCGAACGCATTAGTAAAGTACAGTCTGTCTTGGTTTCAGTAATGAGTGGTCTGTGAATAACTGAGAAAGAAGTAGAATGAGCGCTGGTTTTAACATAGAAACCCACATAGACAGGTGTTGCCAGACAAGTGGATCAATCTGTGTGGGTGCTGTCACTTAAAAAAAATATTTCAAGCATGAAGCTTTTCTGTTGCGGGGAAACGATGTGGGTAATTAGTCACAACTTTAAGAAAGGTGAATCAAACAGAGTCTGTATTACATATATGTTGATTTCAGCTGGTGATTAATACACATTTGGTGCTCTGTTGAGTGTTTACGGGAGCAGAATGGTTTGTGGGAATGAGTAAAAAGTTACAGCACAATGCCCATAATGATGGTAATGAAGACGCTTGATGTGTTTTGATAGTTTGGAGGTCTGTAGCACAGAGGAATACACGTTGGCTACGTTAGTAATATTTGTTAGCAGGATCAATTCATTGTTGGACAGGATTTGTTGAATCCTTTTATGATATGTTTGAGTTTAATTCAGAGAAGTTGTGTTTCTTGTGTGTTTGTGTATGGCTAAGGGGAAACGGTACAGGTAAATATGTTAAACATGCTAAATAATAGATATCACCATGAAACTTCCCCTGTTGATTACATAAATCAAGACAATTCTTTGTTTTGTTTTACAGATTAAATTCTTTGTTTTCTAGATGTTATGTTTAAATATGCAAATGAGGCACATTATCTTATTAAATATGTGCTAATTTGCATAAATTTCCAGAACAGAAATGTGAACATTCGATAAAGGTTTAAAAAAAATATTATTTAAATTTTGTTGATATATTAAGGTCAAGGGTTTTTACAGAGGAAATGTTGGATATCTCTTTGTATCACATCAGACAATACTGTTAACAGCCATATAAAAATAAGTTTTCACCATGTTTTTGGGAAAACAATGTGATATAAATCAGGCTCAGAGTGTGAGAATAAAACTCATTATGAGAAAACGACCCTTGAAAGATATGTATTGTAAAATGTCACACATTTTGCAAGACCCTACATGTGAATAGTGCATTATCTAATGCTAACTTCTGGTGATTTTAGGAGGAATCTACTGACGCAAATAGAGAAAGTTAGTAAAATAAACACCTAAATGTTGATTTTGGATGTTTTATTTCCACTAGTGCTCTGGCTGGCTTCTGGTTCAACTCTGCTTCATACAGGGCATCCATAATCTAAAACAATGTGAAATAATACAAATCAGATAGAAGTGTTGAAGAGGAGAGCGAACGCGAGCAGCGACAGTGGGGTGACAAGGATGTCATTTTTCTGCGTCGACAGAAGGTCAGACTCGGATCATTACTCATTTGGTGTTGGACTTTGCAGTGGTCTGTCAGTCTTCTTGTTGCTATAGAGGAGGTAAATGTAAACAGAGACAATGCTGCTATCTAAGAGATTGACTTGTGTGATAATAGCTTTGTTTACAACACTTTCCGTAGTGAGATACCACACATACACACACGGTTTTGATAAATGTCACACGACTGTCCTTTATATGTCAAGGAGAAGTCGCCACTGTGCTTTGGATCAACCCCTATCGTCACAGCTTTATATAAATAAAACTCCAACCTGTGTGGCATCAGAATGACGGGCACCATTTTCTTGTGCAAAAACTCAGGTTGTTTTAGGAGAAGCTAAAGCTTTAATTCTGAGAACTGATTGGGTTGCTGTGAGTGTAACTGCTGAATTAGATTTTTATTTCTCTTTACTGCGGTCATTGGAGGATTTACTGCAGTTTTCCACCTGTGTTGATGCGTGTTTAATTGAAGTAGAGGAAGCACAAAGACATACAGGAGGCAGATGTAGGATCGTATTTTTGGCAGGTCTTGTTCAATATAAATCTGACATGACAGAAATGCGTCAATACCTTTTATATTCACCTTCACCGGTGCAGTTTGTGTTCAACTGACAGTAAGCCAGTAAAAAACACAGACATCCCTGAAGAAAATCGACGCAGCTTTCTCTGATCCTCAATTTCTCTCACATGATCAATCAAATCAAATCAAATCAAGTTTATTTATATAGCCCAATATCACAAATTATACATTTGTCTCAGTGGGCTTTACAGCCTGTAGAAGGTACGACACCCTCTGTCCTTAGACCCTCACATCGCACAAGGAAAAACTCCCAAAAAGAATCAATCATTTAACTTGGACACATTTTTTCATGGATCATACAGTTTGAGGGCATCTTTTGCAACGCTCACTTAAAAAAAACTGTCACGATCACCTCTTCAAGGATGGATGCAGCTCTGAGTTTCATCAGTATTTGTTGTGTTTTGCATCACTTCCAAAATCCTGCCTGACCAATAAACCAGAATCCACTGAGTGTTGATATGTGCATGTGATTTCTTGCAGTTTTTCTTTTGTGCTTTGGTCAGAGTTTTGGTATGCTTGACTTCTAGATTATAGATTTGAAAAACAGGAAGTTAACAGACAGGAAGAGGAAGTTTAGGGCCAGGCCAGTAGCTGGACTAGTACACTCTCTCATCATATATCATCATTGAAGCAGGTTTCCCCCACACCCATATCTCAGAAACCCATTTATTCCACCTTTATGTCCTTCATAAATGTTGTCTCTTATGTGTGTGGCTTTTAATTTTTTTTGTGTGTTGGTGTGTTTTCGGTGCTGATATCGTAACACAACCCCCACTCCAGGAAACAATAGGCGTGTGATGATGATCACATGGCAGAGAGTGGAGGGGGGGTCACAGTTGAGTTAGTGGGTTGTCTCTGCAGAAAAGTCTCTGATATATACGTAATGCTTTTTATAAGCTGCTTACGTGTGTTACAGTATATTCTGAAAAGGGAACTTATATAACAGATGGAGGTTAAATTTATGTACTGTAATGTAAGTTTGTGTGTGTGTGTGTGTGCGTGTGTGTGTGTGTGTGTGTGTGTTTGAACAGCAGGCAGGCCTGTCATGAGGAGTCCAGATGGTGGATGGAGAAAGCCCTCCTTTAATCCCTGAGCCAGGATATTATACCCCCCTTCACACACACAAGCGCACACACACACACGCACACACACACACACACACACACACACACAAATTTGTACCTCCTCTCGTCTGTTTGCACGACCCCACACTGAGTTTGTCCACTTTTCTTCTATCTATCCACACTCCATTATGTGTTCATCACTGTTGTTTTGATGTATCCCAACTGACAGCGTGCTAAATACTGAGTGCAAATTATAGTTTGGTGTAATAAGGGGAAATAATGACAAGTGACGCATTGACAGTCTACTGAAAGATGAATTAAATGACAAATATGTGTGTTAATTGATTCATGGATTATTGTTACAAATGCACACTTAAATGTTTTAACATAAAAAAGAAAAGTATATTTGCAGCCCGTAGTGATTGTGTGATTAATTGATGGTTAAGTTCAAACACAAGTTTAATGACTAAACACCACAATTCCCAGTCCACTATAAGTTTGCGTTAGAGTAGTCAGATATTGCGTTCATTAATAATAGCCTAATTGCTTCATCTTTGTTTGCTAATAATCAAGGTTTTAGTATGGAAGCCTACATTTAATGCACGTCTATTTGTGGACCTTGTAAATCCCATCTGTGCTGTGTTTTACGCTGCCTTTCAGGGGGTGGATCATTTTCCCAGCAAAAGTGACAGTCGCAAGTAGCGTGACCTTAGAAAATCCGGTGGAACAGTACATAATCATCCTCTGTTAACATTTCTCCTGCTAATATTTGCCCCATCGTCCCTTAAATGCATATGCAATGAGGGGAGAGGCTCACCTTGCAGACAATTGACAAGCAAACTGGGGCTCCTGTGCTGCATGTTTGATGAATACAGCACTTGTATTTAGTACCTGAAAAAGCTAATAGCCATGCTAGAACTTCTGTGAGACTGTACAGCAGGGCTTTGAGCTGGTGGATTCATTTGTTGATGTTACCCTTTGTCCTAAAATCAAGCTAGAAGTAACCTTCAGGAAGAAGGGGGAAGCTAGACAATAAAACCGTTTTCTAACTGTTGTGATTGGCTGGTGTCATCACTGACATATTGAGTTATCGGGTGAACTTTAATTTGTGCAGCTGTTATATTGTGCTGCATGTCACTTGCACATGTTGGAGCCTGTCAACAACTACATGGATCATCCTGCAGCTTTGATGCTTCATATTAGATTAGACAGAGCAGAGCATAGGTTTTGTGTTTGTGCGTGTGTGTGTGTGTGTTTGTGTGTGTGTGTTTGTGTCTTTGTCTTTTTAATTGTGTCTGAGTCTGTGGGTAGAGCCCATCATTGTTTTTACGCCTGTTGCTACTTTCTCTTTAATCATTTATGTGCATATTAAACGGCTGTGTTGAAAGAGTGTGAGCTCTCCCTGTAGACTATGCCCTACATATCACAGACAGACTAATTAGGGTTTTTATCTCCAAGGGGCGGTATATTCCTTTTTCATTCTCAAAACAAACACAAGTCTACCCCTGATCTCGGTAAATGCAGCTACTAGAAGAGTGCTTCAAAACTCTTCTTGCTTTATGCATGTCCAGCATGTTGTCTCCGCTATTGGAGAATAAAAAACGATACATGACTCTTATTCCTGCATCCTCATTTTCATCTCCACTTTACGTAGAACCGAGTCGGTGCTCCTCTTAATAAAACATGGCGTGGCCTGAAACGGCTTGAAGCTCCTGCCTCAGATGCGGGTCGGAGTATTGAAATATCTGCTCGGACTTCTTTTTTATAATGAAATGTGTGTTTTGTTGTTGCAGAAAGGAAAGGCAAAGCTGACTGTTTCCAGTCCAAAAACGCTGATGAGGGGGCCTGCGTGGCGGTGAAAATCGAACACTCCAGAGGTAGGAAACATCACTTCCACTCACTTTACAGCCGCACCCCTGCTTCTTTTTTTTTGCTGTCTTTCTTTTAAATACATCTTTTTATTATTATTATTATATTGTCGCAGAAAGCACCTCTGGGTGTTCAATTGATAGGTGTATAGTTATTTACAGCTCCATTGTGTGAGGGTGGTTTCCTGTCTGTACTTGTGCTGCTGTTGACGCAGCCTTTTTCTCTTCTTGATCCTCATCTTGTGATGTGTGTGAGGTAGCGCTGCCGCAAACCGGATTAAGATGCAAAGGTTTGTTACTTGTCAGTCGCCACATCTAATTCTCAGCAGGAGGGCTGCAAGTGTTTCCATTTGAAGTCAACACACACGGCGAGAGTTTCAGGCCTCTCGGAAATTAATTTTATGACGAGGTGCATGCGTGGCTCACTGGCCATGAATGGGTGCGTTCCTCCAGCCCCAGTGTCTTCCTATTTTTCACTTTTTTTCAAATTTGCTCTCCTTTTTATGTGTCTCATTCTCTCCCTGTAAAATCCCTCTATCCTCTCACCCCCTCTTCCATTTGGCTCACCGTCCGTTCTCTTTGTGCTTGTCTATTTTCATCACACCCTCGCTTTTCCTCCATTCCTGTCTGTTTCATCCTATTCTTCTTCAGAGCTTTTTCCCCCTCACCTTCTGCCTTTAGCTCATCCCTGCCAAATAATATCACTGTGTCCAGTTATCTCCACTTTTTTCCCTAATCCCCTCCCCCCCACACACACACAGTGCTTCCTGGTTCAGAGCAGACTGGGGTTCTAATCTCACGCTGGCCCTTGGATTAGAGGATGAGGCAGGGTTAATCTGAAGAAAGTCTGGGTAGTTGAACAGAAATGGCTAATCCCCATCCCTGGTGGTAATGGTTATCCGTCACCCTGTCTGTCACTTACACACACACGCTGTTTGTGCCAGCATGGTAGACACAATGAACACTTCATGTACCAGAGCAGAGCCAGACATGTACTGTAACTGCACATGCTGTAATCTCATTGAGTGATGTAGGGCACCAGAAATGCTTAGAAACTGGGTTTTGTGTGTGTCAGTTTATGTGTTGTGTGTGTGTGTGTGTGTGTGTGCGTGTGTGTGTGTGTGTGTGTGTGTGTGTGTGTGTGTGTGTGTGTGCCCACGTAAATTAGGAAGCAGCAGAGTTGGTGTCACTTTGTATCTTTCATGGGCCTCTGAGAGTATTTTTCCCACATTTACCCATACTGTGTCAGCAAAGCATTTATAATTTAAAGTGTGTGCACATACACTTAAATAACCAGTTTTTTCTTGTCTTTTGGCCGTAACCTTATTTCTTGAACTTATAATAAGAAACCAGGTTTCATTAATTGAGGTGCGAGAACCAGGTAAACACTGCTGGAGAAACCTGGCTTTTTTTTTTGTCATGCATGAATTGCACATGTGGAGGAAAGGAAAATGTTCTTGTCTCTAAAATAGATGAATCCACTAAAATTGATAAGTCTAATAAGCCAATTACACAGCTAAACAGTTGGTTAATGGAAGAGAACACCTCCTTGGATTATAGAAATACTTGACGCCCAAAATGACCATTTGTATATCAATTATTCACCCTGTGTTACATTGAATCTGTGAAAGAAAACGTTGTTTTTCTCACATACACAAATGGTCATTTTGGGGATGAAGTATTGCTTTAAGTCGAAATGCTTTGACAAAAAACTCTTCAGGATTCAGCATCAAATGTCAGAAAGAATCGAGGGAAGAAATCTGAAAATGTAATGACTGACCAGATGCATGTAAACAAATGTCCTGGATATTCTGTATAATAGTCAGCGAAAGGAAGTGAAGGACTGTGCGGCCCCTGTTTGAGGTCAGAGGTCAGATGCCACTTGCAGCATCTCTGAGTCTGATGACACCAGTCAATCCTATCTGCATGAGTCTCCAGTGAGACCCTGCCAACAATAAGGCCGCAGGAGGTTGGCTGCGTCAAGTATTTATTGGCACCGGCTTTTGTTGCACCACTGAGATGTGAGCATGAGTGCAGTTTTGATCAATATTTCACCGTCATCCAGGATGTTTTTTTTTTCACTCTAAGAAGATTCATCTTTAGCACTTTAAGACATAGATGATTGGTTCATTCACCTGAAATGTGCCTGAACTACTGCGCTGTAAGTACATGTAATTTGAAGGGAATTTAGTGAATGGAATTTCTACTGGTATAGCTGGTTTACTGGAATGCCTGTCATTCATTCTAATCGTGTTCAAGTGACACATAACACACATCGGTGAGCATGCAGGTGCTTGAAAATGTAGGCACTGTGTGTGTGTGCATATACTGTGTGTATATGCACACACACAAAGCTTTCACATAGCCACAGATACCAAGATGACCAGAACTATTTATGTCATAGCATAGCCGTTAGACTTAAATTAAGGCTTCCTGTATTTATTTATTTTTTAAAACCATGTGATGAGTCAAAGTTGATATATAACCCTGTAAATCAGCAGTTTGTCAAAAGAGCAAGCATGCACATCTGAGCTTGACCGTCACAAACACCAGGGAGCAGCTCTGCTCACAGGACAGATACGGAACATGGAGAATCTAAAGTCACAGTTTCCTGTAAAGACTTCTGCAAAAGGTACATCTCATTCATGGTAACTAGTAGATTGAAGTGGATCTTTGTTTCGCTTTCATATATCTATATATATATAGAGAGAGAGAGATGTAAACTCGTTATGTTGGATTTTACCAGATGCACGTTTCACATTACTTTTCACTTGTTTGTGTCGACTAGCTTCTATGTCTTAAATATTTGCACAGGAAATGTGCCCGAGGAGAAGAAGTTGATGGGATGGCGATTTAAAATAAGAGATCAGAGGCTTTGGGCTTTATTTAGATTTGAGTAGGCAAACGAGAAAACTGGTGCGCTGCAGGCTGCTTTACCGTGGCGCTTGTTAATCATTGATCAGGGTAATCAGGCAGAAGGAGAAGTGTAGTGGCTGTTAGACAAGGGGGTCTGTCCTCGACCAGTCCCGTCTCACACCAACACTCTCGGCAACTGGCTTCATCTGTTTGCCTCTTTCATGATCATAAAAAAGAACAAGTGAGAGGAAGTTGGAGAACGTTTTAGTCATGTTGTGCCTGCAAGAGCTGTGTGTGTGTGTGTGTGTGTGTGTGTGTGTGTGTGTGTGTGTGTGT
>CALSCE010010634.1:4127715-4150863 GCA_943593645.1 Bovichtus variegatus
GTGTGTGTGTGTGTGTGTGTGTGTGTGTGTGTGTGTGTGTGTGTGTGCTGAATTAAATTAGCCATCAATCCAAATTCCATGTGGCTGTACTCTCAAAGGTGCTGTTTGTAGATTTGTTCCTTTTAAAGTGTAAAAGTGCAGCTCTAGAGTTGTGTGTTGTGAACCTCCGGGCATATGTGAGTGTGTGTTGGCCTCACTCTGTGTGGCTCTGTACTTTTTTAAAAAGGCACTTAAATAAGGGGTGTGAGCGAGAGTGAAGGAGGAGTCTTGTGCTGCTCTGTGAGTCTTCTCACTGATCTGAGTCACTCAGCGGCGGCACTGCCTGGGAAGATTGCATGGGACCTAAACTTAGAGCTCTTCTGGGACTTACACACTCTCACACACACACAGTCCCTCGCTGAGGATACACTCTACACATCTGTCTGTCTCAAACTGCAGGGTGAGTTCATTCACTGGAGTTCTAATCTTAGCAGAATATTTTAGTTCTACTTTTTACTGTTACATTTTTTTTGGATTGTGTTAGATCTTTTAATTCAGATAAAATCTCACTTTGGTTGTGGCTAGAACAAGCTTGCATGCTCTCATGTTGACCTGCTGTTTTTTCTTTTTATCTCCCGATGTACGACAATGTTGCAATGTTGCTGATTTTAGAAAGAAAAGAAAGATATTCTTGATATGGCTGTTTATTTCATCCATCTTATTCTCTCGTGTTTTCGTGTGTGGAAGCCACCCAGACAACATTTAATTCGCCGACCCATGTATTAAAAAGAGGGAAGCAGAATTTGTAAAAAACTCCTCTCAGATATTCCTTTTGATACAAATGTCGCGCCCGTGGAGCCTCGAGGCGAGGAGACAAAGCCTTAGTTTCAGTCTGTGTCACACTCTTTGCTGGCAGGGTGGGGACTCACTGCACCACACAGACAGGTGTGTCTTTTGTTTTTACCTGAAACTCACTCTCTCAGCACACATTTTGCCAGCAGGGTTTGGAAGGAGGGAGAGGAAGAGTGAGACGAGGGATACGTAAAAGACAGGTCAGGCAGGTCGACTGTCAGGTGACAACGCTTCGAGGAGGTGGTGATGTCATGAGGTAGAAATGGGTTGAATGTTTGACTGAGTGGCTGAGTGGAGATTAACCGAGGAACACACCTGGCCAAATCCATGAGGACTGCAGTTTGTTTCTGTTCTTAAAGGACAAGAAAGAATCTCTGACTTTGCTGCAGGCATGGGTCTCATGATGCTGTTTTTAAGTGCATTGGTAAAAGCTCATGGAGTCTGTTTTTAGCCATCTTGGTGATTCTAGACTATTTCAAATGAGGGGGCCAGGCCAGGGCCACATGTGTTTTTAGAGGTACCAAATATATTAAGCACAACTGTGACAAACCACCCCCGTAGGTTTAGTTCCTCAAAGGACTAAAGATACACATAATAAACACAAGAATATAGGGCTGTAACTAACGATTATTTTCATTATTGATCAATCTACCGATTTTTTTTTTTTAAATTACAGAAAAATGTCCGTCCCAGTTTCTCAAAGTGGGACGGTGATGTCTTTGAATTGATTTGTCAGTCCAAAACCCAAAGATATTCACTTAATATGATATTAAACAGAGAAAAGCAGGACATCTCCATATTATAGAGGCTAAAAACAGCATTTTTGCTTGAAAAATTACTTTAACGATTAATCGACTATCAAAATATTTGGTAAAAAAATGTATGAAAATATATACATCCTTGCCCTGCCTTAGCAATGTCGGTCCACCACTTTGTTCCAGACTGAAATATCTATAAGATGGATTACCATACAATTTCATATAGACCATGAGTATACAGAATTATACAAAAGTTCATGGCAATCCATCCAATACTTATTTTGAATAGGACCAAAGTGTTTGACCAATAAACAAAGGGACCTTTCCATCCCTGGAGTCAAACTATTTTAGGGATGATTCACTATTTTTGGACACTGTTTGTTTTTTTGTTGAAGAGTAAGATAATTGTGTCGGAGTGATACATTCCTTCAGCCTTCTTTGCTGGTTTGCAGTAAACTCATTCCTCTACTGGCTGTGATGTGGCAGAGCTGGAGGGCTGTGGATGGGGGGGGGGGTGTCTTTGAAGCTGTAGTGCCACCACAACATTGGCCACATATGCACATAACACACTGAGTTCAGGTAAACCTCAGAAATTAGATTCTCGTTGAAAAAGGAGATGAATCTGGTCTGATGTTTTTGTAAAGTTCTGTCTTACTGGTAGACTCACACTAAGGGAAGCTGCTGTTCATGATTTTAGGTAAGCGTAGAGGATATTTGTGAAATCAAAAGACGCTGGGCTTTGAAAAGCAGCTTTTTGCTGCAGACACCTAACCTTTACGAGAGCATTTCTCATTTCTCACACTCGCTGTGCCGCAGTTTTGGATTTATTGAGATAGAAGCAGATGCCTCGAGGCTCAGTCCACTCAGTAGTGGAATAAATGTTGCATCTTCTGAAGGTAACGGGCTAGTTGCCATGACAACAAGTCTCAACATCCTCCAACAAGGCCAGAGCCAAAGGTTGAGTCTCAGTTTGACTTGTCAGCGTCCCACTTCCTGGACTGCAGCAGCGCCCAACTGTGTTTCGATTTCTATTCAAAGCAGTTGACCTATGTAGAGAAAGAAGTTGTCATACCATCAGTTAGGATATAAAAATATTAAGTAATATCACATATAGTACATATAGTGAAGAGGTGTCTCTTTGGTGTTATAAAACTCACATGGCTGAGTCCCTGTCCAGCAGAAGTTCCTCTTTTGTGTCACAAACATATAACAGGACTCCTTTCCCCTCCTGTCACACACATGGAGGAGGAGAATCAAAGTGTTTCTGCAGGGTGGTGGCTGCTGCTAGTTTACTGTACATGGCGGTCTGTGCCAAATCAGTTTTAATAAGAAGACGCCAGAACGAGTGTTTCAACAGGAGCAGCAGTTCCTGTCAAGCACTCTGCTTCTGAGAGAGGAAGCTGAGTAAATCCTATTTTTACTGTAAGAGGCCTGGCTGTGTTTAAATGCCTTAATGGTTCAGATAAGAGCCTAAAGATAGTTGATCTGATCCTAACTCAAAATCATTTTCTAAGCAATTGACAAAACAATTGGTAAACCAGATATCTTCGAATTTCCAGACGTATCCATGTGTAACTCTATTTACATTTGTCTTTTCTTATCTTGAATAGTAACACTTAAAATACCTGTACAACTTGCTCAGGTTCAGGTGAAAGCCTCCAGCACACAGGACGGATTTACAGCTGAGGGACTGGTGTTTGACATAGTTAATAACAACCCAAGAACACAGAGCCCGGCTGTGGAGAGACTGCAATCTTCCAGAATAAATGCGAAGCAAAATCTGCAGGCAGAGACTTCATTTTTAGCCATATATGTATATAATATGGTGCATAATTGGATGTTTTCTCATGATCTCTTAATGTGGCCACGATGAGAAGCCAAGCACATAATCAAATAGAAATTCCTGAGGGCGCATTCAGAATTGATTGGTAATTTTGGGTCCGTCTTCAGAAAGTCTGCTCTCCCAAACACAGCGTGGGACTGTTTCCAGTCAGACAGTTGCTCGAGCTGTTGTCTTTAATTACGGTCAGGCTGTAAAAATAGAAATTGGGACTTTGTGATTCTGTGGTATTTTTTTTCTCTTTCTGTTTCAGGATTGGTAAGATAAAGATCACTGTAGGGAAAATAAATAAGGAGCCCCAAGCACCATTATGTCATTAAACAAATGGCATCTGGAAGGATACACCACATATATAGTACATGTGTTTTTACTCTGATACCCGTTGTTCATGTACTTTAGGGCTGCTGATAACAATTATTTTCATTATCAATGAATCTACCGTTTATTTTCTCGATTAACTGACTATCATTTGTCCTAAAGAAATGTAAAAAAAAAGTGTGTCCGAATGCCCAAGCAGACATTTTTGAATATTCTTCCAACAAAATCAAGTTACGATCTCGTAAGACCAAGGAAAGCAGCACATGTGAGGGGCTGGACCTTTGTTATGTTTGCCATTTTCATTAGGGCCGTTTATATTTATATGTAAAAAAAATAGCTTAAACAATTAACAACAATCCTTTTTGCATTTCTATTCATTCTCTTTATACCTGAAATGTCTACACAGTCGCAGGAAAATATTTGGCTACTCTAATATTATTAGTATTGTACTATTTATAGAATTAGATTCGAATGGTAGGATTGTTTCCAACTTGTGTGATCCAAACATTTCCAATAACTCCAGAGCGTTGTGAAGTCTAAAAGAGAAAATGTATTGAAAGAAGATAGATATAATTATTTCCAAAATTCACAATGTGTTTTTATCTAATGAAATATTCTGCTTCAATCCATATTTGTTGCATTTAGCCGTTCAAAAATACCATTTTCTTAAAATGGCATTCGGCACAGGTCTATAAAGTGCAGATGCTTTTAGTTTGATCTATTTTTGGACCATGTCTATCAAGAAATAAAAACCTGTTATCAATGATTTATAGTATATTTCTCTTTTCACATTCACTGTGCCAAACAGAGGGCAACCTGACTTTTCTGCTTACTGTAGACCTTGAAAACAGAGAAAAGATACAAATTAAAGTAGTCGTAAGTTCAGGTCTTTGCAAAAGTGTAAGTTTGTATCCTTAAAGCTACAACCATTCCCCTACACACACTGTTTATCAGTGCAAGTTAACCTAGCGCAAAGATGCATCGATTTCTGCATCCAACCCATGTATCAGTGCCACTTGGTAAATCACACACACCCATTTAAGTGAACACCTCAAATGGAAATTAATGGACTAATACCTTGTAAGATAGCGATGCCTCCTGGCTCCGTGCAATGTAGTACCATACATGGACATGTGCCTAAGTGCACACGTTTCACATACGTGTGTGCTGTGAGGTCAGAGAGAGGTGTATTTAAGCTCTGCTATGTAAACACTGTCACTCTGTGTCTGTCGCTCCATTAAATCAGTCTGTCTGCTCTATCCAAACACTGGTGCTGTACCGTCTGTGGCCAGCTGGTTGGTTAAAAGCCTTGCCGGAGCTGATCATCAACTGGATCATTAGCTGGATAATCAACTCAACTGTCTGACACTCTTTAATATTTAGCCTGCAGCTGTGCATCATAAACATATGCGCAGCGATGAATACATACAGCATGCTCTGCGCAGGAATCCCCTGTGATTGTCAGTAGGAATGCGATACGGGAGGAATGATCTCTTAGTGTAATGGACACACATCCCTCAGGACAGGATTTTTTATTTTTATTTTTGAGCTGAATTGAATTTGAATAGAGCAAACCAAGGCTGTGAAAGTTTTTGCTGAGAATTTTCAAGCTTGTAGCACGGAATTAATGATGAGGCCTCTGCTCTCTGGGCCTCTGTCTGCGTAGATTTAGTTCATTCAGCCACTTGAACTTAAGTGTTTACACAATTTTCTTTACAGCTACTATTTGGGTCAAATATTCAAAAACAACACTGAATTTACATACGGCTGCACGAAGGCATCAGTTGGCAAGTTCTAAATAACTTGGTGTGAATATAAATTGGCAAAATGCTGAACTGCCAGCAGAAAGAAGAACATTTTCAGAGTTCAGAAGTCTTGAATGAAGAAAGGATACAGCTGTGCCGCACCTGAGAGACTATACAATTATAGGTGCCTGTGTAACTTATATTATACTATT
The DNA here is from genome assembly GCA_943593645.1 of Bovichtus variegatus. Taxonomy (NCBI): domain Eukaryota; kingdom Metazoa; phylum Chordata; class Actinopteri; order Perciformes; family Bovichtidae; genus Bovichtus; species Bovichtus variegatus. The sequence continues at coordinate 4,133,420 of CALSCE010010634.1, forward strand.
GTGTAGGGCTGCAAGTAACGATTATTTGCATTATCGATTGATCTGCAGATTATTTTATAGAATAATTGTTAAATCATTTGTTCTGTAAAAAATAGTGATAAACGTCCATCCCAGTTTGCCAGAGTCTGAGGTGATGTTTTCAAGTGTTTTGTTTTGTCAGTCAAAAATCCGAAGATATTCAGTTTAATATGATACATAACAGAGAAAAGCAAGAAATCTTCATATTTGTCTAATTGTTGCAGCTCTACTATTGTGATAGCGTCCTCTGTCTAAAGGGAAAAAAGAATGTTGTCAGCGTTTGCATGAAATGTTATGTTTTTGTCTTATCAAGAGTCTGTCTGATCTGTATCATCACTATCATTTTGTGACTGTGAACGAGGGATGTGGAGATGTTGTTGTTGTAATGCACATGCTTACTCCCCCTCTCTCTCTGTCTCTCTGTCTCTCTCTCTCTTTTTCTCTCTCTCTCTCTCTGTCTGTGTCCTTCAGCTCTAGGCAGTAGCCCGGCGTGCAAACAAAGCAACACACCCAGCGTGCAGGCGTGTCTGAGTCGGGCGAGCGGTGGGACTCCTGACAAGAGCAGGAAAGGGGTCAATGGAAGAAGCATTAGCTGCAGGGCTCGGCTGCCGTCTAAACCACAAGGTACACAACGACACCTCACAGCAATTCAGCCAAACACTGCAGAGTGGGAGGGTCAGTAGTCACAATCGGTTTATTTTTCACATGTGAGAAAGTATTGACACGCACACGCTGATTGTTCCGTCTCCTGTGACCTTCCTCCTGCGTCGGTAAAGCCATGCCTGAGGATTTACAGTGTATGGCTCCACATGTGCTCAGGGAAACTCAGGAATAGAGTTATGTAAGCTTGCCTGGAATCGGTGAACCTGAGCCTCATTCCTCTTTTATTTGAGATGAGTAAATCATTTTACACAGATAAGACAAGAGACAGAGCTCCATTCTTTGTGCTGCTGTGAATCATGCAGCGAATTAGATTCCGTATAAACATGCAAGACAAGTAAAACTGCTCAGTTATTCTACGCTGAGCTGGGTTACTTGTTTGTTACATTTAGGATTTAGTTTGTTACAGCTCAGTCCCCTGTGTGCAGTGTCAGTTGGGGTAGCTTATACTGCCTCCTTCAGGTACAAACGGACATTGCGGCGACATATTCCCTTGTGAGAAAAATACAAGGCAATCATGCCAGCATCCAAGAAGATGTTCTAACTTTTCCTGTGTCTTCTCTGCAGTGCCTCCAAAGCCACCGCATCTCCAGAGCCCGGTGACGGAGCTCACGTCCCCACTGGGCCGCATCCAGAAACCACAACTAAAACCGGGCATGGAAGAGGGAGGAGGAGGAGGAGGAGGAGGAGGAGGGAGAGGCGCTGTGAACCGGGAGAAAGTCAGGGAGAAACACTCCAAAGTCTCAGACCTGATCAGCCGCTTTGAGGAGAACAGGTAGGGACTCTTTAGTCTCTGGTGGTGTGTGTGGTTTCCCTTCACAGAGAGAAGCTACGTATAAGGAAAGTATATGTTGTAAAAAAAAAAAAAAAAAAAAAAAAAAAAGGTTGAGAATGGGACTGGAGGATTTGAAGCAGGAATTGCTCATTTCATCCGATCTGTGAAGGAGGCTCTTCAATATTAAATATTATCACCCAGCCTGTTACCTATATGGCATTTCTTTGAGGGTTCCGGTTGCAAACCTCCATCTACGTACGTCACTTACTAGTTCTTGTGACAAAACGACCTCATTCAGGCTGTCGTAATCACAGTTGTCGGAAAACTCTGTCTTTCCTAACGTTTGCCACGCCGGTTATTTCAGGGATGAAAAGCAGAAGTCCCACGATTAAAGTCTTCAGCCTGACTCACTGATAGCAGCGCGGGCGAGAGCCGTAGACAGAACAAGCTGAGATTAGCCCGTGCTTCACAAGCCAAGCGTTAGCAGAGGGGATGAAAGGAGATTTGTACAGGCGTGGGGGAACACAGCTCCTCATTCAGTGGTGGGACAGGACTCAGTGTTTCAAGATGAAGCCCAGGAGAGTGAGGTAGGATCTCTCAACTTTAACGCCTGTACTTTAATCTCGTTGCCTCGTGGTTACATGGGGATTTAAGTACTCTGTAGGCTGTGCTTTTACACAAAAGCAGGAATGAGTATCTACAAGGCTTACCAGTGCCTCCCCCTTCTTTGTGCATCTTTTTTGTTATTACATGTGCATTTTGATTGTAGCTGCAGCCGTGTCTATGCAAGAGAGGCCTATTGAAAGCAGTGAGAGGCACAACAATGGTGCCCTTGTCTCAACCGCTCATACAGTAGAGCCCAAAAATATTCAGTCTGCAGGAGTAGCATGCCCACTAAAATGTCCCTCAGTATCTTCAGTCTGAAGCTTCATCGCAGGCAAAGATCCCTGAAAACAGAATTACAAAATGTAAGCAGAATCCCAGGCTTTCTCCACACCTTACATCACATGTTCCAGTGTTGAAGAAAGGTTATTCAGAGCAATCGGGTGTATCTTTTTTTATTCAGACATTACGGGGCTGTGGGGATTAGCCCTCTAGTGGCCTTGGGAAGAGGAAGAAGAGAAAGGCCCACAGCTTCCGAGAACAGAATTAGCCTACTAATATACTAATCTGGTTCACATGGCACTCGGTTGCCTTAAAGGCACCTTAAAGGACTGCCACATGGCAAGTGAAGCTGTTCTTAATTCTTGTCTAGTTCAGCCTGTTTTAAAACTCTTGTCATGTACCGGAGCACTTACTGTGCTATTTATATGCAAAGAGGAACTGCTTATGTGCAACAAAACACTGCAGAGTGATATGTTGTTGTCTTAGATAATATGGCGTAAGTGTTGTCTTTCCCTGGTTTTAAAGGCTGCATTTCAGTAAAGTGACGTAATTCTCTGAATTTACCAGACTGATCTATTATTTGCCTTTACGCACTTAGTCACCAAATCTACATTACTGATGATTATTTATGAAAATGCCCGGCCCGAGTTGTGTGTGTGTTTTTCTGAAGACACTATTAAACAGTATCTCTCGGCAGTAATTGTGGTATTACTCTGATGATATTGTTTCACGTTCAAACACACTCAGTTGCACCGACAGCCCAGAAGCGATTCATCTGTGGAGCATCTCACCAGCCTTGTGTTGTTCCTCTATTTATACATACTTCCTGTTTCTAGCGGACAGTGACATTCAAAGCAACAGCGAGCGTCGCCGAGGCAAAAAAAATCACCTGCTTGGCTTCTTTTTTTCTTTTTCTTTTTTGCACCAGTAAAGGTTGGATTACATGTTTCTTGTTTCCTTTCTGCTAGAAACAATGACGCTTTAAGCGCTGGCAGTTTTTCCTCAATCCGATTAGTGACCAGTTTTGCAAAAGAATCCGCAAAATGGAGCTCAGATACAGTAGCTGCTGTAGAGTAGGTCTGCAGGGGTCTGGAGGGTAATTTACAGGGAAACAGCTGGTCTGACTGCCGGTACAGGATGTAGAGCAGATGAATGGTGACATTGTACATGCATGTTTGTGTGTGTGTGTGTGTGTGTGTGTGTGTGTGTATGTGTGTATGTGTGTGTGTGTGTGTTTTGTGTTAATCTAACTTCCATTCCTGCGCTGTGTTTCAAATTATCTTGTGCAAACTGTTTTTCCCATTTCATTCATGTTCGTAGAAGAGATGTTACAGTATATTATATAATGTGAGTTCTCCTTGGAAGTAGGACAGCATCTACCTCCGGGGAGTCGTGTTGTAGCTCTCCTCCTCATTACTGTACCTCCATTCTGTCTCTTTGCTCTGCACACACACTTCCTCTGCAGTACGCCAGCTCTCAGCAGCCTTGTAAAACAGAAGGAAGTTTGTGCTTCTCCACAGTTTTATTTTTAACTCTCACACTCATGTGCAAAAGCTCTCTGCTTACCGACATGTCCCACACTCCCTGATCAACTTGCAGGCTTGAGCTGCTACTTAAGAGACTCCTGTAATTCTATCTCCTTTTCCCTCCAATGTTGTTGTTATTTAACTCATTTTGTTGTTGTGCTCTTGACTGACTTCCTCCTTTTGCCTTTTCCTCTGTTCATCTAGCACCACAGAGAACAAGAGAGACAGCTCTCCGCTAAAGCAGATCAGCAAGTCCTCCAACAGCAGCCCAGCTCACCGGGCCTACCAGAGGCAGACGGAGACCGACGGGTCTAAGGAGAACCACTCCTCCGTACCGGCCTCGCCGCAGGATGAACACAAATCGCCGGCCAATGGGGTGCTAGCTCAGATGGAGCAGGACAAGGACAAGGAGGATGACCAGGAGAGGAACAATGACAGTGTGAGGACAGAGGCTGTCGGGCTGGTAAATGGAGATATGGGGTGCGGGAGCACAGAACAGAGTGATGATCACTCACCTCCACACACAGACAGGACTGGGGCAGGAAGGCACGCTGAGAATGAGGACAGTGGGACTAAAATAGAGAGTGAGCACAGGAGTGAAGAAGGGAGAACCGAGCAGAAGGTACGTTTACTTTGTTGCGTCCAAGTGATCTGTGTATTCACATCCTTTTATATTTACAGTGACTCTGCAGTCTCTGATAGACAAACAGTCAGCATTTAATCATTTATCATCTGGGCTTTCAGCGCAATTAAATCTTCCGAACTAATTCAACTCCAGGTTACTCTAACATCATATGGGTAGAGTTACAAGAGAGAGTGTGTGTGTGTGTGTGTGTGTGTGTGTGTGTGTGTGTGTGCGTGCGTGCGTGCGCGTGTGTGTGTGTGCCTCAGAGGGGTTATTTTCTGCGAAGGCCCAACAGATGTCAAATACTTAAGCAGCCGAGTTCGTGCCTCAGCCAGCTCCCCCACCCGCCGTTGTCTACTGATTATAAACATCTCAGGTTCGGATCAATCTCGGTCTCCTGTGCTGTAAAACAACAGTCTCAATGGCATGGGAGAGGAAGAGCCATGAGCATCAATCGCTTCACGGTGACATGTTCAGTGGAAACAAAACATATTTTTTACTGGTGTCGTTTACTTGAGAGGGAGCTTTGACAAGTTGAAACTTAACCTTGGTGTTTCTTTTTCTTTTTGGGGGGGGGACTTGAGCCATTGCATGTTCTTGCATGGAAAAAACAAAGTTCTGCTACACAAAGTTCTCGCTCATGTATGACTTTATAATATCAGAGAGTTATTTTCCCATAAATGTACCACTTTTATCATTGTAGTTATTATTTTTCTCTAATATGCTGTTGTACAAATGTGTATTCCTTATTTGGAATTTTGTATAACTTATGTGAAATGTTGAAAACTATTTTTGGCTTGAGCAGTTATTTAAATGAAACCATCTGAGAAGTTTCACTTTTTGGTGGAACTGCTAACATAGACATCTGAAACATGAGGAGGGGCCCCAACTACACACTGCTTCTCTGTAAGGGGACACAAGGCAAAACAATAGGGAACAACTGGTTTCATCTACGCTTTGTAAAAGCTTATCATACAATATTTTTTAAACATTAAAAAAAACGATTAAATAATAAAATAATTTCTCAGAAACTCACGAGAGAATCTGCAACATTGTGGATGTATTGACAAATGAATAACGTTGAAATATGAGGCTGATTGCATTTGAGGTTCCTTGGGGTTATATACTGTATACTGTATATTGAGAAGTATTCTGCTGCATTTTGGTGGTTATCTGTCCTGGCATGCATCATCATATCTAGATTTTCATCATATCAGTATGCATGTGGGATGTTTTGTTGAGTACGTTTTGAGGCTACAGTTATTGTTTGTCACACTATTTGGCCTCTGGCACACAAAACTCTGTTAGACATTTTGTGGTCTTTGTATGATTTGGTGTCATTTCCCTTCTTCCAAATTTTCATTTCCTGTTCTAAGAGCTCCTGCTGCACCGCTGCCCAGCCCAAAATCAGCCCAGTGTTAGGGACACACACACATACAAACAGACACACACACACACACACACACACACACACCACTGTTACAAGCTGAAATGGGAAATGAGATTTAACACAAGGCTGCATTCAAACAGCAGACGAGTCACTGAGGCGTTGAGCCTGAATCGGTACAATAAATGCACGATTTGCACTGAACATTTTCTTATTGAAATGCAGAAAATGCAACACGTTGTTGCTCAACTATACACTCTCTGACGACTGTTGTAGTAAAGAGTGAAAGAGTGACGTGTAGTGTGACTCCAGCCTTGAAATGAGATCTTCCAAACGACAAGGATGTGGGATACGGAGCTGAAACAAATACACACGCTACAGACACTTGTCTTACACTTCTGCATTATTCTCAGAAAACTCACGTTAACTCCAGTCGCTGTGTTTAAAAAAAGCTTATAAGGCTCCATTTTCCTTTTTAAGAAGACAATGCCAATTACTCCTCATTAGGGAAGTATCAGACTCTCATGCAGACGACCGACCTTTGCCGCTCAACAGAATATTCTCACTTTCACACTTCACTAAGTCGTCAAAGATCAGACGTTATTTAAGATCACCACACATGTGACCATCAACGTACCCTCTGCTTTCAGGAGACAAATGAACAGAAGCTGTTTAAGATCGCCAGCGAGCTCTTGCACACAGAGAAGGCCTACGTAGCGCGACTTAACCTGCTGGACCAGGTGAGGAACTCAGTGAAAGCTCCAGTTTACTTCTGTTTTTTGAGTGTTTTTAAATTACACAGTGAAAAAAAAAGAAGCTTTTTCACTTTTCAGTTATTTGTCACTTACCAGTTCTATGTTGTATACGGCTCTTTTCAGGTATTCTGTGCTAAGTTAACGGAGGAGGCAAATAAAGGAACATTCCCTGTGGACGTAGTGAAGAACATCTTCTCCAACATCGTCTCCATCCACACCTTTCACAGCCAGTTTCTGCTTCCAGATCTGGAGAAACGCATGGGAGAATGGTGAGCTTCAGCCTGTCATTAAATGACAATAAACGCAAACGGGGTTCTGTATTTGTAAACACAAATGTTTTTTTTTATTGTGAAGCATCATTTTCAAAGATAAAAAAACATGGTATTGCCATGCTTCTTTTAAATACAAACAAAAATAATGTCAATGGAACACAGGAAGAATATTTAACACAAAAAAAAAGAAAAATAAATGAAATAATAAATACATTTTAAAAAAAATCAGAAATAAATAGAATAATAAAAAAACAGTAATAATAATAATAATAATAATAATGCCAACAATAAAATCTACTATTATGCTACTATACAGTATATACTATTACTTGTATAACTTGCCTGCATATCAAAGAAAAACACAAGATCTCTAACCCATAAACTCCTTGTTTCCCTCCCCGCAGGGCATCCACACCTCGCATCGGAGACATCCTGCAGAAACTCACACCCTTCCTCAAGATGTACGCAGAGTACGTGAAGAATTTCGACAAGGCCATGGAGCTGCTGAAACAGTGGACTGATCGCTCGCCTCAATTCAAGGCCATTATTCAGGAGATACAGGTACTGAGGACAAAGGTCCAGTCCGGTAAAATGCACTTTTATTTTAGTAAGTGTTTTACTAACGTAAAGTTTTTTGGTTATTCCTCGACAGAGTCAAGAGGCCTGTGGCAGCCTGACGCTTCAGCATCACATGTTGGAGCCCGTGCAGAGAGTCCCTCGCTATGAGATGCTGCTTAAAGACTACCTGAAAAAGCTTCCTCAGGACGACCCCGACCGGCGAGATTCAGAGAGTAAGTCCAAATACTTAAAAATTCCCACTGCAAGGAGTCATTTTTATTTCACTATGTTTGGGTAACCATTCTTTTTATTTACAGAATCCCTAGAAATTATCGCCACAGCAGCTACTCACTCCAACACCGCCATACGAAAGTCTGTAAGTAAAGACGTTTTTAAACAATTTTCTTTTGACAGAATCTCTACGACACATTAACATCCAGCTAACGTAAACTTCCCGTTCTCGTTTAGGACAATCTGAAGAAACTGATGGAGATATACGAGATGCTGGGTGAGGAGGAGGACATTGTTAACCCCTCTAACGAGTTCATCAAAGAGGGCCACATCTTGAAGCTGGCGGCCAGGAACACCTCGGCCATGGAGCGATACCTCTTCCTGGTGAGAGAAACTGCCAGGCACAAAAGCATCTTCATATCTAATGAGAGAAGCTGCAGGGAAACGAGCTGAGGCGAGACTTTGTCAATTGAAACAAATCATTTCAAGCCAGGAACATCTCTGTGTGAGAGTACATCGGGGGCACATGAACAAATCTCTCAATTACTGAGATTGCCAGATGATGTGATTACGTTTGGGCTGTTTCTTATTAGCTTCAGGCTGAATGTCTCCCATCGGTGTCATTCAGGTTACCTGCTGTGTTAAGGACTGCCCCCTTCGGAAAAAAAAAACAATGCCAGCGCTGATCCACACTCAGTGCAAACTTTTGTGTTTCCTTTTCTGCCAGTTCAACAACATGCTGTTGTACTGCGTGCCCAAATTCAGTCTGGGAGGGACTAAGTACTCAGTGAGGACGAGGATCGGCATCGACGGCATGAAGGTCCTGGAAACGACCAACGAGGACTACCCTCATACTTTCCAGGTGTCAGGGAAGGAGAGGATGCTAGAGCTACAGGCCAGGTACTTTATGAGGATAATTTAAAAGTTGTTTGCAAATTCTACAGAAACCCTGAGAGAAAAGTGAAAAAATATCTGGTTATCCATTTTCTAAGTTTGATATAAATTGTTTTCTCTCCTGTGTTTATGACTTAAGAACAGGTGAATATTTGTTTTAATGTTTATTAAGCCTTCTTTTTTTTTATCTGTGAAAAGAGGGTGGAAATTTTTTTTTGGAAGGTCACATTTCTTTTCTTGTTATTGTAATTTTGTTTTTGTTACGTGTTTTTTTTTGTTTTTAAGTGTTTGTTGTTGTAAGATTGATTTTGGCCACAAGAGGCTGAAGTGCACCACTGCCCCATTATCTAAATAGGACTAAAAGCATTCATGTTTTCTTCAACATCCACACAAGGTACATATATTTTGTCTTATCAAGTTACCTGTATGTAGCATGAACGCTTTTAGACCTATTTAGAACATGGGTGAGAGGTGCACTTCTGCCTACTGTGGTGGAAATAAGTATCACAACAAAATGATCCAGACAAAAAAGAAAATCACCTGGCAAAATCTTTCTTCCACCTGTTTCGCAGAAAATAAATACTTAAAAACAATTATCCTGGCAAAACCTTTACTTCGCCTTTTCTGAAGTCATAAACACAGGAGAGACAAAAATTTAGATCAGACTTTTTTTTTTATTTCTTGCCTTCCAGGGCTTCAGGGTTGTAAAACCCTGTGACAAGGTGCAAACACATCCCAGGCCCTCCCACATTGAACTATATGATTGTATCTATACAGTATAATTTCACATATAAAACCACCTAAATGAGCACACCCTAATTCCATATTTAAATCCCGTAAGTCTCTAAATACTCTCTGGCCACAGCTAACTGCTATGTCGGTATAACTTGGTGTTATAAGTGAAACAGGAAGACTATCTCATAAAGGTATGGCTATACATATCTACACTTACATTCTGGCTTTATTTCTCCTCCTCAGCTCAGAGCAGGACAAGGCTGACTGGATTAAGGTACATACAGTACAATCGCAATTTTTTTTTTTATTATATGTGTTTGAAGGTAATGTAGAATGAGTCACACATTATGTTTTTTGTCCTTCAGGCTTTCCAGAGGACCATTCAGATCTTCCAGCAGAAAAACGAGTCGTTCAAGAACGCTCTGAAAGACGTGGAGGAAGTGTCGGTCAGTGTCACATCGAAGCTGCACACACACATAAAACTGTCGACACCTTTCTGCGCTGTCAAACTGAGTATGTTTTTATTTTTTGATATAGAACGCAGAGCTGGGGAAGCGGGCCCCTCGCTGGATCCGCGACAATGAAGTGACAATGTGTATGAAGTGCAGAGAGCCTTTCAATGCTCTGACACGACGGAGGCACCACTGCAGAGCCTGCGGCTATGTAAGTAATCCTGATGCTGTTATGTTATGCATAATGCATGTACAGAGTGCTTTAGTACAACAGGGAACTTCACATAATCAGAAGTCACGATTGTCACAATAGTTAAAATGTAAGAAAATGTTGTGTCGTGATATCAGGAAAATACACACAGTACACAAATTTTTCTGCCTTGATTACTTTTTACAAAAAAGAATTCAAAAGTTGAGTATAGTCACGTTTAAATGAAACACCCACTCCCCAGTTTAACATTTTTTAATGTGTTTTTTTTTTTTATTTATGCAGGAATATAAACAAACAAGAAAAAAAAGTACAAAAGTGTATATACACAGTAAAAAAAAAAGAAAAAGGGAACATACACAGCAAGGTGATCAAATGCTCTTCCAAGTTATGGTCACACTGTCAAAAACATTACACTTTTTAGCTCTCTCAGACACGTCGTTTTCTTTCACCTCATACCTTTCTGCTACTAATCGAAGGCAAAAAATGCCCCAAAATATGCTTTAATCATTAAAAAGGTACACGGCTATTTTATATAATAAAAATAATAATTGTGCCTAGTGGCTTAGAATAGCTCCTGAAAAGTCAAATTAGTCAAATTAAATTATGTTTAAGGATACTTCATTTTAAAGAGTAATGATTTAGTTTGAGCTTGGTATATTCTGATACTGTGGGAGTGACGAAGATCTTCTCTTCTTTTTTCTTGCAGGTGGTATGCTGGAAATGTTCAGACCATAAGGCGACCCTTGAATATGATGGCAACAAGATAAACAAAGTCTGCAGAGACTGCTACTCCATCCTGAGTGGAGAAGGGATAGCCGAGGGCAAGAAGAAGGGCATCCTGGAGGTGAAGAGCATATATTGATGCATACATAAATAAACATAAGCGCTGTGATCTTTGTTAACATTTTCAAAATATTGAGATAACCGACACAGATACACAGATGTTATATACTGCATTTTGAGCTGGCGCTGCTTTATTGATCTAATTTGCGCTCATCCTCCCCGCGCAGATCGAGGCGGCTCAGTTCACAGGCAGCAGCATCATGTGTGGCTTCCTGCAGTACTGTGAGAAGAACAAACCTTGGCAGAAGGTGTGGTGCGTCATCCCCGAGAAGGAGTGTCTGGTGCTCTATCTCTACGGAGCTCCGCAGGTAAAACACCAAGAACATGAAGCAAACATTTGATTTACCCATACGAGTTTAAAATCCATCCATACAGATGATATTCTCTTCATTCCTGACTGTTTCTCCTCAGGACGTGAAGGCCCAGTGTACTATCCCCCTCCTGGGCTACTCTGTGGATGACAGCGCCCGGCCCACAGACCCCCCGGCCAGCTTCCGCCTCTCCCAGTCCAAGTCCATCCACAACTTTGCTGCTGAAACGGAGGAGCTCAAGCAGCGCTGGCTGAAAGTGATTCGAGTGGCGGTGACGGGGGAGGTGCCGGAGTGCCCTCAGAACAACGGCGGCAACGCCAACATGATGGACAACAACACACAAGAAGCGGGTACTGATAGCTCATAAAAGGTGTGTTTTCCTACAAGCAAACTGCTGTTGGATTGCTCAAGAAAGACAGGATGTGCACTGCACTGCACTGTACTGTACTGCACGCACACAAATACAAATGCACTCTCCATGCTGTCCTTGAATCTTAAAGACAAGTAGAGAAATCAGTGCTGGATGTGCTCCCGTTTGTTTTTTTTTCCCCCTGTATTTTCTCATCAGCCCACACAAGAACTTCTGACTTACTGCTCGAGCTGTGCTGGATTACTAAAGGACATGTCTGGTGCATTCAACACTAGAGCAGAGGGGCCTCAGGATTGATCGACTTCCCTCAAACAGGCACTATTCAGGACAGCTCAGACTCAGCCTTCAGACTGTAATCGGAGTCAGCTCCTCTTGAGCCAGTGCACTACCACAGACTTACACAGCGCCCTGTACAGGATGTGAATCAAAGCAAAAGGACGGTCCTCATGAAGTCTGCCAGTGCTGTAACTCAACTCTGTGTACCTGTACAGTAAAAATGTTTTCCTTTTCAAAAAGGAACAATTGTCTTTTTATGTACAGAAATCAATCCCGAGCGTTGTTTTGATAACATAGAAAATATCTAAGTATGATATAAAGTATTTACAGTGTCCCGCCTTTTCTTTGCTTGAAAAGATGGATTCCAAAACTGGGAAAATGATCGTGTGGTTGGATAGTGACGGTCCTATCTCCCGCTCTCATCCCTCAGTGAGAATTCATCAACTGTGGCACCTGTCCTGTAGTGTTTTCTATGAAGCTAAGGGACTAACCAGTGTTAAAGCTGAATATAGAAGAAAACGTAATGGCAATACGTATTGTGATATCGTACATTTTCCAGAAAAACGGTTGATAAACCATTTCCAGATAAAAAAAATAACCAACTGTGAATGTCTGTTTTTTAAAGAAGCACGTGAAAAGTCAAGGTGCTTCATCATATTGATGCAAAAATCGTGTAAATTCATTAGTACAACAAGTCAGTCCTGCTCATTGATTTGCAACATTCCCCACAATGGCAACCAGAGCGATTTGGTATTGCTCCTCCAGTAAGTTTGGAGAATTGCGAGACAGAACGGTCAAACTGGAAGCAGCAGAGGCAGACGCCCCCTAGTATAAGTCAGTCCTACGATTCCCATGATGCAACTCAATAGCGACTTACATTGGGCCTTCCCTGTTACCAAAGTTCTCTGTCAGATATCCGTAGTCTCAAGCCAAGATAACCCTGATGGTGTTATTTTCTCACTGTATACAAAGCTCCCTGCAGAGCCACAAAGACATTACACAACTGTATTCACAGCTGGACTAGTATTCTTCCAGACAAGTAAACAGACCTTTGTGTATAAAATCAGTTCCCCTTCAAAAAAGGTATAGCCAAACAGTATAACAAGGTTACAAATCTCTATGGTCTCACAATGTGTATTGTCCTACATTGCCCAACCCTATGGCCCAGACAGTGCCGCTTGTATTAAAATGGCACACAATGCATTCATGTGTATTCTAATAAGGCATAACAACTGATGGATCACGGTCAAAGCTGAGGATGAGATGAACAGGGTTCATCAGATTTTTCTATTTAGATGCAAACGCGGAACAATCACAGATATAGCAAGCTGGTGCGAGAAATGTAAATGTGTTTTTAATGCTGTAATTAATTTTATTATTTAAAAAGTAATTTATAGAGTATGACAAGCATGATCTGTTAAAAGTAGCACAAATTTGTTCCCCGACTGTCAACTAAGAAGCGCAGTAGGTAGATCTCTAGAGCAGATGTTTTCCCATTAACTCATCAAACTTCGGTTCTTCAGTGCGACAGCGACCGGTCAAAGCGCTGGGCTTGTTCAGTCACATGGTTCTGTTTGCCTCGATGCTGGTGCTCACCTGAGTCTCACCCTTCTGAACCCTTCCCCCTCCTCAATATTCAAATAAAATACAAGAGCACAAAACCTCCCGTCTGTAATATCTGAATGTATATCCAGATTTGTATGCCCCCTCATCCCCGTCCCAAAGGTTTTGAGAATCTATGCACTTTACAGTCTTATAAAGTGTACCTTCAAAGAAAAATAAATTGAGATTACATATGATATGGGGATCTTGCTTGTTTGTAATGTTTTAGAACTGCTGAAATAACTTGACCTACAATGTGTTACCACGGTAAATCAAGCCAGTCTGATACTTCTGGTCACGTCAAGTCATTGTGATGCTACTTTCACAAAGAAACGTCTCGTTTTGGTTCCTTGTTTTGTTTCTGATAAGAAGTTTTTTCACGAGTCACACCATATCTATCGCCATGACATTTACATAAAAAAATTTTCAAGTCAGTAGTTGTTTCTCAGAAGTGGTTAACACTCTGAAGATGTATGTGATAAGTGAAGTCCTAAAAAAAAAACAAAAAAAAAACACATCTGTACAAACGAGGAAAGTACCAGCAAAGTGAGTATGTTCACAGGAACAATCGTAAACAGGAAGAACCTTTCTATTCACACACCTGAGTGCATGTCGGCATATAGTGACTCCAGTTAGTCATTACTAGTCTAGTTCACACACACACACTTAACACAAGTATTTAACAGATTTAGAAAACGTTTATTTTCACAAAAGAAAAAAAAAAGGGAGCGAGAAATCAGACCAAACAAAAGAATATCAAATTCTCTAAACAAGTAAAAATGTCATAAGTGTGTTCTGCAAGTTACCTTTTTTCTCATTTCTTTGAGAAACACTAGTCAAACATAATTAGGATTGGTCACACAGAATGCACCACGTGCTGTGATGGTGTTAACATCCCACAATATTCAAGAGAGGAGCTGCAACAGGTCAGTAAAAAAAGAGTGATGTTGCCAGAAGCAAACTGACAAAGTTGGAATCCTCGGTAGTTTCCTGGTGTTGCTTGGCAGAGGTTTGAAGTCAATATCAAACTGAGAATTTAGGTCTTGGACAGTCTTTGTATTTGTGTGCGTCTGTCTCAGCTTTTGGGCTGTCGGAGCAGGCCACGGATCCTGCGGACCAGGGCCTGGATGAAAGTGTAGCGGGAGCGGACCTGGCTGTACAAACCCTCCACGTCCAGCAGCTTCCTCTGCAGAGCCTCTCCGAAACTTGCGGCCATATCGCTCTTCAGCTGCAGTCGCACGAAAAGAAGACAAGGCAGAAGGATCAGAAATAACGGAGGGGGGTAACGCACATATGTAAACCGATGCACAACATGTTTGTCAGTGCAGCACTCAATGTGTAAACTAAATTAAGCTCACGCCCACATGTGCCATTTCTTACCAGGTCTAGGTCTTGCTGGCTCACTCGGGACAGGCCGAGGCCACGACCTCCAAACGAGTCTGAAGAACATAAATATTCCAATTAATTGATTGCAATTAAGCTAAATTCAATCAATTGAACCCAGTGATGAGAAACAATAGCTTTACAGATGAGTTTTCCTAACTGGAGCCCTATCCACACGGGACTCATGCTCCATTTCCCAATGCGAAAGGCTCTCCATGCTGTGCAGCGAGATGAGCCTCCTGAATTTGCACCCAAAATGCTGTCAAAACAATCATTCTGAGCCATGACCGCGTGTGCTTGTTTAAAAAATGCTAACGCAGCCTCCATAATTCCTTTTTTTTTTTTTTTTTAGAATGCAACTCCAAATCACAAAGGTGCAGAGTCGACTTTAGGTCCTCAGGTTATACTAGTCCCTTGCGAACAGGGCTTAGGTCTGCGAACTGCTAGTTATGTCAGGTCTTCTTGCATATATCTGTGACATATTTTCTTACCATCTGTGAGGCGAGATCTATACAAACTGGCTCCAGGCATCAGGGAGTCCTTGGGGTCGGTGGGAGTACAATGCAACAGGTAGTACTCCAGGTGGCGCCACAACACAAACAAACACGTCTCGATAACGTCTGAGGAAGAGGAAGGTCAAGGCATTTCGCAAATATTCATGATGTGGCATTTATTATTCCAACTTACTGAAGAGAACTCCCAAAGACAAGTATAAAATAAAAGGCTGTATGCAAGTTGATTTTTTTTTTAATTCTGGTGTGCTGAAAAGGGGGAAAAACACATTTTGTAGTATTGTGACTACAAAGGGCCAAAGGATACAGGAGCACAGGGCCAGCAGCTTGGCTCGGTTGTTGATAAGCTGGACCAGTCGTCTCTTGGCTAGCAAGCTTCTCTGTACTGATGAGATTTTCTCCACCCCTCCCGGGCCTGACACCAGGCCTTGGCACAACTACAGAGAAGAAGTCTGTAGTTAGAACTGAAGACAATGCATGTTGGAGCCAAAAAAGGTGCAGAAAATAAAGAACAGTTACTTTCTATTCATACCTTTGTTATTTACCTTAACTTTTTTAATTCACTGTATATAAAAGGGATAAAAAACAGTTTGCTGAATGTGTACAGCAGTGTGGAGAGTGTGAGACACAGTGAATCCGTGTATTTGTTGCTCATTACCTCCTTGAGCTCCTCAGGAGGCAGCTGATCCAGGCTCTGCAGCTTGCCCAAGCTTTGTCTATGACTCTGGTGGAACCGGAAGAAATCTGCAGCGCTGTTCTTCAGCAGGTACAGGACCAGACCCAGGCTGGGGGCCCGGGAGTAGGCCAGCGATGGCAGAGTGGATGAGAGATCTACAAAGAACATTTGAGCTGCAGTTCAGTCTCACACTTGCAGAAGTGGTGCTGAATATATAAAGCTAACTTGTGGTAAAAGCTAAAAGTGAGAGAGAAAGAGATTCTCAGATCAGCTGCCAGACACTGAAAAGAATTTTCACTAACAGGAGAGGACTCATACTGAAACAAAAAGTAGAAAAGTATGGCTTGTTCACACAGTATACAGTGACATGAGTCAAATTCCTTCTCCTCTTCTTGAGTATTGGCAGAATATCACTGACCTGTGCGTCCTCCGTCCCTGCCAGCTGGTTCGCTGCCTGACGGGCTGAAGAGACAGATGCTGAACTGGGCCTGCGCTGAGCTCTGCAGCAGCAGGGTTTGGCAGTACTCCATGATGTTAGCACACACCTGGGTACAGAGGACGGCACCTCTCAGGTCACTGACAATGCAGTACTGATGAATAATCATGACTAAGCATACAAGACTCCACACGCATTGTTTCAGTGCCTTTTTAAAAAAAAAAAGTTATCCTCCCCCCCACAGTCCATTATCCTGTTGGAATATGTGAAAGGTATACTTGGTAACTTCTTACTAGGAAAACACATTTCAAGGCAAGATGCTCATATAAACTACAGTGCTGAAGGAATTAGAAAATACCAAGTAATCCCAGACTTCGTTTAGAGAAGGCTTTTTGTCAGACCTGTTGCATGGCCACCTCCATCTCCTCTCGTCTTTCTGCCGAGTCTGCAGGTGCAGCAATCTCAGCCTGCTTGAGCAACCTCTCCCTCTCGCTCCCTGCCAGACGGCCAAGCAGAGACAGACAGAGACGCTGAAAAAGAAGAGACGTATCATCAGCTGTACAATTTACACCTTGTAACGAGGTGCATTAGCAGGGATACAGAAGATGACAAAAAATATGCATCTATAATTTCATGACAAAAGCAATGGCAGCTGTCTAACCTGGAATCTGTTGATGTGACCCTGGAACTCCATAAGAGCAGCACTGTTGACCTCCCCGCCCGTCTCGAGGGCACCTGAGAGACCAAGCAGTACATGAACAACACCATCTACAGAGTCTCCGATATGTTAATATGTGGTTTGCACAATGGAAATGGGAAAATATAACAGATGGCAAAGTGAATAAAAACAGAAGGTTGAGTGTTTATTAATGTACCTGGCAGAGCCGTCTTACTGATGATGCCAGTAAGCAGAGAGAGCTCCTGCAAAGCTCCCATACTGAGCTCCTGGCAGCGCAACAGGGACTGAATGGTGTCGGCATGCACAATCAGCCACTGGAGAACCTACACACACACACACACACACACACACACACACACACACACACACACA
>CALSCE010010634.1:4150873-4195036 GCA_943593645.1 Bovichtus variegatus
CACACACACACACACACACACACACACACACACACACACACACACACAATAAGAGGAAATAAGAGGAGTATTGTAATATTGGCACAAGACAGCAGTAAGCAGTCAATGAGTCCAGTAAGGGACTCATTAATACCATTTATTATTATTATATTAATAACATACTTTGAGTTTCTAGAAAAGCGCTACACAAGGAAAATGTATTATTATTCTGATTTTCAAGGTAAAAATAATAATAATAATGTATTTACAAAAATCCAAAAAGAGTAGCTTTTGCCATATCGATAGTTGTGTGCTTACCTGTGCCGCCCCCTGCTGGTGATTCATAGTTGTAGAGGTCAGGATCACCTGAAAGAGCCTCAAGGTCGGTAGGAGAATCTGCCTGTAGCGGTCCATAGGGGTGGGGATGAAGCCTGATGGGTCCCTCATCATCCTGTAGACCATGAGGGAACAAACACAAACTTAGGTAATGCTATAAATACACAGTTTAGGATTAGACAGCATTTGAACAAAAGAGAAAGAAACTAAAGTCTGTAGAATGCATCGGAATAAAGCAAAAAAAAATTTAAAAAACTGAACCTTGAAAAAACTCCTTGAGGAAGAAGTTGCTGAATCACTATGCTCACTTGCACGCTTTTAATTGTTTTGCTTTACAATCCAAACATATAGTATTTATTATTCTTTACACTCATTTGACAGAAGTCAGGTCTGAGTGTAAGAAATTGACTTATTCTGGGAATATTTCATCCAAAATGACCAATTTAAAAACATTAATAACATCCCAATGTTATAATAACAAAAACCCATTTGGAAGGTACTCCAACACCTCTTTTCTTCCCTTTCCACATCCATACCTGTGTGCATCGCTGTCAGGCACCATGTCAAACACCTGACACTCTATCAGCTGTGCCACCAGCCCACAGCGCAGCAGCTCCACTGCTCCCTGCCCTGTCTTAGCCACACGTGTCAGCAGAGCCTGAGAACACACAGCAGACTTGTACCTTACAGAGGCTTTAAACAGAGGCTACTGCCACTATGAGACTTTGGAAGAAAAACGGTGCAAGACATAGTGTGTCTGCATGAGTGCAACTCTCCTCACCATCTTGCTTTCATAGATGTAGAGTGGTTTGAGTAGGGGCGGCTGAGGTGTAAGCAGGGTCTGCAGGGCGACATCATCCTGTCTCAGACTCTCAACTAGCGACCGCAGGTAGCCGCTGTTGCAGACGTAAACCAGCCACTGGTTCTGACGGTCTATGGACAGGATACGGTCCAGCACGGCAAGAGCCAACATCTGTCAGAGAGGGAGAGAAGACATGGATGACAAAGCAAGCACTGAGAGTAAAACAAAGAGCATGGCTGGGTAGTTGAAGAATATAAATATAGGAGGCATTTGTCTCAGCTATTTAGACAGAATGTCTCCCATCTTTAGCCTCTCAATAGATCTGTTTAATTCAATATGCATTAAAGTTTATTTCAATTCCGTCATTTTCAAAAAGGTTATTTCCTGTGAGGAGATCGGGTAAGTATGATGCTGAAAATGGCAGTAAAGTATGCGAGTTGTATAGTTTGGCTCTTACCCTGCTGATTTCATGGCCGTCACAGGCGTCCCGACACACCACCTCCATTAGAGCCTTGCCATAGCTCTCAATGATAGCAAGATTCTCTCTCAGCAGTTTGGAAAAACCATCTTCGGGGGCTGTGAGACGCTCCCACATTGCCTTTCCTGCTGGAGGGATGGAGAGGGACATTTTCTTAGATGACCAGAGAGCGTCTGTACATTGTCCCTTTGACATAATACCAGATAAAGAACTTATCTGTAAAAAAAATTGGCCATAAAGCATTCAGACAACTTCTGTCAGACAATACCAGAAATTAATTTGTGAAAGACCAAAAGGTCCACATCATGCTTGAAATAAATTATATGAACTAGGCATATTTTCCAGACAGTCTGTATTAATGTTTTTTGGGCTGTACCTGTCTGCAGAGTGTCTGGTTCTTCAGGTTTCTGGGCGATTTGAAGATAGTACAGCAAGGAGCCATACAAGTGAGCACGCAGACGCTGGTATCCACCTCCTTAAAGTGCAAAAGACAATATTATAAAATCTAACCTCACCAAGCTTTATCCTTGTAAGATAACCTATGAGGGAAATGTGGGTTTATGTCATCACTGACCAGTGCAAAGGATGAAGTCCAGCAGCTTGCGGAGAATCAGGTGCAGGGCGGAGTTGGCGATGGAGGCAAAGCCAGAGGATGCTTCTAATCCCGCCCCCTGCTGCTGCTCAGACAGGACCGATTGGCTGAGGTGGGCTGTCAGAGTGAAGACTGCCCCGGCAACAATGGGCATCAGCTCTCCTGCAGCATCCTCAGATAACACCTGAACAACACAGCAACATTTACATTTAGTGTTACAACAACTGTTGTGATTGTTGTCAGCTCTCTACTTTAACTGATTGAATACACATGTAATTGTAAGTACTGAATAAAATCCATGGACACCCTTGAAGATGTTCCTTACTATGAGTATGGGGGGATGAAAATTGTACCAAGCCAAACATTTGAATAAATGACTGCACCCACAAAACAGTTTGGATATTTATTGGTCTTTTTTTTCTTCTTTTTTTTTTTTTTTTATGGTAGCAGCACTAATTTCCCCCTCCATGTGACAAACACCCTCACTGACTTTATCATGCAGGTCTAGCAGCAGGTCTCTGATGATGAGCTGCCTGTCATCAGCAGGTATGAGATCGGCAGGGCAGGCGGTCAGCAGCGTCTCCACCAGGCTCCTCCAGGACCGCAGCGCATGTCGCTTTGCACTCAAACTCCTACGGACGCGATTGCGCTCCACCACCTGCTGCAGGATGGAGTTCACCTCCTAGAAGAGCACACCGGGACAAAGATGAAGTTTTTGGTGAAGTGAAATGCTGGCGAATTGGTCATAGGGAGTCGTTTATATTTTGGAAACCACTTCTTTTTTTTTTTTTTTTATCATTACAGACAGGCATGATGGACTCTCTCTGGTTATTCCCTCATGTGCTGCTAAATTATACGAAAATTAAGTCCCATTAGTTTTAGTTCACTCACCTCCATTAACAGGGGCCTTTGACCAATGGCTGCCATTCCCTGTAGTGCGTTCACCTCAGCAACCAGCACTCTATGTAGCAACTGTAGGAAATATAAAACAAAATATGACACATCAGTGGAAGATCCAACGCAAACACATTTGTTGAAACAACACAACAGAGCTGATTACGTGTTTAACCTGGAAACCTACCTTCACGTTGCACACAGTGTGTCCTTGCTCATTGACATGCTCACAGTTGGAGATTACTTGCTCAATCTGAGTGCGCTCAAAGAAGTCCAGCTGCAGCAGCTCAGGCATATCCTGACTGAAATCAATGGCGTCCAGCACACTCAGCAACTTCCTGCGCACTGATTGCATCAAACAAGCATGAGATGACAGTGAGTCAAAAACCTATCTGCTAAAACTCTAAAAGAACAAGAGCCTTAAATGACAGTTTGAATAAAAGTATTCAAAACATTCAAGTGTGTGTATTTTAGACAACAATGTCTGATTTAAATGTGTACCAAGGAAGCACAAACCTTTAGAAACTGTGTCAAAATGCAGGAAGCCGCAGACTGATCTGGTTTCTTCCTCCATCCCCGATTCTCCATCAGCTAAAAAGAAAAGTTATGAGGTTCTTAGTTTCATGCATTACTGAGCTTTGTTGTGTGGTCATGGTGGTTGGGAGTTTGAGTGTGCATGTGATCATTACTTTTGTATAGTCATTCAGTATCGGCAGACAACTCGGCATATTACATTTTTTAGGATTTCTTACACCAATAAACATAAAAAAGCCAAAATGAAAGACTTTTAAACCTTCAAAAATACTTGGCAACAGATATACCTTTGTGTTGAGTGTGAGGCTGGTCATCCAACAGGAGGCTGACGAGGCGCTGTGTGTGTGACCGCTGGCGGTTCAGTGAGGTCACTCTCAGCTCAATGGCAGCTGTTTTCATGAGCCAAGACATCTGGGAGAGGGCAGCGATCTGATTACCTTCGAAAAGCAGAAAGTACAATTGAGGCAATGGAAAGAAAAGACAATCTACTTTGACTCAACACACACACCTACGTTCACATTTCATCAGCGACATAAATAGTGTTGCAATATTGAAACGATTTCCTTTCAGCCGAGTATGAAATAACCACTAAAGCCTCTTTCACACATAGTTTACTGTAAATTACTGGGATAACCCTTCAGGCATCCCTAGGTCGCTATTCACACATGCACTAAATTCAGGAACATTTCTGTCTTGCACCTTTTCACACATGCAATGGCAATGTCGGAATAGATGGGGCAAGGGGAGAGTAGATGGGAGCAGATGGCGGTAATTCAACACTTATGCATGCACTTCCTTATGCAACATAATTGAACAGAAGAAGACGCGTCAAGGCCCGCTGTGGCGGAAGACGTCTCTTATTATTTTCAGGAACATGACGGGCGCATGCTATTTTTGTCCGGGGCCAATGTTCTTGTAATGTATTTAATATTCAACAAGTTTGTTAGACAAGTCAAATCAACTGCAAAAGCATTGGTGTGAATGCTGAACCGTAAACAAGTCAGGGATACAAACACGTCATCAGCAGAATCCTGGGATTGGTTTGTTCGCTCCACTTGAAAGCGTCTTTCGTCCGACAAGCGTAACCTGCCTCTTTGTTTGATGCTTTTCATTTCATCACATTCCTAATGCTTATGTTCATATATATTTAAGGATCTAGGGAGTTCAGCCAGGGTCCTGTACTCACTAGGCAGGATGAAGGGAAGGTGCTGCAGGTGAGAGAAGAGGAAGTCTTGGCTGGTCCTCAAATAGCGCATGGTGGGTCCTGATGTGTCTGGGCAGGCACACAGCTGGTAGATCACCTTGGAGAAGGAGACAATGACAGAGACACGCGACAAAAAAAAGAAACAAATCAGCACCACACACAAATTCCATTTATACAGTCAACCTACTGGGCATAAAATACAAAAAGGAAGATGCATTTTTAATAGCGGATGAAAAGTACCTGGTAGCAGAGCTCGGCCAGGTGTGGGGCCTGCTGTGTGAGTACAGGTCCGGATCTCTTCTCAGTACCTCTCTGCAGCAGACTCAGGATGGCGTGCAGGCAGCTCCGTGGACATCCCAACATACCTGTAACACACGAATGCACCGTCAACAAAAAGATAACACTCAGGTCAACTGATCCCTTTTGCATCCAAATCAGAACCCTACAAATATTTGCTAAAATCACAACCAAAATGAACATGCCAACAGCTAAAGCTGTAGTCTGACCTGGGTCCTGGAGGTTGGTGGAGGACACAGGCTTCTTGACTTCGTAGCCCAGAAGATACAGGGCCAGATTTGGCGTCTTCATGTCCAAGGAGGTGATGAGCAGGTTCAGCATATGGATCTGGGTTTCATGTCGGATTCTTGCAACCTTCTTTTGTGCGTCAGAGTCTAGAAGTTTGGGGGTGATGAAGTAAGTGAGTTTGAGTGTGACAGTTATGATACACAGGTTTAGCTCTCACAGTATCAAGACAGCAGGATTTAAACCAAATGCCGTCTCTCTCACCATCTTCGTTCTCTGTTCCCTCCTCGGCCTCTTCATTGTCCAGACACTCCACAAAGCCTGCCATAAGCTTGTCACTCACAGCCTGAGGGACAGGGACAAAGAAAGTTCTCAACTTCATAACAATAGTTTCACACTTTACAACAGTGACGATCACTAACACACACACAGACACACACAGACACACAGACACACAGACACACACACACACACACACACACACACACACACACACACACACACACACACACACACACACACACACACACACACACACACACACACACACACACACACACACACACACACACACACACAAACAGTTTCTTCCCAAGTCATTCTGACAGCATTACATTTTGATGTAGATATCATACAGTACAATATTGGTACATTGGTCAAATGTGCTAGAACATATTTTTATGTTTGAATTATCACCATTTTGGATTAATGTAATCCACATTGAAGGGACTATATAAAAAGTAGAATGACATTGAGGATTTAATTATATGTAATAAAAAAATATGTCAACAAAACTACCGTATAATATTTTTGTTACCATTCTCTTTTGCTTACTGCTCATCATTTGGCTCTATATCCGGAAGCTTTGTAGGAAAAGGTATTTTTCATTTGTAAATACCTGGTCATGTGTGAAATCTCCCACCAGCCTATTCTGAATGTTGGGGTAGTTGGCGATACGACGCAGAATCTTGGCACTCTGGAAGGCAGCTTCCGGGTTGGAGCTGCTGTGGTACAGATACCTGCAAGGGACAAACATACGCCACCATTAAGTTACAACCATTCTGAAAAATGTCGCTTTTTAAAAGAGTAGTTTTTCTAAAATATTACCTACAATGACTTTTGATGAGGCTTTATAGCAACATTTTAACTCTACTGATGAGTAAAGCATGGAAAGATACAGGAACAGAATAAAATTAAAATCACAACCGTGGTATCAATACCACAGTTTGTATTAAAAACCTGGATGCCCTTTTTTTTTTTTACCTGGCAATATTGACAATGTGATCTGCCCTTCGAGTTTGAGGACTGACCCCCTGGAGGAGCTGCTCCAAGGGGGAAACCAGCAGGGAGGCCTGGCTCTCCCTGAGGAGGTCCATGAACACCACCTCCTTCTGCAGAGCCAAGTCCAGCAGGCAAAGGCAACGCAGCACCGCCGACTCCAAGTGCTTCTTACCTGTCGGGGGAAGAGTAACGGAGCATGTCGGAGCATGTCAGAACACAGACAGACAGACAGACACAGACAGACAGACAGACAGACACAGACAGACAGACAGACACACACACTGCATATGTTCTCTCACCAGGGAAGGGTGCATAGGTGTCCAGCTGGCGTACACCCTCCTCCAGCAGGCTGAGGCAGAGGGCCAGTGTGGGCGAGTCATTGAGCAGGTGGAACATGACGCTGTGGCCGGGGGGCTTGTGGGCCGCGATCTGCTCGCCCTGCAGCTCCACCATTTCCTGGACAAAGTCTGACGGCTGGGGCTCATAGTCGCGCAGCAGCTTGTGGAACACCTCGAGGACAGCATCGGCAACCTCCCACTGAGAGATGGCAAACAAAAGGGACAGATGTATGTGGAGTTCAAAGAGCATACATGCATGCTGCAGCTACATGTCTTCATCTTGTGAAGACATCAGGAGAGCACTGCACAGCACTTTACCTTCTCAGCTGGATGGCGATACGCTCTGGTCGGGAAGGGGAGGAACACAGAGTCTCGCAAGAAGTTCAGGTAGGGCTGAAAGCCTGGCGCACGTAACCCCGCTCCTAAATTAATGGGAAGACTGCTCTCGACCAATGTGCTGATCAGATGACAGAAGCCTCGCGTCAGGGGATACTCTTCGCAGCTTGACTCAATCTCATTCAGCTCCACCTGAGAGCCAAATTAAAAAATAATTCAGAAAGTTTGCCACCTAAATGTGAAACTCTTTACAGGTTATATAACTTTTGAACAGTAAGTTTTTCACTTTGATGAGACTAAAGTTGCTTTGTTCATCTCTAGCTTTTTATTGAATTACAACTGAATCTTTGGGCATCAGTCAAGTGTTATCTTAATCTTGACAAATTAAAAATTATCCTGGCAGCCCCAAGTGATCTAATTGCTCTCTGTACCAACTAATGAAGCATCTTGAAGTTGAGAGAGACAGAGAATCATTCAAAAACGTTCCTTCAAATAGTGTAACGCAAAAGACTTACCTCAATTCCAGCTGCCTGCCTCTGGCCTGGGGCTCGCACTGTCTGAAGGATCTGAGGTAAAAGAACATGAAGTTAGAAAACTTAAAATGTGACACAAAGATATCTGACAAACAAGGCAAAATGCAAAACTCAAAACAATGTCAAAAAACTACAAGAATTAAGTCTTTAAGATAAAAACAGAGCACAACCTCCATGTTACAAAATCAAAAGTTTTGTTGTTGGTCTGGTATTATATGCAAAATAAGATCACTTCACAGACTCGATCCTCTATCCTTATATAGATATCAAATGAATAACCTTCAGTAATTATGTTCATACTTCATATGACACTCTTCTTCTTAGAAAATCCTCAACTAAAATTGTTCCTATTCACTTTTGAAAGGCTAACCTGTGTGTATTCCAGTGACTGCCAGAGTGAAGCCGCGATCTCTGGTGACTTCCCAAAAGCTGCCAGGCAGTGCAGGAGCTCAGCCTTCAGGACGGGAGGAACGCTGCACTGTAGCAACCCCAACATCACTACTACTGGGGTCCACTGGGGATGCTCACACAACGCCAGGCGAGCATTTTCACTCTAAGAGAAAAGAAAAAACATCCCACACACAACACACCCCAATACAGTTAGATAAGGACAATCTCAGCGACCTGAATGTATCTTGACCTTAATGTTGCTTTTATAATCCATGTAATATGAGCACATAACCAACTATGCCCACCATCCATACCCATGTAATGATGGTGGTGAGCAACTGCAGAAACGAGGTGAGTCCTTCCAGTTCTCTTTGGGTGATGCCTCTTAGTGACGGGTGGCGGAACTGTGCCGCATCTGGATTTGGAAAGTCTCGCCGCAGGTTCTCATGGTAGAGCATAAGGGAGTGAAAGAAATGTTCCCAAGAAACCGGGCTGCCTGAAACTCCCTGGATGTTGTCACCTGAACACATGTACATGCAGTTAGTTGGTATTCATTTGGATATGTATTAAACTAAAGCAATAGGCTGTCAGAGGCTGCTGGTCGTAGTATTTGAAGTTAAATTAAGTTGAATTTGAATGTCAACTTTCCTTCCATATCTACTAGTGAACAGCCGCATAACAAAAAAATTGTCAATACTCTAAAAGTCCAAATAATTTGTCCTTGTCAAGAGGCCTGACTGCACTTCAAATGTTCAACAGCTTCAATTTCAGATATCAATCTGAAAATATGTTTATTCTTATTCAATCCCAGACAGTTCATCTTTAAGTATTTTACGTTATACCAAAAATCTGCTCTTACTGTGCGTGGCTCCGTTGGTTTTAAGCAAGCTGAAGGAGTAGTGGGCACACTGAGGACCATTGGCGAGCCCTTTCAGCATACGGAGATAGGAGATATAGAGGGTGGAGGGCAGGAGGTCTCCCATCTGACGCACAAACTTGGACAGAACCACCTGCATCGAAGCGTACGTAAAGAGAAAACCTTTCAACAAAAAGACATACATGGTATGCTTCTCTCAAGACAGCCCAAATCCAAGAGATCCAAATTCAACATTTCACATTTTCTTCACCTTTCACTACAATTCTTGGTGTGAGGAGAAACGTTTTCCAGAGTAACCAGGTTCCAGGAAATGCAGTTCTTACCTGTTTATGTGGAGGCCTTTGCAGTGCCATTCCCAGGTAGGATCCCTGCAGGGAGGTGTGTTGAAGAGACTCTGTTGGACACCAGAACTCCAGACCCAACTCCAGCCCAAATGAGTCCTTACTATAAAACTCTCCTATCTGGAAGGAAAAAGCAGACTCGAACAGTCACAAACTCAAACTCACAGTGTAATGCAGCTTTTTTCCTTACACACTTTTACCGTTTGCTTTTAATGTTGCTCACCTAGTAATAGAAGCTTATTTTACTCCTGCAATCAGTTTGTGTGTGTGATATTATCAGTTAAATCTTTAAAAAGTAAAAGTGATGTTAGCTGGCATGTGTATGTATGCGTGTGCATGTGTTTGTAATAAATTTAAAAAAAACACTGACGAGGATCATGAGGTGGTCTAAGTCCTTGCGTAGCGATGATGGAAGCTCGCTGTCCATCTGCAGCGACATGTGCACCAGACGGGCATCTTCATCAGCGCGGTTACGAAGCTGTTTCACCTACAAACACAGCAAAGAGATGTAAATTACATCATTTAAAATCAGCATGAAAAATAACAAAACTACAACCTGATAACTAATCAGAGATAAGCTGACACTACGACGTGACGTACAAGTCAATCTCTTACTTAAGTATAAACATTGGTAGCGGACAGCAGTGGCATCTCTCACCTTCATTGGCATGAGTGCCAGGAAGTCTGTGATGAGTGAATGGAGGCGGCGGATGTAAAACTCTTCCTGTGCAAAACTCTCACATCCCAGGATACCCTCCTTCATAAACAGGAAGACATCTCCCAGTAGAGCCTGGTCGGTCAGAGCCTCGTCTGCCTCAGTGAACTCAACCAGGGCTGCACAGCACACACATATAAGTAGACCAAATTTAAATGGCTGCTACATTTGACCTCATATTCCTTGAAATTGTTTTTTTTCCAACAGTTACAAGGCATATTGAATGCATGTCCAATAACGAAGGACCTCACCACATCCCTGTGGTAGCTGAGAAAGGACCCTCAGAGACAGAGCCCAGGCCAGTCGACACACAGCCTGCAGACCTGGAAGCTTCCACGGCTGGCCGTCCATCAGACGGCTGTGCACTGCAGACACATACTGCCTCTCAGTCAGCAGCGGCAGTGCTTGGATCAGATCTGGGGGATCACAGAAACAATCTTTCACTAGCTGTCGAAGAAAAACAATGAAACTAACAGCAATCATAGCAACAAGTAATGCGTTTTAGTGGACTTAACCAGTGACTTCAATCAAAGTTAAAATGATACAAATCATACGTATTCAACATGTTCTTACCTTCTCTGTCTTCTGTTCCCTGTTCTACGAAGCTGACATCCAAGCAGTAGAGTAGTGCCATGACCAGAGCCAGGTTCACGCTGTCCAATGAGCCATCAGCTTGAGCTGTCATCGTCTCCAGGTGGCCAATAAGAGCCAGGGTGTCGTCTTTAGACAAAGGTGATTGGCAGGTCCATGAAAACAGGCTGTCTCCCAGTGCCTGTCGGCACTCTCTAATGAGGTCAGAGACCTGGGGACAAGAGAGGGAGTTCAATGTTGTCCATATATTCTACTACTCCATGTTTCTTCTTCAGTGACAACAGAAAGCTACTGGCTTTACACTAGTCGAGTATGATTGAAAATGAATATATTGCAAATATGATTATCTCTGTTTCAAATTAACACAAAAGATTTGCTCCCACCTCTTTCCTGTGCTTCTCATTGCCCAGGCCACGCTCCTTCTGCAGGCGTTCAAACTCACGCGTCACATTTATCTCCGATACCAAGGTCAGGACGCGTTTGGTCAGACCCTGGTTCATTAGTTCATCTGTAAATCGCGTTGTCAAAGCCACGAGCTCTCCACTGAGTGAGGAAATAAACAACAGTACAGGTCAAGAACAAGAACACTATTATTAGTATAATATATATTAGTATTATGGAGAAGAGAAAAAAACAGGAAAATAATATGCTCATCATGCGGCCCATTAAAAAGTACCTGTCACTGCTTGAATGCACTACTTGTAGATAGCATTATTACCTCAGGTCCAGGGTGAAGGTCTTGCCATGGCGTGACTGGATGAGTGTGCGCAGGGAGTTGGCCACACAAAGCTTTCCATCCCAGTAGAGCAGCACAGCTACTAGACCTCGTGTCAGACCTGGAAAATGGGGCTGCTGCTGTTCACCTGGAGAAAGATAAATATATTCAGAGAATCTATTGTGTGAAACCTCAATGTCTTTACTACAGAAGGTTCATGCAAGACTTTTTCTCCAAATCATGGATTTGATCAGGACAAACCTGAAATAAAACAGCCATTATAGACTAATGCGAGTGCTTTATCAACAACACGACGTAAGTCATATATTTTTCTTATGTCCACTTTACCTGCTAACAGAAGCTCCAAAGCAGCCAACTCTCCAATATCAAACAAATCGCTGAGGATGAAGGCCTCTGAGAGAAGCTGCTCTGGAAGGAGCCGTGACCCCTGCTGTCCTTGGATGGCGATGCCTTCTGTGCTGGCTTTACGCACCTTCTCTCTCTGCTCTGCACTCTTTGGCTGAAAATTAAGAGAAGACCAGATGATATTAGCATTACAGTCTCAAGACACACTATATATAAATATGTGTCAGTGTGCACCAAGGAAGGTGCAGGATACACAGAAAGAACACTATTGTAACATTCACCTATGAAATGACAGTCATTGCAAATGTGTTTGTGTTTGCACAGTATCTCACCGGGTTCTTATAGAGTGAGAGAAAGTGCGGTTTGTGTTTCTTCAGCTGCAGGTCCAAGAGGTGGACGCTCTCTGGCTGTCTCCTCAACACCGCCCCGTCCACTGTCTCCCACAACTCCTTCAGCGGCCCCCACAGACTGGCTCCTGGATGGGTAAATGGATTTTCAAAAGGTCTTGTATCATCACTCATGCACAGAATGGATTTTTGACCGCAACTATGGGACTAGTTTCTTATAACCATACTCGGCATTGGTATCTCTTGTATGCGTTTTGTGTATCTGATACATGTCATGACTGATTATCAGATTTTTTCTGACTGATTTTTCTCTGCTGAATCCTGCACTCATCTTGGACTCAAATTTGGCAAGAATCTAATTCTATTCTAGTAATAAATGTGTAAAAATGTATGTGAATAATCTCTCTCTAATATCTGATGTTAATGACTGATGGGACAGGTCATTGGGCTGTGACCTTTTCCAATGTTGACATTGTGCACTTATTTCAGACTGCAACAATGAGTAATAAGTAATATGATGCTGATCCATGAACACCATACAGACTCATCAGGACAATGAAAGACGGACATGTGATTGACAGTAAATGACAGTACCAATGAAATGACCATAATATTGTTTCAATGTACATCATTTTCTTTTAAAGAGTGTGATCGAAAATGTAGCCTAACTTTTCAATTAGAATTTGCTATTCTTGATTATTGTATTATAAACCCCTAGGGTGCCTCGCTGTCAACATCGACCATGTCTGGCCGTTACCAGTAAACAACTGTGACTCACTCGTTGTCCATTGAAGAGAGGCCAGTTTAATAGTCTGGACCTTAATTTAACTGTTACACGAACGTGTCTGTCAGTTAGACGTGGCACAAAAACAGAAATCCATAAGTACAGAATATATAAAAAAGATGGCAAATATTATGTGCTTGTTCCAGTTGTGCTTCCATAAGTAAACTCGTCAGCTGACCCATTTGGCAAGAGTTGCGTCAGAGATGTCATATTGCCGGTATGTGGGTCTAATGTAAAACTGTTTTAACGTTAAGTGTAGCTAAACGTGTTTGCCCACCGAATAGTTTCACCAAAATGAGCTAAACTAACGTGTATTCGCAGGCTAGGCTAAGTTAGCCTAGCAGCCCGAGTCTGAATTTGAGTGATCATTCACCATGTGGTCAAAACATGACATGCAACAAAACTGGCACTAAAAAACGATGTTGTTCGTGCTTATCTTTTAAATAAAAATTCATATAAACTGCTAGGAATGAACACAATTAAGCTACTATGTGAAATAAACATAGTTCATACCCGAATTTACCGCCATCTGCGCCGCCATGATACACTCTGAAAATTGGACAGGAGGTGCTGGCCTTGTGCCGGTGTGAAATTTAAAATGATCAATTCTATAAACACGCTTTGATAACATTTGTTCGAATAAAATTCGCCAGTTCTGATTAAATGTGAATAATGGGTAATTAGGTTGGTAAAATATTTTTAAACATTGCCGAAATTCTGTTTAATCCCTTCAGGCAAGGTCCCCGGGCCGTTGGAGCCGCCTGGCTAGCTGTATGGGAATTGTAGTTTACTAATGCAAATTAACTCAATAAGTAATTTAACTCAATTTACTTTTCTTTTCTTTTTTTACAAATTCCTTTCTCTTTAAAATATTATTTTTTATAAAACTTTGATGGAGCAGGCATTGGCTTGCCTTGAAACCATAGACTGAAACGCGTTAATGAACCACAAGTGGCACAAATATTGGTTCCGCCCTGTGTGTTCGTCCGTACTGTTTTGACGTTACACTATCATGTCCATGCAGTGACAGTTCCGTGACCGCTGGATTGGAAATTTGTCATTCCTAAATATACAGTTCCATGCCGCCGTAAATGTAGGACTGCATTAAAATAGAGGGCTTGGGGACATTGTAATCCAAACCATGGCTCGGGTTGTGAAAGTGTTTCGGACTCTGAGGAATAACTGGAAGAAGTCCACAGTTGCTGTGTGCGTCCTGTCCTACGGGGGCTACTGGCTGTATGGTAAACACTGGTGAGTGTCTCCGGTTATGATATTTTCTCGAATACAATTAAGTACACAGGTCTGTTGTTGTGTTTTACATGCTGGGTCTTGTATCTCATTAGTGACAGTGTTCTGCGGAGAGAGGCTTGTCTAGTAGCCAGGGTAAGACATCACTTGTTTTTGTAAATACATTGTCATCATTTAACGTTGAACCAAAAGCAAAACTGTTTTTTTAGTCCTAATCGTCACCATAACCTTTGTTAGGAGTTTGGGCGTCAACAGATCGCACCACAGGAGCGTCTGAGGAAAGCAACAGTGATCTTGAACCCTGCAGCTTGCAGTGGGTAAGAAGATTCTCAATCTTAAAACCTCCTCTGACAGTTTTATCTGGACATCAGACTCTAGTCTTTCTCAGAATATTTACAATTTCCTCTCTCAATCTTCCCCAGGAAAGCCAACAACCTGTTTGAAAAGAATGCTGCTCCTATTTTACACCTGGCTGGTGTGGAGGTTACAATAGTAAAGGTATACTTAGCTCCCCCCTATGGAATCCATCAGTACTATGAGTGGCTCTGTAGAAGGGATGCCCTCATGTGACACCATGGTGATTATATATTACCTGCTCCTTTACAGACAGATTATGAAGGTCAAGCAAAAAAACTGATGGAGCTTGCAGAACAGACAGACATGCTGATCGTGGCCGGAGGGGATGGAACCTTGCAGGAAGTCGTCACAGGTTTACTGCGAAGGCCAGATCAAGTAGGTGTCACAAAATGATTGTGTAGATCTGTCGTCAGGCTGGGTTAAATGCAAAGCAAGATCCAAACGTGTCTTTTAATGATTTCACTGACGGATGTTCTATGTCTACAGGACACAGTCTGTAACACACCGATTGGATTCATTCCACTGGGCTCTCACAATTCCCTGAGTCCAAGTCTGCACCTCCTCAGTGACAACAAGGTCAAGTAAGTATCTCATCAATATCATACTGAAAGATTCAGCTTTTATCATGACACAATCTAAGTAGGCCTGTCACAATGATTACGTTATGGACTAATGTCCTCGATCATCTTTGCTGACCTCGATATTGCCCGTTGTGTTTACGTGCATGTTGGTTTATAATTTCATGCAACATTTTAGCCAACATGATGCCAGAATAAACAGCAGGGTTGTCTGTCGTTAACAGAGCCAGAGAGTCCATCGTATTAATTGATTTGGTTGTGTGGTTTTATTTTATTTATATTTTATTAATTTAGGTTATTTTTCACATTCCAATAACAATGTCTGAATATTCTTAAAAATGAAAAGTTCATTGCATTTTTATGCTATTATATAATCATTATGGCATAAAATGAACTTAAAATGACAATAATATCATGTATCGCAATTGTTTGTGGGATAATAAATCGTTTCACAAAATTGGTTTTCGTGACACAACTAAATCTAACCTGTGATAACCTGTGTACTGGATGTGTTTCACTAAGTAAAAGTACAGTATGTGTAATGGGTACGGTATGTTTTTCCTGATAAAGAACTGAAACACATTTTCCACCTATTCCAGAGACATTACATCAGCAACACTGTCCATTCTGAAGGGAGAAACTGTTCCTCTGGATGTGCTGCAAATCAAAGTGAGAAACTGGTTCTGTTTACTCTACAAAACCTAAACTTTTACAACATAATATATGTCTTGAACGCAGATACTTGCTTATGTCAGTTTTTTTTTTTTTTTTTTTTTTTCCTGTTCAAATTAACAGATGTTTTAAGAAATGTATAATTTCACACTTTGTGATATCCCTCTCTTCATCAAATACGATAATGAAGTTATATTGTCATGAAAGATTATTGTTTTGTTTTTGATAAGCAGTAAGATATAATATGTCTGTCTGTCTCTCTGTCTGTGCGTGTGTGTGTGTTTCTAGGGGGAAACAGACCAGCCAGTCTTCGCTCTGATGGGACTACGTTGGGGTGCTTTTAGAGATGTGGCTGCAAAAGTCAGCAAGTAAGAATACACTGTTGGTCACTCAGGTTATAACCCTGGATAATCCCCCCCAAACAAAAGAGTAATTAACCTTATTTCCCCATAGATATTGGTACCTTGGACCGCTGAAGACAAACGCAGCACATTGGTTTAGTACTCTACGGGTAAGGCAATATATTTTTGTCTTAGCATGCTTGGTTTTAGAACAGTATATTGAAACAGTGTTGACCTTTTATAGAATATGATATGACATTGGAAAGCCATGTCAGCTACCCTAAATGTGATAGAGATGGCTCCCTTTTTGTGAAAAAAAAATATTTTAGGTGTGTGTCTTTTTTCATGTAACTCTTAAGTTAAGACTTTGTTAAGTAGATTTTATTTTTTTTTCCTGAGGAAGTTTCCTTGACATGTATTGCCTATTTTCTACGACAATTAAATACCTGATTTACCTTTTTTAAAGGTTCAATGTGTAAGATATGCCAGAATTCAAATTAAAACATAAAAAAAATTAACTAAAATGATCAGCAGAGTGCGAAGACGTAACAGGGTTGACGTTGTGCCCATCTATGTAGATCTACTGTATGTGTTGTGTTGCAGAGATATCTACTGAAATTAGCATGCTAACTGACTACATTACATTACAGTGCACTACATTTGTTGTGATACATACGCATTTACAAATACAACCATACACTTACATAAAACCATGCATACATTTAAAAAAAAAAAAATGCTACACAATAACAAAAGCAACACTATTACACTGAAAAAAGAAAAACAAACGTTTATTGCTGTATTTCAAGTCTCCCCGTGTTTCCTTGTCACCCAGAACCTTGTAATAATTCTGTGTTGTGAAATTTCTCAGGAGTGGCCCCTGGTCCGGGACGTCTCGGTGTCCTACCTGGCTCCCAGCCTCCGGCCCCCTGACCTGTCCCCTCAGAAGCCCCCCAGACCCAACCTGCTCTACCGCATCATCCGCAGGCTGAAAAACCACTGGTACCCTCCTGTCGAAGGTTAGTCTGTGTCATTGTGTCGATACGTGGATGACAGCATGGCAACTTTACACCGAATCCCAACAGTAAAAGCCTGAGTTGTATTTTGCAGAGCCTCCAAAAGTGGAAGAGCCAGAGCAGTGGATAGAGGAGCAGCTGTCGACGTTGGAGCTTTTAATTCAGACGCACAACAAGAACCCAGTGAAGAGGGTCAGTCCAAAAATAATTGTATTTTTAAAACATTGTACCTGCTCTTATAAAAGCCTGAGCACTTGTCTCCTGACATGATTCCATTTACCCCATCTGCCTTGTTTTCCTCTTTTGATTTAAAAATAAATAAATAAAATTCTAATTTGTTATTTATTTGAACTTGCAGCGCTTAAATGACTCCCTGATGATCTGTGCAGAACCGGACAACTTCACAGTGGGAGAGTACATCACTGTCGGGTTAGTATATTCTGTTTTATATTGGTCTGCTGCAAACAGGCAATATGCATTATTAAAAAAAGTTCATGTTTGAATAACTGCAAGTAAAAGAATGTAAATGTTGTTCACTTTAGAAATAAAAAAGAAGAGGACCCCACTCTATTCACTAAAGACTCTACACAACTGGAAGCCAGTGCTTGCAGGCTGCAGCTGCCAGAGGTCAGATTTGGTGCTATTTCCTTGTTTTACATCAAAACTTTTTTAGGATTGTGCCAGTCAGTTTACTTTCTAAAGCTCTGTATGTTAGTTTTTGTTGTGACATTAAACTTTATATCCTGACCCCGCACAGGGTGCCGGTGGCTTTTACAACATCGACAACGAGGAGTATGAGGCCATGCCTGTAGAGGTAAGGCTGTTGCCACGGAAACTACACTTCTTCATCAGTGCGGAGCGCAGAGAGCAGCTCCTCTCACAGATGCAGTGATGAGCAAAACACCAAACCAAAAAGAAGATAAGGACAGCAAGAGGCAAAAACTGATCTCAAGAAAACGGAAAAGAAGCATTTTGAAAACAAATGTCGGCAGATTGAAATGCTCATGAAGTACTGATGGATTATTTTACAACATGTAAACATTGATAGAATATTCAGTTGAACCATTATAAGGATTACATTACATGTTGTATATTAAAGGACCAAGGCTTTGTTTCTTTAAGCCAGTAACCTGTGTACAGGTTGTCTTACAAACTGACTTTATGTTTGCTGAATGGTTTACTATTAGTGTCCCATTTGAACTTGGTCATTAAAAATAATGTCTGTCTAACTCAACAACTGTGTTTTTGTACAAATTTGATATTTATTTTTGTAGGTTTACAAGATAGTGTGGATTAATTGATTGATTGATTGATTAAAATAATTAGATGATTAAAAAAAACCTGAATATAAAGCTGCACTGTAGTTATAATGTATGTTAAAATCAGAAAGGATAAAAACACAATAAAGCCATGAAGGCTTATTTCCTTTGTGGTCCTCTAGCATAACACTTAACACACCACAAGATACAGCAAAACAACACCAAGATAGCAAATGCTGACAAATACAATCAACATAAATAGCAATAAAAGGCGGCAGGGTAGCTATGTCAACATGCTCTCATCTTAAAGTTATACATTTCAGATGGAAATTGAATATGCTACGTGGTACTTTGGGACCATTTCTTAAAGACCACTTGAACGTGCTCTGTAATATATTACATTTCAGATTTGTGGGCAGATTGGTTTAGATAAGGAGTACAGTTTGTTGGAGGGCTGGAAGCGATGGGCAATCAAAAGTAACTTCTACTGAATTGTATGATTGGAAAATATGTTGGTGGTGCGTTGCTACGTCAGTGATGGCCTTTTCACACCGGTGAATTGAGCGGGCTGTGAGTAACCTGCAGGGCTCAGAAAAGTATGGACAGGATGGCGATAGATGAATGGATATGGAAGAATAAAAGGTTGCTGCAGCATTCTGAATGTGTCGCTAATACCCAAGATGTTGGACCAGGAGTTTGGCAGAGTCCTCGCCGAGGCTCCTGCTGATCTGACAGATGGTGTAGACAGCAGATCCGCAGGATTAAGTGGCTCCATCGCAGGCCTCTTATCATATTTGGTTGAAACACAAAGGGAGGCTCTCTGTTTTATTTTTGTGGTGGAATAATGGTTTTGGGGTAATGACAGTGGTTGAATAAGTACATTACCTTAAGTGAAATATTTGACTTTTTCACTACATTTATTTGTAAGCTTTAGTTACTAGTTACTTTTTATATCAAGATTAAACATACATACACATTTTAACATAACATTTGGCAAATAGGTTTTTGATTTAGCATTGCACTTATATGTGTGGGATTCACAAGAGACCGCTAAAACAAAATAGTTATGCAAGGTCAGAAGCAGAGAATTAGATAACACACAAACTGTATCAATGTTTTATTGTTTTTACAATGGCAGTACAGTGAAATGAACAGTTGCTCATTCTATCGACGTCATGTGCACATTACTGACATCTCTTACAGTGTTTCACATTAGTAAAGGTGAAGACTTATTAGTTATTCTGTGAGTACTCTCGATTTACATTACAATCAAGAAGGAAAAGGTTACACGACTTGGATGCGTTTGATGCACGTGTGCAATAATTCTGTTTTCTTTGACATTCAGTGGAGTGACACGCTGTACAAACAACTTTAATGCTGGTACACGTCTGAACAACTCCACAAAGAAGGCATGTTATACAGTGTTGTGTGCGTTGTGTACATTCCCTTTTACATTTAACATACACCTGTAAATCAAACTCCGTCAGAGGCAAGAGTATACGTCTGCTGACGAGTAAATAGTCAGAGTGAACAGTTTCCACTGGAGACAGTACGGTCAGTCACAAGTGTGCAGGATAATGTTCTTAATCCGCCAGCAAATACCGTTGACGTACGTACAGTAATGAGTCACTTTGCTGTCGTAAGTTTGAGAAAATCACATTTCCTTAAGGCCCCATTTAAACAACAACGGTGTTCAAATACAATACTATTTGTGCACTTTTCTTTTCTTTTTTAACCAACCCAGAAAACATCTAGGGGGGTCAAGTCAATGGACAGACCATCAGCAGTTCTTAACCTGGGGATCAGCCCCCAAAAGATCATTTTTGGAATGTGATAATACAAATAAAAAAAAGAATACTTGTAGACTTTTGAAATGTTTAAAATATAACGTTTTAGCTTGCATCGGGGGGGGAACCACTACTCCAAATGTATACGAGGCAAACATCAGCCTCGTGTGTTCCAACATGGAACAAATGATCACTCTGATTGGCAACGTGATGGAATAAATAAACCAGTGTGCCAGGATAATTCGACAGACACAGTTGGCCCATCCTAGGAGCTGAATTCACTCGATGGGACTGTGATGAAAAGACTGAGACACCAACCAACACACACAAAAACACACAGAGATCTTTGTCAGTGACACAGACACGCAGATCTCTTGATCTCTTTGAAGCTGATCAACAAGGAAACTACAAATCATCACAGACTCTTCACTCCACCACTATTTGCTGGCTCAGACTGCAAGTCATAGCATAGAAAAGGGACAGTTAAGCATGATCACGGTGTGCATCAGGAAATAGTCCAGGGGTAGACATGGTGCAGCATTCATTATACGTTAGTGTTATAGAGTCACATTCATTGACAATTCAAGAAACTCAGCTTTACATGTAACACAACAAGAAGTTTCCAGGACGCCTGCCACATCTTCCACTTCGACTGTGATCGAACACATTAGCAGATCTACCTCGTGTTGAAGGTGCATAAAAAGGTGAACAAAGTATTTAACAGCTTCTCCCTTCTCATTCTGTAATACAGCTTTATAATAATTAACCATCCCCATTGTAAATAAAAAAAAGATCTACAAACCTGAAAGAAATGGTAAAAACTGAAAAAAACAAAAACATATACATAAAGAATGCTGATTTCAACTAACACACACTTCTATTTAGCATCCAAGCATCCAATCTCCATATTTGAGAGGCTGAAAACAGCGTTATCTGCCATTTTTGCATAAAAAATTATTTTAACGATTAATCGATTCTCAAAATAGTTGCCGATTATTTTTCGTTGCAGCTCTACTCCTATTGCTTCCTTTTTGAAAGGGAAATAAATTAGTCAAAAAAATCATTCGATTTACTAAACATAATCATCCAAGTATGTTATTGCAGCAGGATAAATTGGTTGCACAATTATGACGCCTAGAATCTACTATAAAATCTATTTGAAGCACACACACTCATTTACAGCAGTAAAAACCTCCATGATATGAATATTTTCTTCAGTAGACACCAACGCTGCAGGATTGTGAATGTTTCTACGACTTCTTGATAGTGATGGGTGCAGTGGAGAGCGACCGATCATCCTGCTGCAATGACCAGACATGATCAAGACTTCCATACTTGTATCCAGTTTTTCAGCCCTGGCCACTACAGCCGGAATCAAAGTCAAACAAGCAAATATATTTCTGACACAAAAAAAACAAAACAAAAAACAGCACTGGAGTGACATGGGATGTGAACAGCTACAGTATAAGACCACACGCCTACCAAGCGGTACAGTCTGCTAGGCAAGTGTTTATCAGCCACTGTGTGCACCAATGTTTAGTGTCCTCATCATCCACACTGTGTGGAAACAGTCTCCACAGGTTAGATGAGAGACACAGAGGGAAAACAGACACCCAGGAGGGGACAGCAGGCGCCAGATGGACATCCCAGGGTGGAGGCAGTGTCTTCGGTGTCTTAGTGTGTGTGGGCCATGAAGGCACAAATATCCAGTGGCGTTCCGAGTCTCCCAGGCTGAGGGCGGTTCAGTGGCAGCAGAGGTTGTCTATGACCAGCGTGACGTCAATACCGTACACCTCCAGCAGGTCGACCAGGAAGGAGCGATCGCCCTGGGGATCCAGCCCCATGGCCCTCACGTGCTCAGCGGTGAGGGTGGGATCGGTGCTCCCTGCTATGTCTGACAGGGTCTGGAAGATGCGGTTATTCAGCTCCATGAAGAACCTAGGACAGGATTAAAGACAAGCGCGTCACGCTACGGACCTCTGCATCACATTTAAATGAGAAAAACAACATAATAGCTCCTTAAACCACAGAAATCCCTACATACTTCGTATTTCAACCGGGGGGCAGGTTGTTTATTAACATAATATTTGTCTTAACCGCAGGATTAAACCCACAGGAGACCTCACGCCTAATTGTAACCTCAAACAGAGATGATTTTTTAAAGAAATTTTGTGATCATCGACTTATGATGATACGCTAAGATTTTTGCTCCTTGTATTCTGAAAATTGGAGCATCTTCCAGCGCAAACAGGCTTCTAAGACAGATTGTCAATCTCTATGAGACCAAATGTACAAAATATAGGAACGCATGAATTGTATCGCTGTATGCCTTCATACTTGACATGCATCAAATAACTGGTCTCATATTGTAAGCATGTATTATTCTATTGCCTAATTTTCTGATCTTAAGAAATAAAACTAGCCCATACTTTGCCACTCAGTATAACTTCTCAGTTTCATCAAACCAAAAATAATTAAGGATTTTTGCTCTGCATTCTTATAAGAAAACTCATGAACGTGCACTCAGGGCGCTGTCACAGAGCTCGCCAAAGCTTGTACCGCTACATCAAGCTAAAACGACGCCCATCCGGGTGAAATGCCATGTTTTTAGGGAGTCCCCTCCTTCAACATACTGCCTGTGATTAGGACTCAAGTACACAAGCAGTTGTGAATACATGTGTCAAGGACTCACAGAACGAAGAGATCCTCTTCATTTGATGTGCAGTCTCCATCCACTTCCTGAGAGTACAGTAACATTTGCCTGGAGAAAAAAGTTATCATCAGATATTATGATATCCGAAAAATAGGATCTTCTGGCCTCTAATTTTGCTCCTCACCGACGAGTATTTATGAATGTTCGTGTTAGTTTTGCAGCCTTTTTTTCTTTTTAAATAACCGTCAAATATTGATCCACGTATCACATTACAAAAATCTATTAGGGCCATTTTAGGTCAAACTAATATTTACGTACCACTTTAATCTCAGAAGATATCAAAGTTTTTTTTTGTGTAAATTTCAGATTTTATTCTCGAAATTCTGAGCTCTGGCTCTGTTTTTTTTTAACCTATAATACACAGATCAAATTTACAGTATTTTACAGTGTGTGAAGTACCTCTGTTCGCTCAGTTTCCTGTACTTCTCCTTATCCGCTGCATTCAGTCGGAGCAGCGGCTGCAAATGGCTTCTGTGCGTTTTCACATTCTGGTTATCAACGTAGACGTCATACAGCTCCTTCTTCTCCTCGAAAATCTTCTCTGTGGTGCCTTAAAAATAAAAATATGCTCATATATAAAGAATCATTGAATGAAAGACTGTGGTCAATGAACCATTTACATACAGTAAAAACTTAAGTGTTAAAAACACTCACAGGCAACGTATGACAGCTCTGTTTCCAGGGCAGGGATGTCGGCTATGTTGATGTAGAAGAAAGGCCGTAATTCAGGCACAGAGACACCAATTCCAGGTAAAGAGACATTAGCCAGGCAGCAACAGCAGTACACTGAGGGAAGCACAAGAACAAAGGAAATGAAACCTCTCCATGGAAATGGAAAATAGAAAGGTTGCAACATTAGTACATTTATTACATCCTGACCTGCTTGTGTTAAGAAAAACAGTGCAAGTGTGTGTAAGAATACGCGTTTGAGCTTCTCACCTCTGTAGCAGACCACACCTACAGGTGGAGGGGAGAAGATGAGGATCCGTTTCCTTAGCAGTGCAAACTTCCACAGCACCATTATCTGCTCCCCGAAAAACTGGATGAACTGGGACATGCAGCCAGCTGGGTGCGTGATCTGCATGGTGTGACAAATATGGTGTTGTTTTTTTTGTTGTTGAGCAAATCGGGCCATTTGAACGAATATACTGCAAGTGTGCTGTGCTGCTTTCACACCTTCATTTCTGGGTGCATACAGCGGTTGATGGTGGTGACACTCCAGGTTGGGCAAGCGGTGACCAGACCATTGCCTGTTGGGGGGAGGACGGCCTTCTTGTCCTCATAGAAAGCCTCCAGTGGAGAATACTGGCCCGGACACTGCAACTGGTGTCTACAAGACAAAGACAGGAGGAAGAGAAAAGAAGAAGAATGTCAGGTACGAGTCATCCAAGCCTTTTCAAGAGCTGTATAATTAAACAGTTGAAGTCTTGTTTAGGTGTATTCAAAAAAAATAATCTTTGTAGATGAGAATAATTGTACAAAAATGACAATTCCCTCCAATACCATGAATCATATCGCTATTGCAATATTGGTCAAAGCAAATCACAATTAGATATTTTTTTTCCAAATTGTTCAGCCCTAAACTCAAGTCTATCAATATGTTCTTACACCCCTATTATACACTGTATGGAAGTCTATGTATAGGCATTGTGTATTCAGTATCAGACACTCTTCGGGATAATGCAAGATCACAGATTGTGCTTGGTCAGTAAACCATCCCTTGTACTAAAATTGCATTGTGGGATCATTTGAGGCCACACACAAGTTACATAAATACGACTTTTCCATTTGATTTAACCACCGCAGCCATTCATGTGCAACATATTTCACCATGCGAGGCCTCTGCTTGCTACTGTAAAGCCACAATAACCACATGTAGACTAGATAACCACTCTGTTCAGAATGATTCAGATCCACTTGTACTCAGCTGTAACCTCAGCCATTTGTATATCCAAGCCAAAACTGTGGCAGTGTCATATATTTATACAGTCACTGAGGAGATAAGCTTTCGTGAGAGGACTGAGGCAGAAGAGCAGAGTTAC
This sequence comes from Bovichtus variegatus, assembly GCA_943593645.1. Lineage (NCBI taxonomy): Eukaryota > Metazoa > Chordata > Actinopteri > Perciformes > Bovichtidae > Bovichtus > Bovichtus variegatus. The sequence goes on from CALSCE010010634.1 coordinate 4,175,842, forward strand.
TGAGAAGAAGAGAGGCTGTCAAGGCTTCTTCCACTTCCGTGCTTAGACTTCTTACAAAAAAAATGCATGTAAATGGCTCCTGCGACGATCGCTGTAACCGGGACTCTGGGCTCATGTTTAATAGATGAAAAACATTTTAACAAAGAAACAAGGACGGGAGGTAGGCACATAAGGAGAAACCTGTAAACATGGTTAGGGGAGAAATAAATAAACTGAATACAAATAGGGTGGTGCAACGGTAACAAAATGAGAAAAACAACCCAAAAGACTGAGAGAAGAAGACTCACACGCACGACACACAGCACGTCTTACCTGACTTGATTCTCCAGGAAGTGCATGTAGCGGTAGAGCAGAGTGTAGGAGGGAGACAGAATTCCCACAGACTTCATCCTCGCTCCTCGCTCCAGCTCACTCTCCACAGGCATGTTAGCAAAACAGGCCAGCCCAAAGTAACAGCCTTTACGGAAATATCTAAAAGGCAACACAAAGATTGGGAGTTAACACAGAGCGACAGATTTCTCCGAAAAGGATTAAACAGACTTGTGTTCCTTTAATGACTGGATTTCAGAGCTGCAGCGATTAGTCACCTAATCGATCGACAGAAAAATAAATCGGCAACTATTTTGATGATCAGTCAATCGTTAAAAGTAATTTTTCCATGAAAAAATGCTGTTCTCAGCCTCTCAAATATGGAGAATTCCTGCTTTATATCATACTAAAGTGAATATCTTTTGGACTGACAAAACAACACATTTGAAGACATCACTTTGGACTTTGAGAAACTGGGATGGACATTTTCCCCTATGTTCTGACATTTTAAAGACCAAACGATTAATCGATAATGAAAATAGTTGTTAGTCGCTGCCCTACTGGATGTCATGTTTGCCGATTGTTGGCGATGGCCGGGTGAGTGGGAGTACGTACATGAAGTCACTGGTGATCCGATGGGAACCGCTGGCAATGGATTTGAATTCAACTCCGTCTAGGTTGATGTCATGAGGCAGGCACCACTCTACCATATTCCCTGTCACACACACACACACACACACACACACACACATAGTTACTTCCCATTCTGTCTACTTTCATCCTGGCCACTTCTCCTAATTCTGGATTTCAGTCATGTAGCAAGAAGTCATGGACAGTGAGATCGCACTGACTCAGACTCAGTGTACATATCTGTACACTGACTGCTTCAGCTTCACATGTATGAAGCTGAAGCACTGACATCCTGATCTTCTTTTCTGTTCTACCAGCTTAGGCTTTCTCAACCCTTGCATTAGCTTTACAGTATGTTCGTCAGCTTGCAAAAACTGGAAAGTCAGACCAGGGAATTAATACATTTTGGAAGGATTGCCCCCACCAAAATGAGGGGTGAGGTCACCACCGTGGGCTGTGAAGCCATTTAGTAGGGTCTTGACTTTGAGATGTTAGAACCCCATCTGCTGATAGCACCATACACCCTTCATCTCCACGACTCAGTACTAAAGCACATCGGACATTCCAAGATAACAAGACATCATAGGATAATCGTTTCAGGAAATGTTATCTTATCTCAAGTGAGAATGTTAAACACAAAAGATAAACAAAATGCAAAAGATCTTGCTACAATCTGATTGCTTACCTGATCTTGTATCGAAGGTAACCACAAACACAGCCACGATCTGGTCTTTTTCCTCCCACTGATCCCTCACCGAGAGGCCGGCAAAGGGAACGTTACGATCTGCGCCGAGGGGCTCCGGGCGATCCCACCCGTGCCCACAGAGCTCTGTTAGCGGACGACCGGGGCTTCCGTTCCCGCTGGCATTAACAGCTGTTACACTCCTCGTCGGGCTGCAGGTGATGGTGGTGCGACTGCTGGTGCTCCACCCAGTACCAGCTGCGGTCCCTGGCGGTGTTCGGCGCCCGGCTGGCTGCGAACTTTTCTCCGCCGGTGCGTCCTCCTCCCGAAGCGGCGGTGGCTGGGCCGCCTGGTTCGGATCGAGCGGTGGGATCTCCTCCCACTCCAGCAGCGGGGCTTGGTCCGACTGCTTCACCATGGTGGTGCTGCCTCGGAGGACTCGGGAAGGGAGAAAAATAACACAAAACTCCGCTGTCCAGTTGAATCGAGCAGACTAAACACGCTGCTGGAGACGGATCATGGTTTCCTGCTGCTTGCTGGGTTGTTTTCTCTGTATTTGTAAGCGTGTCACATCCACTGACTGGCTGCTTTTCCTCCGCCTGTCTCACTGTTTTGATGACGTCGCTGACTTCCGCCCACGTGTCTATATTACTATTTCATACAACGACCTACTTTTGGGTATGGGCTATTTATTTTGCCCATATTAGGCTAATTAATATTCTTCTAAAAGTCGCATGGACATTCAGCTATACTAAGTCTAGTAAGTATTCCTTCGTGATTTTTCAGTTTGATCTACTTTTACTTTAAATGTGAATTTGTAGTTTTCTTGTGATAGCATTATCCATATGCATCCATATACTTTTTGTAGTTCGATTTCTCCTAGTTTCACGGTTACGCTGTATATAGTTGTTTACGCAATTAACAACCATTTTAAAGACAGGTGTGTGGTTTACGAACAATTCAGCCAATCAGAGAGCTAGTTCTGTAACCTTGTTGTTAACCCGGTGGCATAAACAGGAAGTCATTTACATACAAGGCGCGAAATTCAAGCGTGGTGTGGAGGTGGTGGGGGATGCGACGTGTTAGTGAGTATACATGAGGAACACACATTATTACTGAAACCTAAATGACATACGTCTATGACCATATGTGAAGCACCTGTTGAGGTTTCACATAAGTTTGGAAAATAATGCCTTTGTTTGACTGAACTGCTGCTTGCCCTACATGATTTGTTTGGAATAACATCTTAAAAAAATAAGTCAATAAGTAATGTTGGCTTAATGATTTAACTATGGCATTTTTGTTGTTTTAGTGGAAGTCAACCACAAGCTTATAAGAGTGACCCTGTTACCATAGGGGTTTAGAAGTTGAGTATAATTTGCAACATGCATGTTTTTGTTTTCTCTTATCTTTCTAAAGAGCCCTAAATGCAGGCCTAATCTAATACATAACACTTTTTTGATTGTATATCGAGTTATTTAACCTTGATTCAGCGCTCACCATCAAGTACCTGGTGGTCCTTTTTTTTTTTTTTTTTTTTTTTTTTTTTTTAATATAAATGTAGCTAGTATTTTGTTTTTATGTAAATGTGTTCTAATGTGGCCTGTCTGGATGTTATATTGTGTGTTTTTAATGTACCCTTTCTCCAATAGCAGATTTTACACATGCAAACCAAAGCCACATTTCTGCCTTTTGCACTCAAAAATTAGACAAAGTATTTTCTATTTAAGCATTTTAAGGGAAACCTTTTGTTAAAACTCAGGCCCCGAGCATGGCGACGTTGTTTGACGAGATCAGCCAGCAGCTGGACTTCTCTAGCTGTGGAGAGGAGGGGAGCAGCAGTGACAACAGCTCTGATGACTGCACCTTAAGGATTCAAAGTCCCATGATCCACAGTCCTAGCTCTGCGTGCAAGACGCCCAGGGTGCAACGCCACCGCAGTAGAAGCAACACCTTATGTTCCCCATTACAGTGCACCAGCCCCATACCTTACGCTTCCTGGAGGAAACTGAGGCTCTGTGACTCTCCCAGCACACCCAAGGTGGGGAATAATTCAGATCCATTGTGGTCTTAATATCAAATAAGTTTTACTTCAGGGGGATGATTTGCATTTCTCTTTTTTTCTCCTTGTAGAGCTTACTCTCAAAGTCGTCCCAGCCTTGCTCCAGCACTAAGATGGGTCGCCCTCAGAGGACCCTGCGTTTCGCCTCAGCTGCTCCTAACCTCATCCAGGCTCCTTCTGTCAATGTGAATCCATTCACCCCCAACACAGTCCGCAGGAACAGCGAGCAGCAGTGGAAGAACTGCTCTAGGAGTGATGATGATGATGATTATGGACGCAGGTAACTACTGCTTTATTGTTGATGGTATGGATTGTAAACACCAGTGTGTGCCCAGTATTTTAATATTCATGGAAGGGATTTTGTTTTTTGAGGAGAATGTGGGGAAAAATGGTCCAAATGTGTAATTTTGGAACATTTGGAAATATTTAGTCTACTTGTATTATGGTACATGTGTCACAATAAGATCTTCTTTTTCTTTTCTTTTTTTTTAAATGGCAAACATTTGATTGTCCTTAGTTGAGATATAGATTACTCACACAATGCACTGAGTTTGAATTATCAATCGTTCTGTTTTTAGCGCCCTTACACATAGGGCTAACTTTTTAATCCCTAACCAATACAGTTTCTTTTCAAAGTATGTAAAGGTCTAAAGGCCCTTTTTCATATTTCAGGTTGAAACACAGCCTAACGTCATCTGAGGAGGATGATGAAGCCTTTCTCCCACCAAAGGTACAACTATTTTTATCAGCGCTTTGCTGGTGGATGTATCCCTCCCCTCTCAGATGCTTCTGATATCATCAAGCTTTGTCATCTTAGTCCGCCTCCTCACTACTTGTTTTGTCCAAAATTACATGCTGCCAGTCCTACTTCCGGGATTTCTCTAAGGAATCTCCAACAAAAAGAAAAATCTGTCAGAATCTTCACAAACCCTTTCCCTCATGGAAGTGCTACCATATTTGGTGAATCATCAAAGAACACCCCCCCCCCAGGTTCTCCTGGCTGTAATCAAACTCGGGACCAAGCTGTGTGACGTGTGTTCCTTCTTTAGAAATTTCTTTTGGTTTTACCACAAGGCCCTCCGTCTGTTTATCTGGCAGAGGCGAGCTGTCCAAGCCTTCATGCTGTCGCGCTATGAGAGCGAGTTCCTGGAGCTGGAGTGCATTGGCGTGGGCGAGTTTGGGGCAGTTTACAAATGTGTGAAGAGGCTGGATGGTTGCTTGTACGCCATAAAACGCTCTCGCCAACCCCTGGCAGGCTCTGCCAATGAGTGAGTCAGCAGCATGTCTCTCTGTGCCAGACATGGAACAGTCCACTTTTTAAAAAAAAAAAAATAAAAATAAAAAAAAAATAAATTTAAAAAAAAAAAAAAAAAAAAGTTGTACCTGAATTGATCAAATTTATCTGACTTTTTTTTTTTTCTTTTTTTTTTTTTTTTTATAAATGTCCTCAGGCAGCTGGCCCTAAAGGAAGTGTATGCGCATGCTGTTCTTGGGCACCACCCACATGTTGTTCGCTATTATTCAGCATGGGCAGAAGATGATCACATGATTATTCAGAATGAATACTGCGATGGTAGGTTTCCCCCTTACCACCAAAAGCACAGTTTAGGAAGACTTGAATGAAATTCTAAATATCTTTTAGGTGGACTAGATTGACTTGTGTGGTTTTGATGTGTGGGTGCCAGGTGGAAGTCTCAGTGACGTCATTGTGACGAAGGAGGTGCAAGGTGAGCTTTTTACAGAGGACGAGTTGAAGGATCTGCTCTTACAAGTGTCTCTGGGGCTGAAGTACATCCACAGCTCAGGCCTCGTACACCTGGACATTAAACCAAGTAAGTCTCAATGAGCAGTTCTCAGTTTGCATTTATTGTATTATCTAGTTTAAACCTAAAGTCTCTTGTGCCTAAAAGAAACCTGCCTTGTTTCAACTCTTTGTAGGTAACGTATTCATTTGCCAGCGTCCCAGCACAAGTGCAGTGGGTGACTGGGAGAGTGAGGAGGAAGATGACAGAAGCACTTCAGCAGGAGTCGTCTACAAAATTGGTATTGTATTTAATGTTGGATACATTCCTATCTTTTTAAAGGTTTGTTTGCCGTCAAATCTGATTCTTGTTTTCTGCAGGGGATCTTGGTCATGTGACATCAACCAATAGTCCTCAAGTTGAAGAAGGGGACAGCCGCTTCCTGGCCAGCGAAGTCCTGCACGAGGTAAAACTGTTCCATAATGATCGCGTTAAAGGAAAAGTAGGCTTGGGGTCTGAGTTAGGTGCACCTCACTGTAGGTTTAAATGAATTAATTCAGCGGTCCAACTGTGTTTGCATTGTTTAAAGTGTTCATGTCAATTGTAATCCCCAGGATTACAGTCACCTGCCCAAAGCAGACATCTTTGCTCTGGGCCTTATGATTCTGCTGGCTGCTGGTGCTCCTCCACTACCACAAAATGGAGCTGAGTGGCACAGCCTTAGAGAAGGGCAGCTCCCAAAACTGCCAAAGGAGCCATCTCCTCCCTTCAGAGGACTTCTTCAGGTAGTCTTATTTCTGGGCTGAGGTTTTTGTTAAATTGTTTCAATATTTAAATTAATAATTTTTTTATTTTTGAGCTGCTACCTGTATGAATACCATTGTTATGTAGTGACAAAGGCCCTTGTCACTAGCAGTTTTTGTTTTTTGTTTTGTTTTGTTCTCTTTTGTGTCAGTTGTTGCTGGATCCAGACCTCACAAAGCGTCCATCTGCCAGAGAGCTGTGCAAACACACAGTTTTGCGGGCCGAGAGGACTGGGAGGGTGGCTGCTCAGCTACGCAGAGAGCTCAATGTAGAGAAGTTCAGGACGGCCATGCTTGAAAAGTAACTTAACCCTAACCTGCAAACCCAGTTCTGGGATTCATGCCCCCTGTCACCTTCATCTTCATGTATTCTTAATATATGCATGGCAGTTAAAAGCATTAAATAATTTCCATTTTCTCTACAGAGAGCTCCAGGAGGCTCGACAGGCAGCTTTGTCACCCAAGCAGAACCTCTCTCCTGGGCTGAAACTCGCTGCTAAGATTGGGTCCCTACCCAAAGCAAGGAGGCTTGTTGGTGGGAAGATTGCGCGATCCATGAGCTTTGGTTGTACAGGGTACTGATGGAACTTCGTGAGGCCCACATGCCTGTACGATATGCGAATCCTTCTGCAACCAGACTGTGGTAAAAGGGTAGCATGTCTCTAGGAGAAGACGATGAGACTATATTCCTTCTACAGCAAAGATTTTGTTGGAACTGATTTGAAATAACTGGATGGACGGTTATGAGTCTCCGAGCTGTGGATGACATTTGTTTTAAAGGACTAATCTGACTGACTCGAACACTTTTCAAGTTATTTTCTGGCAGAGGTGAACTGTAACTGCTGCAGACCAAATGTATGTATTTTTTTTTTTTTTTTTTTTTAAACTGTAAATAAACATTTTAAGCATTTTATCAAATGGATTTCCTTGTTTGTTTTTTTAAAAAAAAAAATTTTTATATACGATATAGCTCTGCAACTCTTTTCCCAATGGTGTACTATGTAATCCAAAAAGCACATTTAAAAAGGCTGTTGGACAAAGCCACACAGGGACTTTCCAGTGGCGAGTTTCTCTTATCTAGAATTGCAGACAACTGTATGACTGTATGTGGACTTGGGAAGTAGGGACTACTTGAGCACTACTTATAAAGTCGTCGTAATGTTTTATTTTTGTACCCTTTTATTTGTTAAGAAAAAACACAAGAAACTACTACTGCAAATGAAATGTTTTTAGAACAGGTCATGTGATTAAACTGTTTACGACAATACTCTACTTCATCTTTGTATTCCGTGCAATAATGTAGGCTTTTTACAACAGGTCAAAGTGACATCGCTATTTGGTTCATAAAGTAAAACAAGTCGTAACTAGATAAATCAAAGATGCACACTCTTTCATCGCCTTGTCTTGGCAATCAGAGGAAGACTATTTTCATTTGACTATTTATTCATCTTCCGTGTGGTTAACGATGTCTGATGCTTTGTGTTTTCTGTTTTGTTTTTGCTTGGACTCTCCATAGCGGGTGTTTTAGCTTTCGTAGAAATGGCAAAGTTTGAATTTTGAACCCCGGATTTTCGGACTGTGCTTGAAGGCATCATTAGGGTCCGTCCCCTTTCAACTCTGTTACCCGCAAAACGAGACTTGTTATATCTGCTGCTGTTTTTGTGCAACTCTCTCGACTTTCGCTGATTGATGCTCGATGGCGCAACACTAATCAATGGACAGTTATTCGTAGGAAGAAAAAAAACTGACGAACCCGGCATAAGAAATACATGTGAGTGAAAGAAGCCATACTGTCGAAACGTATTTAACGATGATCTCCAGTTTTGCTTAACGTTAAGTTAGATGCTCGAACGTCAATGTTAGCTAATGTAGCATAGATAACCTAAGTTAGCTTTACTTTCCTGCTAGCTTACCCGCTATACAGCAAACTCTCTGAAACAATTCCGTTAATGCAACCTTAGCTTAGTTTTCCCCTCCTCGTTTGTAGTTGATACTGTTCTGTGGCTGTTAACTTCCTGAGTGTTTTAGTTAAGTGAGTAGTTTGTTTCTTCACTGAGCTTTCGTTGCTAACGTTACTCTTATTATTCTTATCTAAATTTAAAAGACTTAGAGGTATTTTCGATGGATAAACTGGGCAACCCGACCAGTGGGCAAAACGCCGCCCTGGTCATGTTTGCCTTCCTTGAAGCGGACTGTGGGACTCCAGAGTACGAGAAGGAGCTTATCTCCCTGGGCAAGGAGTTAAGTCTTTGCCGGGACATCAACTTCGATGCCCCGATTAAATACGATCTGGACTATGGAGACCTTGAAACTGATGGTCACCTGTGCAGTTGCATCAAATCTGCTCTAGATGATATGCAGCCTTCAGTGGAACTGCTGTGGCCCAGTGAGTAACTAAATCAGTAACTTTAAGATGTACTAGGATCATACACGGGGGGGGGGGGGTATTCTGGAGTAAGTTTCATACTAAAACCACAAACTCTGATATCAATTCCTCTCCATGGCTTGTTTGTGGCTGATATTTCTCAAAGCTAAATGTAAGCCTTGTGCTGGATGTATCAATACATGTCATTGTAAAAACAAATTTTTAAAAACAGTTTGAGGTGACAGGCAAACTCAAAGCTTTAGTTTAACACTCCTGTTCACCCATGTAAAGTAGAAGTTACCCCACTTTATCACAGTCTAAGTTGTTACCAGTTATAGCAACAAACAACTTGTGACTTTGAGTGAAAGCCGAAAGTGATAGCTGTCAACCTTTTCATGTCATTGGCGACACAGTTGAAGCAAACTTGCATACACATTCATACACCTCACTTGATTACTGTACCTGTTTTTCATCCTACGTCATCAAATGATATGTGCTACAGAGGTAAAAATGTGTGATATTGGAGTCCAGAATATTAGTAAATGAAGTTTGATTCCTGTACGTTCATTTATGAAAACCACTATTCCACTATCCTTGCTATTGAATCCAGGAACAAATATTATGTGGACTAAAGTGTACTGATGTTTGGGAAATGTTGTATTCCTGTAGGGGGCTGTGCAGAGGCAGCAGACCTACAGCAGATTGCAGGAGGGCTGAGAGAAATTGCGGACCAGTTTGAAGAAAATGTCGTGGCTCAGGCCACCCGGAACCTGAGCAGGAGCATATCAGCCTCCCCCTCTGAAGTGAGTCTGCTCTGAGCACAGGACATGTCGATGTCAGGATGGTCATCGTTTATAATAGATGGGACAAACTCTTTAGTTTATAATCTGACTCAAAGTTTGATATTTTTTCCTTGTAAAATTATGACAATTATTCATCTCTTTTTTAAATTTGTCCACAGTTTCCACTTACAAGATTGTTTAGCTGAGGCAGTAAGCCACCTAGGTACTGACACAATAATATATTACATTAAAGGATACTTTGATTTCATGATAGTTAGGCGGTCTTTGTTTGAGGTGAGGTGACCCATGCCCACTATAAAACACTCTGCATTATATTGTGTTGGTATTATTGGTAGGTATGACGTAAAAGAACAGTTGCCTCACAGATATACTTGCTACTAGGTGGTAAAGATGTGCAATCATGCATTTCAGCCAAAAAAAGAAGGAAAAGAAAGACTGGGGAAAAAGTGTGTAAAGTATTTCTTGTAGTATCTTCTTCATATTCTATTGTCATTTTTCTAATCTTTATTGTATATTCTATATGTATTTTCTTGACCTTGTACTTTTCCTGTATTTTTATTTCCTCTTAATATGTTTACTTTATGCACCTAACACCAAGGCAAATTCCTTGTAAGTGAAAACCTACTTAGCAATAGACTTTATTATGATTGTAAAAGGTTTGTAGTAACCAATTTCCCTAATAGCCCAACCTTATTTGTTTGTTAAATCACTGTCCTCGTACAATCGCCTACAGCAAATGCTTTATTAGCACTGCAAAATAAGAGAAATATTTTGTATTGATTTCTGCATTAATGGATTGAACGGCACAAACAGTTTACCTCAAGAGATTATAGACTGAGGTAGTAATAAGATGCATCAAGTTGTGCTTGTGTTGTTACTCTGATTACAACTTAAGTATGATGACCTAACGAAAGTGTGGTCTTCATTGATTCCGTTTGTTCATATGTGTTTCACAGCAGTGGAAAGAGCACCTTACCCGGGAGGTGGATAGGGTGATGAGGCAGGGCGTAGGTCTGGAGCATCTAGCCCAGGAGCGAGTCATGGTGGCCCTCACACTCACCCTGGTGAAGGGAGTGTGCGCGCAGACCCCTCGGCTGCTGAGAAACCTCTTCAACACTGCGCTGCAGTACCTCATCTCTGCGAGGGCCAGGTGACTTTTGGACTGCAGGCTGAGAGGAAATAACTAAGAAACATGTGGCGGAAGACAGCGGAATCTGAAACTGCCATCTGCTTCTCATGACCAGTCGACTGCGAAAGGAGCTGTGTTGAGCGTACAGTGGTGTACCACTTTTCAAAATGAAAGAAAGTGACGATGAATTGTTTGAATTTACATATTTTGCCAACAGGAAATGAACTGGAATTTTTTCATTACTTTGTGCTCGGAGTTATTGCCTTAGTTTACGCTTGGTTAATAATTTTTCTTTTCATTGTTGTACTTGAAATACATGATTATTTTGTTCGTCTTCAATTATTTTGCTTTTGGCATATACATGTATGGCTATTATATAATGTAATTTGATTAAATATATTTTTCCTGTGATTTGAGTTTATTTCAATTCTTAAATACTGTGAGATTGTATTTTATATTCAATATTAATGTATTGATCTCTGGCAATGCAACATTTTTAACTTATACACATTTAAGCATTTAAACAAACCCACACAGAAAAGGTTCTTAAATATTTTCTTTTATTATTCTCCTCTCAGTGTATTGTAGGAAACTCAAGGTACAAAGTGTTACGTTTGGGACCTTTGGACATCCAACCTGCTCTACTTTTAACAGTTTCCCTTTGAAAGCTGGCATAGTCTGAGTCCATGAGTATTACTATGTGCAACACTGACTGACATACATGGAAACATCCTTTCAGTGTTTTAACAGCCATTCATGAATTTTCATAGTGATAAAACTTACCATAATATACCCACATTCTCAAAGAGAAAATATTTAAGTGGCGAGGCAGCAATGAGGACAAAACATCATTTTTAATCAAGTTACTAACGACTCAATGACGTGAGTTCTCAAAGGACAGGATAACCAATTCTGGCCACATTGTGGGAGAGGCCGGGGGACATTCCAGGATAACAGTTCAGTTTGTGTTTAAGAAGTCCTGCACTTTATTGAATAATGGCCCACTAGCAACTGCTGAGATTTCCTTAGCTGGTTGATATTAATGCAAAAAATGTCTCGTCATAGCAACACAAGAGGTTGAATGTTACTTCAAAACCAAATGTTTATAGCAGCATTCTCTATGTGAAACCATACAAACACAATGCTGATTTAAGTGTTGCTGAAGAACCCATTTTTGGAGTATGGAGTTTAATTCCTAACAGGACAAACCGTCACAGATGCAATTGTCACTGGAAAGTTGTGGTATGAGTCTGGTACATTATAAGCAGTAATAGTGAAGGATACAGAGAAAAGTACTGACTGAAGACACCTGGCAGATAAAGAGAAAACAGGAAACGGCAGAGACGATGTGGTTTCGACTAAGAAAGTGGAGTAGCCCATCCAGTATATTCAATCATGAAATTCATTTACATTGAAAGAGATGACTGAATTTATGTACTGCAGACACATTCCTGCTACTCTCCTTATCTGGAGTAATACTGCTTACTTTGGCTTGATAAACATAAGCCAAAGTAAGCAGTATTCCTGTTTAGAGAATGAAACTTTAAAAGTACTGCAAGACACCCTATACTGTATGAATACAATGGGAAAATCCATTGCAACGAGAGTTAATACCTTCTTACTTGCTGTATTTAACCTTTTTTTTAATGGACCTTCACAATATATTCAGATGTATATGCATGCTTGATGGATCATTTCTACAAATGCAGCAGCAGTACTGTACCTTAGGACATTTCAATACGTTCATCCAATCTAGGGCAACATTTTTAATGTTTCAATACACACACACAAACTAAAACATGCTGCATGTGAAGGGATACTAATACCTTATGCAATATTGGAAAGATGGAACATACATTTAACCTAATATGCCTGTTCGGTGTCAGAAGTGGTTTCAAACTGACTCGTAAAATCAAATTAGTGGTTTCTTGTCCAAATCATACATGTAGTATGTGAATCAGAGAAATATTCGTAATAACTCACAGTTGGAGATGGAAAATATAAATAAATGCCACTTTGTTGCATAGAAAGAGAAACATTTAGAAAACCTTAAGTCTCACAACAAGTGTGGGCTTTGAGGTTTGTTTTAGGGAAGGAAGCACCGTCAGTGAATTTTCCATGTTTCCACTGACTCAAATGGTACAAAACAATCCTAACAGTGAGCCACAGACACAACAGAAACAGAAACAGAAACTAGAAGAAGAGGGATTAAGGTCCACAAACTTTCCAATATAAGGTGATGAAGGGCTGGAGAATTTCAACACAAAATTGCAAGTAAACCTAAAAGGGATTAAGAGAGGAGAAAAAAACATCACAAATAAGGAGAACAGTGGAGCATTGTTTTCCCCTTTCTGCGTCTGCACCTGGTGCAGTGGAGCAGCCAGGACTCCCAGCAGTATGGTTGCGGATGAGGTGAGATTTTGGTTTGCGGGGGGGCATCTTCACAGATTTTAAACCCGTTAAAAAAAAAAAAAATTGCAGCCTCATTTAACACACCCAACACACTTAGTAAGAAGAGTCTAACTGTGTGTACTAATACATTTATTTCTACCTTAACACCTTGTAATTTGCATTCTCCTCCCTTGAGAAATATTTTTCTACTTCCTCCTGTAGCTTATGAAGCTGTATGCCATTACAGCAGCAAGCACCACCACTGCTCCTCCATAAAGCAGCAGCTGGAGCTCTGATTCTGGCTCCGGCTGCACTGGGGGCTCCTCAGCTGGGCATTTTACATGGGCCACTGCATCCTCCGGGATAAGGGGTGCAGCCAGCGGGGCTTCGGGCTCTGCCACAGTCTCTGGTTCTGGCTCCTCTGGCTGGGGAGGCACTGAGACGGGCTCCGGCTCCTGCTCAGCTTCAGGTGCTGGTTCTGGTTCTGAGGTGGCTTCAGGCTCTGCTGGTGCTGCCGGGATTTCCTTGGCTAGAGATGGGGGTGCCACCTCAGCAGGCACTGGGGCAGTGGCAGCAGCTGGTTCTGGCTCAGGTTCTGGTTCTACTGCAGGAACAGATAAAAGGGGTTCTGGCTCAGAGGGAGGGGGAGCAGCCACTTCAGCGACGAGAGGAAGCAGCTCTGGTTCTAAGGAGATGAGGGAAGGCTCTGCCGACAAGCTTGCAGGCGTCACTATAACAACCGGCTCCTCCAATGAGAGCAGGGAGGGCGGGGCTGTGGAGTCAGCCTTGGCCAACACTGGAACAGGTGGAGTCTGGCCCCTAAATTCTTCCCTGAGCTCAGCCATGTCACTTTCTGTGCCTAAAATGCTCATCATGCTGTCGTCTATCGCCCCAACTTCCCCACCTTCCTCCAGCATCTCTGCATCTTCACGTTCGACGTGGACAATGTCCGAGTTCGAGGAGTTGTTTTCGCTGCGCTCCTCAGCCAGAGCGGCACCCTCATTGCTGTCCAGGCTCTTGATGTCTTCCGGGTCCATCGCACTGACCTGTGCCCAAGACTCGTGGCCGGCCAGAGACACAGGTAAGCTTTCCGTCTGCCAGGAGCTCTGACTACTGCTGTTGTCTCCAGTGCAGAGCAGCGAGGAGGGGGGGCTGAGATGGTCAGGATGCTGGTCCCCTGAGAGGATGTAAATGTCGTTGCTGTCTTCAGCAATGGTCACACCTCGCTCCTCCTCTGACTCGAGGCTGAATATTTCACCCTGTGGTAGACAGATAGAGATGGCATCAACATTCTGAATATTGTAAACTAGGTGAGTAAAGAAGTCGGAGGCGACATCGAATAATTTTGAGTAATGGGTGGAAAAGTTAAATGTATTATTATGTATAATGCAACATGATGGGAAGATTATTTCACCCTAATTCTACTTTAGATAAGACAATGCAGCAAAAAACACTGTTTGGAAATTAAAGTAGCTTTTAAACTCAGCAGTCTACATACAGTATATCCCTGCACTGCTTTACATCTTAAGTGACCCTTGTATGCCACCTAGTGGTATGCAGCTATTAATCAACAATAGATCTGGAGCCATCTGCAAAGCTCTCTTATTATGTAACACACATAATCATACGATCATCTGGGTATGAGTGACTGACACTGAGGTCGGCTTGCTGAGACAAAGTATGTCTAAATAAATCTTAAGATATGAGTCCGCTGAATTAAATACACATTTGACCTCTAAATATAAAAAAAAAAAAAGTTGAACCTTTTGTGAAGAAGACAGTTTTTTTTATGTCAGCATTTTACATAACTGCAAGGAACAAAACAATATTGTAGCATGAGAGAGTGACCGTAGCAGCCATTCCTTTCCATTTTGCCGAGTGTGAAGTGACGTGATGCAGAATTTACAGTATGTGGCTCAGAAATAGGCCAGTGAGTGTTCACAATGAGCACGTGATGCATACAGACATGCTCACCGTCTTGAGGGCATACGTGTTGAAAACACCGGGTGAATAAAGAGGTTAATAAGATGTAGTTGTGGATGGCAGTTTGCTACACTTGAATTGTATACTCTCACATTGTCCAGCAGCAAAATCCAACAGCAGCGCTGTGAGTCCAGGTTCAAACAGCCCCTCATTTAGGAATGTGCACATAAGAATCTCTCCGCTTACATCACAAAAGGCCTTTAAAAATATCTTATGTCATAACAATGCAATATACAGTAACTCCCTGTACAGAACACACAAACTATGACAAACCTTTTCTCTTCAGTAGTTGCTAACCTACTTAAAGCTATACCAACAAGCCATGCTAGCAGCTTTGTGAAGCTATAATTTGGCCGAGCAGTGCTTTGAGCTAAATGCTCACTTCATCATGCCAACATGCTCACAAGGTCATTGTCAACATGTTGATGTTCAGCCCATTAGCTTTTGCTAACATTTGCTAACTAGCATGAAACGTACAGGGGAATGATCATGTCATATGAGCAGATGCAGAAGACAGATCAATTGTTTATCATACACCCAACGTGCTTTCAGCATTTATTTATTTTTTTGTCTAAGTTTGCAGCTCAACAAACCCAAGCTTCACTGGGTTAAAGTTATATTTCGGGTGGTTCATAAGCAAGCTTCTCTGTTTTTTCTGCATGTCACATGAGGCGTGACCTTAGTGGACGAGATTCAAACAGACAGTGGGCACAGAGGTGTTTGTCTGCGTGGGTGCAGCCGACAGAAAGAGGTTCTGACAGCAGAGACCAGCTCCCAAGGAAACGCTGTTGAAAACATGATGCTATATTATTATGTTCATGTCCCTAACTTCCAATTTGCATCAGATCCACACACCATTTAACTTCCAAGGAAGCGTACAGTATGCAAACTATTATTGACCTATGTAAATATGACTTTATTGACATGGCCAAGCGGTTAAGGTTATTTTCCTTACAAGGACACTCATCAAATGCATCGGCAGCCGCATCCAGGGAGGCAGGAAAGAGATTAAATCTAACAGCGTTCCATCGTTATCCAACATTTGCTTTCTCCATAAGCTGATTTGCATGTGGGAGAGAGAGAAGCCCTCGCCCTCAGGTTTACAGGCTCGCCATCAGCTCGACAGAACAGGTCAGGGATGCCATGTGTGTTAATATACAGGGACAATAACTATCAATCCTTCTCCTGCACATACAGTCTCAAGTTTCTGCTGCTACAAAGTCCTCACTGATCTAAAACTGAAACGGACAGTAAACATCAAAACGAGGTTAGACTTCAGTGCCACAGTGAAAATGATGGTGTCAATAATAAATACCAACTGGGTTGTCCAACTATAAACCATAGCTTAATAACGTTTTATGCAGTTTGATGGTAGTAGCCATACAAAACAGCTTAAAGTATGTAATCTGCGCAGGACAAATTCGCTATCTAACCAAGTGAAGTCCAAATCTAAATTCACACGGATGACTAATAATCAAACGTAACATAGAAGGATTCATGAAGAAACAAGTATTATTGCGAACAACTTTTAAACCTGCATCAATAACTGAACAACGTATAGACATGAAAAAAAGACACACCTTATGAGTCAATCCACTGTTGTCCTCCAGCACTGCTGAAGATGGGAAACACAGCAAGCTTTTAAGAGTTGTTTTTTCGAGAGGCGTGTTCCACCCTCGCCTCGAGGAAAACACAAGCCGTGTAAAATAAGTTCACATTCCTGCTGTGTACAGTCTACATGTCCTTGCTTCACTTTTTCGCTAGAGCTTCAATGTCACAACATTAAGCTGCACCAATATTAAAACACTGTATCTGAAGGGCCCTGAGTAAAGTAGTCACTGCCTGAAAGAATATAAATTAAAAATATATGAAAATATTTCGAAACACGCTGAGATTTTGGGAGAAGAAAAAAGCTGCCACATTTTTGGAACAGTTACAAATACTTGCTACATTACCACGTGACTGCCACATACTGTCAACAAACGGCATCCACTTGCAATTCCAAACATTAGACGTGAGATGTTAGAAAAGGCACAATTTGAACAAAATGTCAAACCCATAAGACTAAAAAACAAAACATTTTTTTTACAGATTTGAATGATAATGCAAACCAGTGACTTTCAATTTCAGGATTATTTTTTTAATTATTATTATTATTATTATTATTATTATTATTATTCACCAGCTCTCTTGACATCTACGAGGATTATGTCATCACTGTTGCTAACGAACACCGGACCCAACGCTGCGAGAGTTCACACAGCAGCTGACAGAGAGACTGCTGGACTGCTCATCAGCGTCTAATTGTACCTTTAATTCTCAGTTATTTATTATCACCCAGAATGACTATGCAGGCCATTGCTCTTTCACACTGAGATACATGCAAAATGAAATGCCTCACCGAAGGAAGAAAGATCTTTTTCGTTCACGTTTTCAATACTTCCGGTAGCTCGAATATCTACTGTACACTTGTGAGCGCCCACGTCTCAACTAAACCCAGAACAATAATACTGACAACCAATCTCACTATTCCATCCACAAATAAAAGTGATACAAGTGCACTATTTAGCTTTTGACTATGATGGAAAAGAAAACGCATTCTTAGCTACGCGTGGGATGATATGAAAATGTCACGATTATCTTGCGCTTCACGATATTACCCGATAATCATCAAAATGTGCTTAAAACTCATCGCTTAACCTTTTGTTAAGAAAGAAATATTTTTTTATTGCATCAGAGATAGGACACGAATCTTTATTTAGTGAACATCTTTTTTTTAGCAGAACAACAATCAACTATCTTTTATAAGATCATAAATCATAAAGTCCCCCTGCATAAATAAAGGATTAAACAAAAAAAAGAAAATTTGTTTATTTTTACATGATCATTAAATTTTTTTTTTTTTTTAAATAAAATAAAATCAGGCTCTATTTTTTTACTTCTCTACCATGATAGAGAGCTAGACGGCTTATTCAAGATATTCATTATCCTGATAATACAAATTTACCACGATCAATTTATTTCGAGTGTGTTTTTAATCGCGATCCATAATATATGTCCCAACACTATTCTTAGCAACCCACCATATCACCTTAAATTTCATCCAGAAGCCCAGACAACTTGAGGACAGTTTGAGGTTTTGGGACCTAGCATCTTTGGGAGAGCCTTGGGCAAATTCCTGCTGTTTTGTGCAGCTACACTATTTGCATCAGTAAATATTGTTTTTGGGCCAGTCATCATTAACAGTGTTGTGGCAGCAGTGAGACTGATGGATAGAGCAAAGGACAGAGAGGATGGATGTGTGCCCTGTTTAAACCTTGGCAGTTGGCCAGTGTGCTGCTGCTTCACAAGTTATTTAGCAGGCTACAAATGGGCCAGTCAAGCCCCTGGTGAGGATGTTTTTAGAGGATTACGAGAGTTATTTTTGGGGGCTTCCTCAGCCTGCACAGTCACTCTACTCTAGTCTGGTCTCAATGCGGTGTCACAGTGATGCACATATTTCACCCTGGAGCGGGCGAGAGGGTGCTTACATAACATGGGGGAGCACTGTTACACTGTGCAGGGTGCAGCGTGACGTGCCCTTACAGCACCTTGTTCTAAAAATATCATTACTGAAATGCATCTTGATCAACTGGAACCAGCAAAGCAAACATTTCAATTGCTCAAACACATTCTGAATGAAACATTACAGAGCACTTATAAAAAAATTAAATTAAGAGAACCTCTTGTGGATCTATAACCAGCTAGATATGTACTGTGAACATAGTTCATTCATTTCTTTCTTTTTTTTAGATCTTATTTATTTATCCCTAATCATTTTGTATGTCATTTGACTTTAGTCACTATTATTTGGTCTTACCTTCATTTTCTCTGTTTATATAAATGATGAAAATAAAAATTTTAAATAATTGAAAAAAATAAAAGTATCATCACTGCAACCTCACCGCTAAGGTGAACTGATGGCCTGTACAAGTTGCTTTATGGCCTTTCAAGATGTGCTGCTTTCTCTATCAATTTACAATCAAACATACTGCAGTAAAATAATGTATGACTCCATTATCCCTTTGCTAAGAGGTCAGGTGTATTTGTCAGCGTGCCACTTTCAAACCTCAGGAGTCGTATTACGTCACACTCACAAGGACAGTAATACGAAATGGCTGATGTGCACACTCAGTTCTCACCCAGCAGTTTTCACTGTCAGACTCTGAAGGACAATTATCTGATTCCTCAGAAAGAAAGGCCGACAATAACACACACACACACACACACACACACACACACACACACACACACACA